>JAPKLX010000079.1:1184911-1214484 GCA_026898415.1 Leonotis leonurus | reverse complement strand
ATCACTGCACGCATACGAGGCGGATCTGGCACAGCTTGAACGTTTTCATACTTCAAGTGGAGGTAGGTGTTCTGTAATGTCCCCTGCATATACAATAATATAATAATAATAATTTATAATTTTGGACATAATATAACACATAATAATAATAATTTCATTCTTACATAAAATTCAGTAGTCAACAGTATGGTGTTTCTCAGTGAAACACCAACAGACACACCCGCTCGAGCATTCAACCTACGCCTTAGATAGAATATATAGAGATCCACATGCTACATGAAACATATTCTAAATAAAATTAGTAGTTATCAATTGATTGTAGTGTGAGCTGAATAATAATAAAAAAAATACATTTAACTAACATACCTCAACCTCGAAATACATGCATTGGTTCTGTATGTGTTCAAATTGAAGAGCCTCTAAAACCAAGCCTGTTTCAGGAATTTGTGCTCTCGCATTAGATCCTCGAGCAAGATAATTGAGATATCTCATGTGGAGATCTCGAGGAATGGGAGGCAACGCATCTGAACGCCCAGAAGTGTACGGGCTTTGTAAGACTGCGGCCTCTACACGAGTTCGAGCAGGTCTGTCGGGCCTCTGATTCTCGTTCTGGTTCTGGTTCACATCTGGACCCAACCAAATTTGTAGAGGAGTGACTACAATAGGTACGACCTCCTCAACATCACTATCCGACCTCTCTCTATGCTCGAATGCCGAAGATCGTGGCGCCTCTACATAATCATCATACGCTCGTGAATGCCCGATCTCGTGCACCAAATGACGACCTCTAGAATATGCCGCGTGTGGCGATTGAGCTCTCAGAGGTGATGACACAGGGGGTGATGGAGCTCTCGGAGGTGATGACACAGGGGGTGATGGAGCTCTCGGAGGTGATGATACATGAGGTGATGGAGATGACCTATGATGTGGAGAAAATGCCTGTGACGGACTACGTCGTGATCTTGAACATCGGAAACTCTCTTTCAACTCCTCGAACCATTTCTTCAGAACAGGCAAGATCCTCTTTTCGGTTTTCTTGGACGCCATCTCTGCAATCATTTCCATTTGCTGGGGGCTAATATTAGCGTACCCACTTTGTCTGCCCGATTGACCACCAGAGCTACTACTGCTGGATGATGAGGTCGGTGGTCGAACCCTCTTTCCTGTATCCCCACGCCTATGTGCTAAAGATGTGGGCCTGCTCATGTTCGGATGATAGTTAGGTGATGGAACCTCTCTCCGACCACGAGACTGAGGTGTGACATCCGGCGATGCAACTGCCTCTAGGTTGGCCGCACGTTGTGCGCGTCGTTGTGGTTGACCACCGTGTCTCAAAGCATTATACGGTGCTGACCACATGATATTAAGGACCTGACTTCGGTCCATCGCCATCAGTGACTGAAAGTATGGAGATGCACGCTCCTCCTCGCTCGCATACATCACAATTGGCTCGATCTGCAATCAAAAAATAATTTAAACATTAACTCCAATGGAATATAAAAATTATTTAATTAATTATTTGAAATTGAAATTTACCTCATCGAGATTAAAAAAACGGTGTATCACATCTACACTAATCCTGGATGAAAACCTCCAGCGGCAACATCTAGGTTGGGTGTCAGTATCAATCAATCTCCCTAATGTCTGATTCATCCAAGGGAAGACATCGAGCATCCATACGTACAATGTCCATGCTGGACCGTACAAGTCGTACTTAACATCATTCCAACTGATGTTAAATAGGTAGTGTCTCATCCAAAGAAACGATATAGCCCCCCATGGGAAAAGGCTAAACGCATCCAGGTCATCTGCAAGCATCCATATCCAGGAATCGATCCTGACACTCGCATCAGCACCACGAAGAAATAAGAAGGCAATGAGCACGTGCGCCGCCTTCAGGTATAATTCACCTTCTGGATTGTGAATCATTCGGCTTGTGTTCGTGAACCTCTTAAGCACACCAGCAGCTGTGATGGTATGTCTGTCACAGAAAGCAGTATAGGCCTGCACGTGCCCTATGTCATAAGTAGAGCGCGTGTCGAAATTGGAAGGTCCGAATCGTAGACCGCTAATCAAGCATAATTCTTCAACACCAAAATGATATTCACCCCCATTTACAACGAAGTGTATACCCTCGTTATCATCATCGTCTCCATAAACCATACGCGCCACCAAGTACGATAGCGCGTTCCAACTCTTCTGACCCGGCCTCCAATCAATGAAATGGCCGAAACAGCCATCTCTAAACCGCTGCAATAGCGGCTCACCTACTACAACTCTCAATTTTTGGGCAATTTGATCTAGCATTGTTTCCTTATAATATGTACTGGCTACTATGCCCGATTCCACAAGTTGAGGTCTAATGTAACGTATCTAAAATTTCAAAAAAAAAAGTTAATCTTAGATAATCAAATTTGAATGATAATTAAAATTAAATGAGAAATGAAAACCCGGCCAGACGGATTTTAAAAATCTCGACCGGGTTTTTTAATTTACGGCCAGGTTTTTAATTTTAATCTAATATTTAGTTTTACATTTAAATAATACATTAAAGTCATTTATTTATTCAATTTATTTTCGTTCAATGCTAATTTAATTTTGAATTACACCATTATATTATGATATTAACCTATCTAAAATTCCAAAAATCTTAAAATATTGCTTAAACATAGATAATCAAATTACAGTTTTCAATAATATATTAAATTCATGTATGTCATGTATTCATTAAATTAAATTAAATGAAATAAAATTAAATACATACTAGAATTTAATATATTTTTAAAAATTCGATTCTAATTTTGAATGATACGCGAAAACCTGGCCGGGTTTTAAAAAACCCGACCACAATATATAAAACCCGGCCAGACGGATTTTAAAAATCTCGACCGGGTTTTTTAATTTACGGCCAGGTTTTTAATTTTAATCTAATATTTAGTTTTACATTTAAATAATACATTAAAGTCTTTTATTTATTCAATTTATTTTCGTTCAATGCTAATTTAATTTTGAATTACACCATTATATTATGATATTAACCTATCTAAAATTCCAAAAATCTTAAAATATTGCTTAAACATAGATAATCAAATTACAGTTTTCAATAATATATTAAATTCATGTATGTCATGTATTCATTAAATTAAATAAAATGAAATTAAATTAAATACATACTAGAATTTAATATATTTTTAAAAATTAAAAAAATCATTTCAAAGGTAAAGAAAAACCTGGTCGGGTTTTAAAAAACCTGACCGTAACATTTTATACCCGTCCAACCGGGTTTTTAATTTTTTGACCGGGTTTTTGTTTTTCTGACCAGATTTTTGAATTGTATCATATTTTTATTTTTCTATTTAAATAATACATTAAATTATAATATAACATGCTTAAAATTTCTAATAAAGAACCAAAAAATAGCACATGCTTTATAAATCTAATAAACATCAAAATACATCATGTTTTATAAATCTAATAAACATAAAAATACAACATGCTTTATAAATCTAATAAACATAAAAACACAACATGCATGGTGTACAAATCTAATAAACATAAAAATACATCATGCTTTATAAATCTCTAATAAATATCCAAATACAACATGCTTTCTTAAAGAAATTTAAAGCTTAAAAAAAAAACTAACATTTTGGTCTATATTGCTAGTTCTATGTTGCTCCGTTACCCGCCGATCCGTACGCCCTCGTTTAGATATATGCTACAATATATTTAGTTCAAAAGTAAAATTAATATAGCAATTTACTTCAAAAAAAATTAAATGAAATAAACATAAGATTAAAATTATCAATACCTTGGTTATCCCAAGCTGCTCTCTCTCCCTCACAACTCACGCATAAGATTAAATATATGCTACAATATATATGCTACACTCTTTTTTTTCCCCAAACTGCTATCTCTCCCTCACAATTCACGTATAAATCCGCCCACCCCAACACCCCTATATATATTATTATCTTTAAAAACCCTAGTCATAGCCCCCTTATTACTATCTTGAAAACATGCACGGTGCACCCCTTTTCCCCACACCCACCATGTCCAATCACCACCCTCCTTTTCCCCACACATGTCCCATCGCCAGGTTTGTTTTCTACACTTTATGTTTTGTTTTCTTGCACAGTTGGTATATTTGTGTGTCAGTGAGTACAAACCGAGAAAGCAACACATTATTTAGGGGTAATTTAAACTTTTTGGGTACATTACATGTACATTTTACATTTTGGGCATTTTTCATTTTTCCCGTAGCAAATTAGATAGTTTCAATATAGCTCCCAAAATTAATTATATGAAATATAAGAGAATATTTTAACAAAAAAAATAAGGGCGACTATATCGAATTTCGATAAGTTAATCATTATCTCTTTAACTTTTTAATATTCTCAAATTCAAAAATATATCTAGACTTCCATTTATTTATTTTACTTAATTATATATTTTTATTTGTTTTTTATCGTGAACATTAAGACATACTAATGTAGGTGAAATTCCCTTATTGAGATGACGAAAATTCAACTTAAAAAGGGGAATAAAAATGTTACTGCAATATATACAGTATTTACCAACTCCTTTAGTCTTTATCGATATTGTGCTTTCAGTTACAAAAAATAACACACACAGAAATCAGTATTGATATGTGACATCATATCATGTAACCACACCATATTCCGAAAATCTTATGAAAATAATGTCAAATGAATCACAATTGCACAACCGAATTAAGATTATTATTTATTATTATTTTCCCGTCTGTTGGATAAAAAAAAAATGGGACCAAACCAAGAAAATAAATTGGTGCAAAATATAAAATGTGAGACAAAATTTTTTACGTGAAAACCCAAATTGAGAAAAAACACAAGACCGAAGTCTAGAAATCTTCTACTATAAGAATATAGTAGGCTTACAAATTCTCGATAAACAATATAGAGGAAACACAAATATCTCGAGTTAAATAGCCCGGAAAATACAAGAGGACTGAGCTACAATTTAAAAGAGATGAAACAACACTCTATGAATATTTCCCCACAATTCTTATCTCAAATGCACTCACCAAACTCTCTCTTGTTTTACCACACTAGTTGTACTCTTAATTGTACAACTCTTGCACCCTTCTTCATAGATAAAATGCACTCAATTTATAGATGTATTGAGCTGCATGAAGTCATTCCTTATAGCCATCCTATAGCCGCATTCAAATAAGGAAATCCGTAGGGAGAGGCTAACAAATCTTTGCAGCCATCAATTGCCAAGAAATAAGGTGTGCGTATGAAGAATTGGTGTTGCAAATTCTTCATCAATAATATGCTACATAAATGCAGCTACTGTACACCCAAAAACTTTTAGTCAATATTGTAGGTTTGTGGGCCATTACACATGCAAGAGGAAATCTCAACAATTCTCCTCCTCCACTGCATGTGGGGGTTCGACTAAACCTGCTTCGCGTTTGCAGATCTCAAACTTATCTCGGGGTAAAGACTTGGTAAGCATATTAGAACCATTATCATCGGTGTGGACCTTTTCAAGATGCAGTAGATTCTTTTCAAATGCATCTCGAATCTAATGATATCTCACGTCAATATGCTTCGATCTCGAGTGAAAACTCGAATTCTTACTCAAGTGAATAGTGCTTTGACTGTCAAAGTAGAGCACGTACTTCTCTTGCTTCAAGTTCAGCTCGTGTAGAAACTTCTTCAACCACAACACCTCTTTACAAACTTCTGTCAAAGCTACGTACTCGGCTTCAGTTGTGGATAATGCCACACCTTTTTGAAGTTTTGACTGCCACGAGATAGTTCCCCCTGCAAGTCTCATCAGGTATCCTGATGTGGACTTCCTGGTATCAACGTCACCAGCCATGTCTGCATCTGTATATCCATCTAGTAGGATATGATTGTCACCAAACTTCAGACAAAGTTTGGAAGTGCTTCTGAGGTACCTAAATATCCATTTTACCACTACCCAATGTTCTTTTCCAGGGTTAGTTA
The DNA here is from genome assembly GCA_026898415.1 of Leonotis leonurus. Classification (NCBI taxonomy): domain Eukaryota; kingdom Viridiplantae; phylum Streptophyta; class Magnoliopsida; order Lamiales; family Lamiaceae; genus Leonotis; species Leonotis leonurus. Next base: position 1,208,485 of record JAPKLX010000079.1, on the reverse strand, counting down.
AAAAACGACTAACTACACCAATTGCATGAGCTATATCAGGTCTAGTGTAGCATACATTAAACTTCTCACTGCAGAAGCATATGGTATCTTTTGCATCTCCTTCTTGTCTGTCTCACTTGTCGGGCATTGTGTTGAACTTAACTTCATGTGACCTGCAAGTGGAGTGCTGACTGGCTTCGACTTGCTCATACTAAATCTTTCAAGAACTTTCTCAATGTATTGTTCTTGAGATAACCAGAGCTTCTTCAAGAACTTCTCACTCCATACAAGCTCTTCTTCAACCTACACACAAGGTTCTCTTGGCCTTTGATTTCGAACCCTTCAGGTTGGCTCATGTATATTTTTTTGTCTAAATCTCCATGCAGAAATGCTGTCTTCACATCAAGTTGCTCGATCTCCAGGTCCAAGCTAGCAGCAATCGCAAGTACAACTCTGATTGAAGACATTTTCACCACAGGTGGAAAAATCTCTTCAAAATCAACACCCTTCTTTTGACTGAAGCCCTTCACAACCAATCTTGCCTTGTATCTTGGTTGTGAGCTATGCTCCTTAGTCTTCAGTCTGTCAAACCACTTATTTTTGAGTGGTCTCTTACCGGCTGGTAATTTCACTAAGTCATAGGTGTGATTCTCGACTAAGGAGTTCATCTCCTCCTTCATGGCTGGTCATGGACCATGACTTCTCCAAAACTCTTGTGGCTCTCCTCCATCAGTGAGCAATACATACTCATGTGGGTTATATCTGGTGGAAGGTTGTCGTTCTCTGGCCGACCTTCTAACTTGAGGGACATCTTCTTGTGCAGGTGGATTTTCATCATCACCTACTTCATCGTTAATCGAATCATCACCCGACTAGGTATCTTCCCTGTAATCCTGGAGTGTTGGCGAAGGAATTGGATCGACGTTGATAGGAACTTCTGAATTGGCATTAGGATTCTCTTTGGTATCATCAGGAACTTGATCCTCAAGGAATACGATATCCCTGCTTCTGATGACCTTCCTTTTAGTTAGGTCCCACAATCTGTAGCCAAACTCTTCATGGGCATATCCCAGAAAGATACATTGTTTGGTTTTATCATCAAGCTTGGATCTCTCATCTTTTGGAATGTGTACGAAAGCCTTGCTGCCAAACACTCTCAAGTGTTTGTAAGACGCATCTTTTCCAGTCCAAACCATATCTGGAACATCGGCACCCGAATGGGTTGATGGAGAAAGATTTATAAGGTCAACTGCAGTCCTCATAGCTTCACCACAAAAGGATTTTGGCAGTTTAGAATGAGACAACATGCATTTGATTCTTTCGCAAATTGTTTTGTTCATCCTCTATACCACGCCGTTGTGCTGCGGGGTTTTTGGGACGCTTTTCTAAAGCTTGATACCATGGTTCTTGCAATGTTGATCAAATAAGCCTTGGTATTCGCCGTTGTTGTCTGCACAAACACATTTTAGTTTCCTTCCCGTTTCTCTCTCTACTTTTTCTTGAAAATGCTTAAAGACCTCCAACATTTGGTCTTTGGTTTCTAAAGAAAAACACCAAACTTTTCTCGAAAAATCGTCAATGAAAGTGACGAAGTACAATGCGCCACCAAGAGTTCTGTCTTTCATGTAGCACAAATTTGTGTGCACCAAATCAAGAGGTTGAGCTCTTCTTGCGGGAGAGAAGCTTTTGAATGCAACCCTGTGTTGTTTGCCGGCCAAACAATCAACACATGTATCTAACTGCACTCTTTTTACTTCAGGGATGAGGTTTCTTTTTGCAAATATCTCTAAACCTTTCTGGCTCAAATGTCCGAGCCGCTTATGCCATATCTCAATGGTGGCATTTTTGATGACTACATTCACCTCTCCATTGGACAAAGTCACATGCAATAGGTAGAGTGAATTTTGTTTTCTACCTTTTGCTGCGATAAGAGAGCCTTTGATAAGCTTCCATTTTCCTTTGCCGAAATGGTTAATGTAACCATCATCGTCGAGTTTGCCCGTGGAAATAATGTTGATTTTGATATCAGGAACATGTCGGACATCCTTCAAGATGAACTTACATCCCGTGTCAGTAAGCAGAACGATATCTCCTATATCAACAACTTCTGTCACACCATGATTGGCCATCCTTACTTTGCCAAAGCTACCGGAGCTGTAGGATGTGAACATATCCCGATGTGGTGTGATGTGATATGATGCACCCGAATCAACGATCCAGTCTGTTTGTTGGCATGACGAACTCACACAAGCATCGTCACAAATTATGACAACATCGCCATCAGCTGCAACTGCTGATGTGTCCTTTTCAGTATTTCCATTGGTTCCACGATTCTCGTCCTTTTTCTTCTTTCTGCAATCTCGTTCATAGTGTTTGGGACCACCGCAATAATGACATTTGAAATCCTTTTTCAGTTTAAACTTTCCCCTAGATTTGTCTCTCGTGTATTGAGAGACCCTACTTTTGTTTCTCCCTCGATCACTATTTTCAGCAACCATCGCTTTTGTCTCAGAAGAATGGCCATGCTCCTTTCTTCTGGATTCTTCATTAAGAAGACAATCTTTGACCATCTGCAAGGTCAACGCTCCGTTTGGAGCCAAGTTGTTGATTGACACAAGGAGAGTGTCCCAACTATCTGGCAACGAACTGAGTAGCATCAGTGCTACAATTTCATCATCATAAGAAATCTTCATGTTGATGGACTGGTTTATAAGACCCTGATATGCATTAAGGTGCTCCGTCATGTTGACACCCTCCACATATCACAGTCGAACAATCTTCCTGATGACGGAGTCTTTGTTTAAGACATTTTTCCTCTCAAACATAGCTTCCATTTTCTTCCAGATAACATCAACTTTTTCCTCATTCGAAAAATAATGAAAAATATTATGCTCAATGAAGTGCCGGATGTAGCCAACTGTTTTTCTATGCTTGATGATCCAATCATCATCACTCATATCTTTTGGCTTGGCATCATCTCCATGTAAGGGCAAATACAGATCCTTACAATAGAGAAGATCCAACATGCTTGGCTTCCAAATTGAGTAATTTGATCCACTCAATTTAAACATGCCGCCAAACGAAGATGATTCCTCCATTTTCTTAATCCTCCTTTTAAACCAAGCAGCTCTGATACCATTGTTGTGAAAATCGTATCAAAGTAATGTCAAATGAATGACAATTTCACAACGGAACTAGGATTATTATTTTTCCGTGTGTTGGATAAATGAAAATGGGACCAAACCAAGAAAATAAATTGATGCAAAATATATGTGAGACAAAGAATTTTACGTGGAAAGCCAAATTGGAAAAAACCACGAGACCGAAGTCTAGAAATCTTCCACTATAAGAATATAGTAGGTTTACAAATTCTCCCTAAACAATATAGAGGAAACACAAATATCTCGAGTTAAATAACCTGGAAAACACAAGAGGACTAAGCTACAATTTAAAAGAGATGAAACAACACTCTATGAATATTTCCCCACAATTCTTCTCTCAAATGCACTCACCAAACTCTCTCTTGTTTTACCTCACTAGTTGTACTCTTAATTGTACAACTCTTGCACCCTTCTTCATAGACAAAATGCACTCAATTTATAGATGTATTGAGCTGCATGAAGTCATTCCTTATAGCCATCCTATAGCCGCATTCACATAAGGAAATCCGTAGGGAGAGGCTAACAAATCTTTGCAGCCATCAATTGCCAAGAAATAAGGTGTGCGTATGAAGAATTGGTGTTACAAATTCTTCATCAATACTATGCTACATTAATGCAGCTATTGTACACCACCCACAAACTTTTAATCAATATTGTAGGCTTGTGGGCCATTACACATGCAAGTGGAAATCTCAACAATTCCAAACACTAGATTAATTAAATAAAGACAAATGATCAAATACACCCTTAACGTTTTTGTTAAAATTATATACACCCTTTACGTTTGATTTTTGGTCCCGGCCCCTGTCCCAATCGGTATTTTAGGACTCCCTAGACCCGAAATTGAAAAGTTGTAACTTCCAATCCCGATTTTGGTCTCAAAAAAATGTCCTAATTAGTCCCGAATGGTCCCAAAATCCCCAACGAGACTAAAATTTCTCGATCGGGAAAAAATTTCTCAAATTTTATTATTAAATTTTGGAGAATCGGGAGTCACGATCAGAATTCGGGACTCTCAAGTCCTGAACATTTTCAATTCATCAATTCCGTTCTCAGTCCCAATCCCGAAAAATTCATGATTTGGAACGGGACCAGGAAAATCTCAATTTCTAGTCCCAAATTCTCACCCCTAATTACAAATATGTAATATTTTTATCTAATATTAATCTATATATTTATTTGTATCTAATAATATTTGGTAAAAATAAATATGTAAATAAATAATATTAGTATAATAGATAAATAAAAAATAAAAAACTGAAAATCTATTTTTTTAACACTTTTAACGTGACGTCAAAGAGAACGGGCATTTTGCCCCGATTTTTAAACGTTGAGGGTGTAATTGGGTCAAGTCAAACATGAAGGGTGTATATGATTTTCACAAAAAATATTTAAGGGTGCATTTGTGTAGAGTCCCGTTGGTATATATATACATATATATTTGATATTAGAGATTTTTAGTTTGGAGGATTAATTTATTAAGTTATATATATATATTGGTTAGAGTTGTTCCACTTTTTAAGGGTATAGATATATTTTAACTATTATTTAATTAAAAACCCTAACTTTATTTAATCCCCCACTCCTTTATTTCTTTATAGAAACCGTTTAGTTCAGAATTACTTCACCGGTCAAATACTCTTCTCCCCAAATAAATTCTTCCCTTTTCACAATAAAATTATTCACTTGGGAATTCTAGAATCCATCTATAGAGCACCATCAGATTGAATAGTCGAGTACAAATCAGGTTCTTAATTTCTCATCTGCTTAATTCATAAACGCATCGATTTCGTGTAATTAGGGAAGATTACACCGGAAATTCATGCATATTAATGGTATACAGTATAGATAGATGATTACTGCTTCCTTTAGTTTATTTTACCGAAGTTGCATACTTAAGAATTTCTAAACGTATGTTAGTGCAATAGTCATATCACTCTAAATCTTGTTACCTTTTATATAAAATACCTATTATAATTTTAATATGAACTCATAGTGGAAAGACAATGATGATAAACATCCAAATGGTATTATTATTATGATGCGTGAGTGTTATGTATATTAACATATGTGTGTGTTATTATATATATGTATGTGTGGTGTGTGTACAATATATAAATATATATGCATGTATATTATATATATTGTGTGCGGTATCATATATATATGTGTGTGTATGTTACGCATGTTTATATATGTATATATATAGTGTGTGTGTATGTTACGCATGTTTATATATGTTTATATATAGTGTATGCGTGTATGTGGTATATATATGTAATTGTGTGATTGCACAGAGTGTTATATATATAAATATATGTGTCGTATATATATAAAATATGTGTGTTGTGTGTGTCACTTTAGTCACCAATTTCCAAATTGAAATTTAGAAGACATGTACGGTACGCTTATAATAGATATATACGCTTATAATAGATATAGATATAGGAAAGCATGAATGATGATGATTATGCAACAGTATGTTCAGATTATTAAATTATAATTTTATTTTATTTTAGGTGCGACAACGTGATCTTATACCTGTCTATTATTGTGTGGTCGCCGACGAAACATTTGTTATCAGGTGGGGATTTCTAATCCAGTTAAATGTAATTGCTTATATTTTTATTGTATGCGTTACGTTTTGTGTTGAAATGTCAACTATGCTATGTGATATGTTTTATGCTATCGATCTATGAAAAGTCTTGCGCAAGCGTACGAAGGCCATGGACTCAGTAAAGGGTCCGGGATCCGAAAGGGTTCTTGGGGTAAAAGCCCACCGTGCAATATGTGATATTATACGGACATTTGCATGATTCGTTACGTGTCGTTTAAATATGTGTTGTTACATGTCCCCACAGAGTATGTAGTTATACTCACCCCTATGTTTTACTATCTTTACAGGCTAAGAGGAAAATAGTATTTTTATATTTTCAAAAATTAGGACGTTACAATTTGCACCTTTGCCTTAAATAAAATATATGTGCAAATAGAAGCTCACACCTAGGGCTATAAGGGAACCAAACTATTCATGAACTATTCGGGGCTCGGCTCCATAAAAGTTCGTTTCAAATTCATTCATTTATTTAACGAATCGAACTTGAGCCTAAAGGTATTCGGTTCGAAAAGTTCGCGAACAAGTTCGAATATAATTTAACGAATCGAGCTCCGAATAGTTCACGAACTTTGTTAGCAAGCTTGTTCATGAACTTAAAAAATGAGCCGAGCTTCAAATAGTTCGCGAACTTTATATACAAACTAGTTCACGAGCTTATAAAATTAATATAGAAAATACATATATTAACAAAATAATTTAATAAACGAGCTTTTTAACGAACTTGAACTCGAATATTTAACGAACTCGAGCCAAGTTCTAGCTCGAGTTCGAGTTTACTATTAAATTGAATAATCAACGAACTGAACTCGCGCTTGATTTTTATTTATCGAACCAAACTCGAGCTTGGTTTTCAGAACTCGAACTAAACTCGAGCCTTCAAATTTTTAAACGAACCGAACTCGAGATTAACAGTATTCTGTTCAATTCGGTTCGATTACACCCATAGTCACACCACATAGGGGTGAGAATTTGGGATTGGGACTCGGGACTTTCCCAATCCTGTCTCGAGTCCCGAATTTTTTAGGACCAGGATTGAACAAATCACAATTTTTGGAACTCGGGAGTCCCTAATCCTGATTGGGACTCCCGAATCCCGATCGAGTGTAATGTCCCGCTTTTCTACTAGTAGTTTTATGTATTGAAAATCGGGATAAGAAAATTTCGTTATAAAAATTTAAAAATATCGATTAGCTAATCGATATTAGTAGTTATTATTCATGCATATTATAACTATTAAAATAATGATAGATATTATGTGAGTTCGTTTTGAATTAATAAGGTTATTCAAAAAGATGAAACTAATTAATTCTTGCGTTGCATAATTGGTTTTAGTTCGAGATGGTAATTAAAAGCTTATACAATTCTAGACTAAGGTTTTAAAAGTATTGATACCTTAATGAGATACTAATTATTAACATAGAAAATGTTACAACAAAGTAGTAGTATATTTATATACTATAGAGATGTATATTACTTGACATTGATAAAGTGATGATGCATGAAAAGAATTATAGAATTATTTATATTAATTAGTTAATTAAAATTATTGCAAAAGAAAGATTAATGTTTAAGAATTTATTATTGATGATATGGTATCTTAGTAATTATTTAAATAACATACTAAGTATTAATAATGCAATAAAGTATTGTATATGATCTCTTGTATTAAACAAGATATATAGTATGATGTTAATTATTCACATAAGATAAATATATATATATATATATACATATATATATATATATATATATATATATATATAACTTAGAGGTCATGCAGATTTTGAAGGTGAAAATTTTCGTGTAACTAATGTAAAATACCATGCATGACTATAATACATTTTAAAAAGGAAAAATGTAAATAACAAGGTCTACAATATAGTGAATGAACAATAGGTATGCAAACCTATAGATATGATGGTGTAGCATGAGAAAAGAGAACAAATCTGCCAATTACAGATTGCATTCACACTCAAAAAAATCAAAGTTGGAAATAAAACATTGTACCCCCCTACTGATATGTATATATATATGCAATAAGGCATTTATGGAGAAACAATATCAATAAAAGGAGTTGATGGGGAGGGTGTCCTCTCGATGAAGACTGCCTACACACTCTTCCTACTCCATCCATCCATCCCTGCACCTACAAGTAAAGAAAGATATTATCTTGGCTAATAACTGTCCCAAATCAGATTTGCAGTTACTGTTTTATACTAGAGAAGTAGATGTAGGTAATAGATAGAAGACTTTGAGGATATAACACTCAAGTGTCTTCAAGGAAATTTACACCTTAACAACATACGCATACTTATATTTATATACCTAGACATGGCCAACAAAACTACACTTCTAGACTTAGCAAATTAGTTCCACTCCACTTAGAGTATTTTCAGAGGAGCTCTGCCAAGTTCACTCCATCGAAGAAGCACAGAAACCATTTCAATTACAGAAGTTTAAGGTATATTCACAATCCATACTCTAAGCTTTACTTCTCTAGAACTTAGTTAAAAGACTTCTTCTACTTTTAATCCTTACTTCACAAACTCTGAAACTGAAACTATAAAGCTGAAACTGGAAACTATAAACTCTACTTACTTCATCTTCACCCTAGAACTCAAGAGTGTGTAGAAGTAAGAACAAGCATGTTAGACTAGGTATTACAGTTCTTAGTAGCTCCTAAGTGTACCTTAAGTTAAGGATTTAGTCAACTTAAACTTAGAATTATTATGTTGCAGAAATCAGGTTTTCAAAACATATACACATTGTTATATTTAGGACATGTTATCAAAATATAGAAATATATAGATATGAAATTTAGAACTTACACAGAGCATAAACATTAAGAACATATTTAGCTTGCACATTCAGAACTTTCAGCTTCAGAACTTAGAAGATATACATATTCTTATTCAGAACATACATAGAGCATATCAAATATGAAATTTAGAACAAATTAAGGATCTTGTTTAGAACATAGATATCTATATTCATATCTTCAGCCTATAATTAGACTACCAGATTCAGAACATAGATGTTATAACCTAGAACATAAGAGACAAACAATGGCTATATGAAGAACTTAGAGTATCCGTTCATGCTGAGTTAGAAACCAAAACATAAAGCATGACTTAAACCAAGACAAAATGGTCATTCAAAACATAACTGAAGCCATGTGCACAGCCCTCTCTCTTGGCCGAATGAAATCAGATTCTGAATAAACAAATTTTAGATATTTTCCCACAACATATTCTAAAACAAATACAAAACCATTCCCAGCACCAAATCAGAAATCAGGCCCAAAACACCCTAATTCCAAACCATAATTTCAACCAAATCAGAACATATACATGGATGTCAAACTGAACTAAAATAAGGAAGAACTCAGATATCAGATTTGAACCATAGCTTTAACCAATAACTCACATTAGTCCAAAATCCAGCAAAAGAAACCATTTTAAACAAATGACAACACAACTAGAACATGCAGATTCAAACACATTACCTACTAAACAAAGCAGTTAATTTTACCAACTAAACCAAACCATTGGAGCTTTAGAACCCTTACTTAATCCTTCTCCACCTAAGCCTCAAAGTTCTCGGCCAAAACAGAAAATAAAGAGAGGAAGAATCAGTTTCTTTTTGAAACTCATTAGAACTATAGTTTTGCCAAATGTTTAAACCCAACATTTAGAAGGAGATTAGAACATGCAGTAATAAAAGATTGTAAAATTTTAGAAAGAAATTAAATCTAAACATGCAGATTTAATTTTGAAACTAGAATATGCAGAAATAGAAATGAAATAAGGAAAAATTAGGGATTTACAAAACTAGAAAGAAATTAGAAGGAGATGAGAATTTACCTTGAGGTCGACGGCGGCTGGCAAGAGGAGCTCCGACGAGAGCACGAATCGATCGAGAGCAGAGAGAGATCGAGATTTAATGAATGATCGAAATCTGAAACTGGAAGTAAATAGAATTAGGTTCCAAACCAAAATCAAATCAAACTTGAGATGTATAGTTTCAGAGATTAAGATGAAATTAAAGCAAGAAAAGATAGAGAGAAATAGGGATTTTACCTTAGAAGATGACGGAGCTCCGGTGAGCATTCCTCCGGAAGCATGCGCGAGAAGGCGAGAGAAGAGAGGGAGAGACAGTAGTGACAGAGAGGCGAGAGAGCAGAGGGAGAAGAGTGAACGGCTGTGGTGTGTGTCTAGTGCTAGGGTTAGAGTTAATTTAGGACAAAAAATGGGCCGGGTCAAGAATTTTTAACGGGCTGGGTTTAATTCAGTATGGGCTGAGTTAAAATAAATCGAATGGGCCGGGTCGGGAGTATCTTACGGGCCAAAATTAATTAATAGTGGGCTGAAATAATAGATGATAAGTTGGGCTTGGATTAAAATTGATTGGGCTGTAGAGAAGAAATCAAACGGGCCAAATTAATTATTCAGAATGGGCCTATTTAATTATATAGAATGGGCCCAGATTAAGTATTTAGAATGGACTTAAATTTATCTCTTAAGAATGGATTAATAAATTTAATTTTTGGATAAAGTTAGTAATTAAATGGATTGGATATACATAGTTAGATTAAATCCAATAATTAGATCAATTAAGTTATGAAATTAGTAGTAATATTTCAATAATTATAAAGTCTTTGTAATACCCCGCCTTTTCAATCTCGAATAAATTAGCAAAACTCTTAATTACCACGAACTTGTGATCAATTTACGGGACCAGGTCTTAAGAATTTATGTTAGTAGAACCATTAGTAGCAATAATTATCTAATAGGGTCAATGCCATTAAGATGTTAATAAATAAGTGTATGTATGATGATAGTGTCATCACTTAAATGATTGACATATTCTTGTCTATGATTAATACAAGTATTTATGATAGAATATTAAATTCTTGGATTTGCTCAAGAAAAATTCTAATTAGTAATTAAGGATACTTGCTTGTGTAATAAATAAAGAATTGTGGTGTTTATTGAAAGAAACAGAGTGACTATGTCACTTGAATATAAGGAATGGTAGGAATAATAATTTGCATTAATCACAACCTTATTAATGGTAATTCTTACGAGTTGTGCAACAAAATAAAACACTAGGAGGCAGGACCTGCGTATATATATATATGCATAAGTGTGAAATGGATAAGTCTTGCTCCCCTACAAATTACGAACTTTACAAAAGGGACAATGAGACATATACACCAGCTCTGAGCTAAAGATTCATTATATATAAAAAAAAAAACAGTATTGGATGCACCAGACCACCCAGAGAATCTACTACCTTGGGAAACAAACAAACTAGGGACAAAAAAAAAGAGACTGCTAATTAAGGAAAGGGAGAGAGACAGGCTGCAAGAAAGAAGCAGAGTATCAGGCTGCCGATGCATAGTAGGTTGGGTAGAAATTGCTCCATCCCATAAACCTGTAAGAAAGAAACAAGGAACAAGGTTAATGAAATGGGAGGACAACTAGGACCTGCCAGGTCTAGAATAAGGATTGCAGTAGAAATGCGAGAAGAAAACCTTAAAATACAATAGAACAACATTAGAACCTCAAAGAAGTACACTATAATTGGGTGAAGAGAAAAGGGAAGGAGGCGTTGCAGACTGCCAAGGAGAAAGAGGTGACAGCCTCGGTAGTGAAGACAGGGAAAGAAATGAGGCTGTCCTCTTTTGCCTTACTTTACCTGCCCAGCAAACTGACCACAACTTACCCAAAGTAGCTCTCCCATCTTCCCAAAATGCCACAGCACCACCCAGACCATGCTGTCCTCTTTAGAAAGAGCCTGCAAGAAGAGACCAAAACAACAGAGGCAATCAGGTTGGAACATCAAAACACAGCACTAGAATCGAATGATTCAACTCTAACCTTGTCCTCTCCTATAAATACCCTCTATTTCTACCTTAGACAAGCTTTACATCTCACACTTACCTCCATAAACTCACCCTCAAACACTTAGCACATTTTGGAAGAGAAGACAAGGCCTAGAAGAGGCTCTGCCCAAACCAGGCTAAGCACCACCTATTCGTTGAGGTAAATAAGACTCAACCCTAAGCTTTCTGTTAATATGTATGTTGGGAACCCTAAAGTCTTAGTGTTAATGATGGTCTTTCGAAACACACTTAGCTAGTTTAGAGCTTAAACTGTTCTCGTGTAAAAACAGATCACTAGAGATAAGGTGATTTCTGTTATGGAACAGATTAGGAGATGACTTAAAATGTAAAGGAGATATTTCTATAGAAGTCAATCTCAACTTAGAATAGGATGAATGTCAAGATTTTATGCCAAAGAAGAATCGATCTGCTGTAACAGACAGCGACCAGATCGATGACCAGATCGATGCCTACAGCGAGGAACCAGAACGATTGAGTCATCAATCCATCAGCTGACATCATCCTACACATCATATACACTTGCCACGTCAAAGATCAAAGTCCATCCAACTGGGATTGGAAAGAAGACCTTGGGTTAACATATATAAGGAAAGAGACCGTTAGCAATCTGCTTTCCATAACTCAAATATTGAGTCAACCTTTCCTATATGGCAAGAACAGATATGATGGAAACCATTGATTGGCAATATACCATTTATCTCACGCCAATCAACAACGGCTAGAAATTCAATATTCAATGCCTATATAGTTGAAGTCAAAAATCTGGAAACATAGAAGAGAACACGCGCGAACTATACGGCTATCATACTTACAAGCAATCTGCAATCCAGACTTAGAGCTTCAACACTTTGTGATTCTACATTACACCAACCACCTCGATTCAAGTCTATCTTATCGAGACAAAGGAGATCACCCTGTTAGCTAGTAGTTTTCTAGTGGTAACGTAGAGGTAATCTGTTGTAAAGGGACACGACCCTTAACTCGTGCATAAGTATCTCTCTAGTTTTGATTGATACTTGTGACTCGTTCTCCACGAGTATAAAGAAGCAGAGTATCCTAGTAGTGGATAATCTGGTCTAGTTTTTGACCAGATCGTGGACGTAGGGATTTCCCGAACCACGTTAAACAACCGTGTGCTTTATAATTCTGCATATTTAATTTCCGTTGTTTATTACTCTAACTCTCTGCACTATCATCCATCTGCATCTCAATCAATCTCCATAATCAATCTGGTTAATACTTAAGGTTTTCTAAACAAGAGCAATATTTTATCCACCATTATTCCGCACTCACTCTACACTCAGAAAGTAATAAGATCACTCTTATTATCAACTAAGTGTTTCACTAAGAGAGTAATCTGTTTGGACTAAATCTGCTATTGATCTGCATATCGATTTGGTTAGTCACTGCCGAGCAATTTCTCATATAGAATAGCTTGAACTCTCTTATAAATTGTCAAGTAAAACTGAAAAGTTAGTATTTGGTGTATCCCCCCCCATACACCAAACCTTGCTCTTTCGGGACCAACAAGTGGTATCAGAGCAGTGGTTCAAACTGACCATTGTTTTGTTTCACAAGGTTAAAACCTGCGTGGTCTACTTGAATAGATCTAGAAAAACCTTTTTCATTCACGTGCATACTATCTGTTATGGAGTCATTTGTTATCAGGGCTTGCGAAGAATTCTCTATTCAAGGATATAGAGAATGGAGCTTCAGGATCAAGATGTGTCTCAAAGCCCATCATTGCTTAATGTGGAAAGTAATTGAGGAAGGGCCATTGGCAATTACAGAAGAAACCACTCGTATCACTGAGACAGGAGCGGTTAAAGAATCTGTACTAAAGGATCCCAGAAAATATACCTCTGAAGAAAGGAGAGAAGCAAATCTTGATGATTTTGCCAAATGGATCATCTCTAGCACGGTCAAAGGCATACATCTGGCCAAAATCCAAGATTTGGATACTGCCAAAGAGATGTGGGAAGCCTTAAGAGACCTAGCCCTAGGATCTGAAGTTATGATCGAGAACAAGCTGTCTCTAGCCTGCAATAAATATGACGAATTCAAAATGAAACCAGGCGAGACAATAGAACAGATGAAGATGAGATTCACTAGAATTCTCCTTGAGATATCTGCGTTCAAAAAGAACAAATATACTCAAAGGGAGAAGAACATGAAAGTTCTTAGAGCTCTTCCACCAAGTTGGGAGATCTATGCAGCCATGCAACCTCTAAGAGCAGACTTCAATGATCTGTCCACTGAAGCCTTATTTGATCATCTCGAAGGTCATGAGTGTGACATCCAAAGAATTCGAGGACCAGACCATCTGTCCAAAAAGGCAGAAAGCAGCTCGAAGAAGGACAAAGAGGTAGCCTTCAAGGCGAAGAGCAAACCAGATGATCCTTCTGAGCCTGTTACTCCAGATGAAGAGAAAGGCTATGACAAACTCTTAAAAGAGTTCGCAATGATTGCCAAACGAATGGACAAGATGGAAACCAGATCGAAGAAATACAGACGCTTCTACAAAGATAACAAGAGAAACTTCAACAAGAAATATGACAATGATCGATCTGATGACAAGGATGAGTCCAAGAAGCAGTTCTCTAAAACAACAAAGACCTCTAGTTCAACAGATTACACTTGCTTTGAGTGTGGCAGAACAGGTCACTTCAAAACAGATTGTCCTAATCTGTCCAGAAGTCAAAGGGAAGAACTAAGAGCTAAAAGAGATCGAAAGCTTAAATATGAGTGCAAAGCCATGATAGCTGAACAGAACTCATGCAGCTCGAGTCATTTCTCAGATAGCTCATCAGAAAATGATGAAGCTTTCATTGCTGACGATGAAGAAAGCTGGAATGAATGCTATGTGGGATTGGACAACGGGCTAGATGAAGTTGAGGTAAATTCTTGCTACTCAAATTCCTCAGATAATAATGATGATCTTGAACAGGAAAGTGAAGACCAAGCAGAATACTCATGGAATGAAATAGATGAGATGTTCAAAAGCTACTCGAGTATCAAGAGGTTATTTAAAGAAGTTGTTGAAGAGAACGACAGATTGAAGAAAGTTGAGCAAATCTTAAGCACAGCAAATACACAATTTGTTGCTAAAATAAACGATCTGAAAGAACAGATCAAGAGTAAAGACAGTGAGATTCACACACTTAACTCAAAAGTTAAGGATCTGGTTACAAGAAACAATGTTGCTGAAGAAAAGATCAAGAAAGGAAAAGAAATGATCTACAAGAGTGATGAGCGTGCCAAGTTGCTAATCAATCTGCAACAAAAGGGCACATCTGGATTAGGGTATCCAGGTCACTCAGAAAAGTCTTCTGGAACTGTAAACTTCGTACCAGAAAGGAAGCAAATACCAGATCATGTGAAGGACTTGAAGAACAAGAAAGGTTATCCTCAAAAGATTGTAATGAAAGATGCAAAGAATAGGCAGTATCATCAAACAAAGGGACAACCAGCTCACTACACAGAAACGGAACACCTTCAAAAAGAAAATGTCAACAGGACAAAAATTGTCAACAGGACAGTACCTACTAAGAAAAGATTGAAGAAGGATGAAATAGAGAGATATCATCCATCTGAAATTCATTTTGTATCTAAAGTAGATAATGAGGGAAACATCAATACCTGCTATATTACTGTTCCTAACCCTAGAATGTTCTGGATTCGAAAAGGAATGTTTGCTAATGATCCAGCACCCAAACGTTGAAAGGGTAGCTAAGTGTGATTAATTGCAGGATTAAAGAACTGCAAGAAGGAGTAAGATAGCAAGAGGAACTATCTGAATTATAGATAGTGGTTGTTCAAAACACATGACATGTGACAAGAACCTACTATCAGATTACATAGAGAAACCAGGCCCACAGGTCACTTTTGGATGTAATTCAAAAGGATATACCAGAGGGTATGGAAACATCAGAGTTGGCATGACCACTATCACCAACGTGTCATATGTTGAGGGTCTTAGTCACAATCTATTTTCTGTAAGTCAGTTTTGTGCTAATGACAATCAGATTGTTTTTGATGCTAACAACTGTCTGGTGAAGAACAAGGAAGGAGATGAAATACTCCTTACCCATAAACTGCAGGATAGATTATATATTGTCCAGTGGACAAATCAGATCGAGACCTGCTTAGTCACTAAGACTGTATCAGAAACAAGCTGGTTATGGCATAAGAGATTAAGTCATCTTAATTTCAAATCAATCAACAGGATTGCCAAGGAAAGGTTAGTGGAAGGACTACCAGATCAAGTGTATGATAAAGATCATATATGTGATGCTTGTCAAGCTGGAAAGCAAACCAGATCATCCTTTACAAGCAAAATAGCTCACTCAACAACAAGGATACTAGAGCTGTTACACCTTGATCTGTTTGGACCAGTCAAACCACTAAGTATCAATGGGAGAAAGTACACATTGGTAATCATAGATGATTACTCAAGATTCACATGGGTCATCTTTCTGCTAAAGAAGAAAGAAACCCTAGACAAGCTCCCTGATTTTCTACACAAGATCACTAAACAGAAAGAGATGAGTATAACCTCTATCAGAACAGATCGAGGAATAGAATTTCTCAACCAGAAGATTGAAGCATATTGCAACAAGATGGGAATCACTCATCAAACATCTGCTGCTCGAACTCCCCAACAGAATGGAGTAGTTGAAAGAAGAAACAGATCACTCAAAGAAGCAGCACGCACAATGCTTAATTCTACCAATCTACCGAAGAAATTCTGGGCAGAAGCTATATACACTGCCTGTTATACTCAAAACAGATCATCCATCACAATGAGACATGGAAAAACACCATATGAGATTTGGAACAGCAGAAAGCCTAAGATTTCTTATTTTAGAACTTTTGGCTGTTTATGTTACATACACAATAATGGGAAATCACAGTTGAAAACTTTTGATAGCAAGACTGACCCTGGAATATTCTTAGGATATTCTGATGTCAGTAAAGCTTATCGAGTTTACAATAAGAATTCTCATATTGTGGAAGTAACACCTCATGTTGTTTTTGATGAGTTTATTCTTGAGTACAGGTCACTAGATAAAAAGCAGATAGAAAACCAGATGACTACCAGAAGGATGAATGAACTTTTACTTGAAGATATTCTTATCTGGAATTCAAAGAGTGAGGATGAAGAAGTTATCACTCCACCTGCTGCTGAAGAAATCATACAACAAGGGGGAATATCACTACACAATCTGGATGAAAACAGATCATCAACAGAAAACAATGAAACAATTATTACAAATGATGATCAACATTCAGAAGAAAGTCCAGATGTGAATCCTTCTCAAGCTACATCAACAGCACACCCTGAATTTAAGGAACCAACAGATCAACCTGATCCTGAGTTATCTGATGAAGAAATGACCAGGAGAAGGAGATGGATACAAGATCATCCACCAGAACAGATCGTTGGGAACCCATCAGATCGTGTGAAGACCAGAAGAATGCATGGAGAAAGTGCATTGTTGAGCTGTTACCTCTCTCGCATGGAACATCTGATGCTTATGAAGCACTTCAAGATGCAGATTGGATAACAGCAATGCAAGAAGAACTCAATGAGTTCAAAAGAAATGAAGTCTGGTATCTCGTGGACAGACCCAAACACCAAGGGGTAATAGGCGTAAAATGGGTGTTCAAAAACAAACGAGATGAGAATGGCGAAGTCGTCAGAAACAAAGCCAGATTGATAGCTAAAGGCTATAATCAACAAGAAGGCATTGATTTTGATGAAACATTCGTACCAGTAGCCAGATTAGAAGCTATAAGACTATTTCTAGCATATGCTGCTCACAAACGGTTCAAGGTATACCAGATGGATGTCAAAAGTGCCTTCCTCAATGGTATTCTTGAAGAAGAAGTATATGTGGAACAGCCACCTGGATTTGAAGAGGCAGATCCTGATCAGAAAGTATACAGACTAGCTAAGGCAGTCTATGGTCTAAAACAAGCCCCTAGAGCTTGGTATGAGACCTTATCAACCTTCCTACTAGAATCTGAATTTAGAAGAGGATCTGTTGACAAGACTTTGTTCATCATCAAAGTCAAAGAAAATATTCTCTTAGTCCAGATATATGTAGATGATATCATTTTTGGATCTCAATCTACCTATCTGTGTGACAAATTTGTTGAACTTATGAAAAATAAGTATCAAATGTCCATGATGGGAGAAATGAGTTTCTTTTTAGGATTGCAGGTCAAGCTGCTACCAGATGGTATCTTTATTAATCAGACAAAATACATCAACGATCTGCTGACCAAGTTTGGATTAAAAGACAGTAATCCAATGAAAATCCCAATGCAGACCAATGGGAAAATTGATCCAGATCCCGAGGGAAAACCAGCTAACATTACACAATACAGAGGAATCATAGGATCACTACTCTACCTAACTGCCAGTCGACCTAACATCTCTTTTGCAGTAGGAGTATGTGCTAGATATCAAGCAAACCCCAAAGAGTCTCACATGGAAGCAGCTAAGAAGATACTAAGATATCTTAAGGGAACAGCCCATATAGGATTATGGTATCCATGTGAAGACAATTTTGAGCTAACTGGATATACTGACTCAGACTACGCTGGATGCAAACTGGACAGAAAGTCAACATCTGGTACATGTCAGTTTCTAGGAAATAAACTAATTTCTTGGTTCTCAAAGAAACAGACATCAGTTGCCACCTCAACCACAGAGGCAGAATATATGGCAGCTGGAAGTTGTTGTGCACAAATACTGTGGTTAAGACAACAACTTAGAGACTATGAGATTGATGTCAAGGAAATACCTATTTTCTGTGACAGCTCAAGTGCTATAGCAATCACACAGAACCCAGTGTTGCACACCAGATGCAAACATGTTGATGTGAGACATCACTTTATAAGAGACCATGTTGAAAGAAAACATGTACAGATTGAGAAAATACACACTGAGATTCAGAGAGCAGACATTCTCACTAACGTATTACCAGAAGAAAGATTTAAGATGCTTTGTGGAAAACTAGGACTTTTAAATCTTGAAGATAGGACCAGATTGATCTAAACCAGATCAAAATCAATATTCCAACATGGAATCAAAACCAGATCATCATGGTCCAGATTGATAAAATCCAGCTTATGTGAAAAATCCAACAGGGACTTGATACCAGATCACTAAGTATATGTCAATACAGATTGAGCAAATTCCAACTGGGAATTATTAAAGAAATCAACCAGATCGATAGTTCTCACCATAAAAGAGATTGATCTTGACCAGATTACTTAATGCCACGTGGATATTGAATTAATATTTCTTATTAATTATTCCATTACTTGGTTAAGGGGGAAAGGTCAACTATATACGGCGACTACTTATCTATATTCTGACATTAGATATCAAAATCTTTTATTTTTGATGATTACATACAGTAATTGGGAACCATGATCGAGGAAATATCTACCATATCAAGAAAAAGGGAGAAAATGACTGCAACAAAGATAACGCGCCATATCACAACCGTTCAATCATAGCGCGTGCATCACACGATAAAGAGAGGCGGCTATGGGTTGGAAACCTAGAACATGGAAAGGCGGGAAAGCTGAAAAAGGGAAGGATTTCTGAATACTTATTACTCTACTTATCTTCTCTTTCATGTATATAGTTTGATAAGGCGTTTCATGTATCACTTACACTTACATATTTCTCGAAACACTTAGCAAATTTTCTACCTCCCAAAATTCTCTCTTCCTTCGTAAATCTCTCTATTTTCTAGCAAAAATGGCCCCCAAATCATCTGTTTTTCTCGAGCAAGCAAGCTTTCTGAAACCTTACATTCACCAAGACCTTTTCGCGGTTCTTGACACCTTCGGGTTTCACAAACTGGAAAAGGCATTTGATCTTGTCCGCCAGTGCAAAGGTTTCTTGTTTAGCTTGTTTAATACTATCTCTCACACATGCATATAACAAACTGCTTACAAAGTCAAAGATGAAGGCCTAGAACTTGGAGAAATCACTGCAGAACAGCTGCAAGAAGCTGTGGAGATGGTGATGATCATTCCCATCCAATACACAAACATGATGTTTGTCCGTGCTCTTCTCGCGCCAGAATTCAGAATCTTATTTGAATTCGTACAGCGAATATTTCTCAATCACAACGGCTCATACGACCAGGTCACCCCTGAGAAATTCAGGATCTTAGTTGCTGTAGTACTCAACTTACCAATGAACTGGAGCAGGATCTTATACGATCTCTTGGCAAAGGAGGCCAAGATGATCTTGTTTGTGAAAGGCAGCTCACCTAGCATCGAAGTCAAAAAGAGCACTCTACGTCATTCTACAAAAATCAGTTTTATGCTCGAGTCTTTCTTCCCTCAACACCAGTGGGATACAGTTGTTGAGTTTAACTCTAAACTGCATTTTCCCAAAGATCAACATCAAATTGAGATGTCAATGGGCATTTCTGCCAACTTGCTGGCAAGAGTCAAAGATTCAGTTATCGCAAACGCTTTGACTGAGATGGGAAACTCCAACCCCATCTGGATACCACCATTCGCAGCAACTTAAAAATCCACCAAGACCAAGGTCACCAAGGAGAAACCAGCAGAAAGGACTCCCACCAAAAGAGTCACCAGACGGGTGAGCTCCATTGATACTGACACATCCACCGCAGCTCAGCCACCCAAACCAAAACGAAGACGACTTCAAAAATTGTCTGCTGAAGTTCAGACTAAAGCACCTGCTGCTGCAGAAGCTGTCATTCCTCAACAGGAGATTGAGGAGGAAGAAGTTATGCTGGGTGGTCCACCAGAAGATGTGGCTCCCCTTTCATCTGTACACCCAGATCAGTCCAAAGACTTCTCCCCCGCACACTCTACTAGCCCATCATCTGCTGATCTTTTAGAGCAGATTGATGAGGAGGCTGAGATAGAAGAAGCATCAACAGATGAAGAGGAGGAGTTGAAGAAAGCAGAATCTGTGGTGAGAATGCTTGAGACAGAGGCAGACCACTCTGTGCTCAGAACTTTTCCAGGGATCCAGCTTACCCCAGAAACTTATGCTGCAGCCAAACGCTTAAAATTCTTGTTACTGGTGAAAGACAAGGAATGCTATGTATTGGACGCTCTGCTTCGCACCAGATCAATTCATGCACTGAAGATTGAAGAAGCCACTTTGCTTAAAATCTTCACTGCATCCTCCATTGCAGAGCTCAGAGAATCATACAAGCCAGATATACTAGGCATGGCAAAGTTTGAAGCTGATGAACTCCAGATCGATCTGCGATCTGTGTACGAGAAAGCCAACATGCTGGATTTTTATAACAGCATAGAAGAAGAAATTGTTGAGGAGGAGATTGAAGCTGCTCACACTGATACTCACCAACAGGGTGCAGCCATTCCAGCAACAGAGATAGATCAGCAAATGGCTGACAGTGAAAAGCAGACCACTGCACCAACTGAGGGGGAACAAGCCATGCCTTCTGAAATCCCCACTGCAGTGCCCAGTCAATCTCAAGCAGAGGAAGAACTAATTGGACAGAATATCGGAGACGAGCTTACCAACGACATCCTCACTCCTGCTGCTGCAACTGCACTTAATGTTCATGTGCAGACATTCACCCTGGAAGACATATTGATGGACCAACATCAATCACTGTCTCATATGCAGATCAGAGACCTTATTTCCAAGAAGGTCGACCAATACATGTATGGCACGCTCTCCCAAGTGCAAGATGAAGCCATACGCATACTCACAGAGTTCAACGACCACTTGAAGACACATGTCGATCAAGTTGACTCTGAATTAAGGACCATATGCAGACTGAAGATCGAAGAGATAAGCAAGAAACTGGACGATGATCGAGCTGCTGCTGATGAAAGGAAGGCACAGATCGATCAGAGTCTGTTTTCAACTGAGCTCAAAGTCAAAGAAATTTACAAAATCATCACTGCATTTGCTGAAAAGGAGAAGGATATGGTGCACGCCATAGTGAAGGCACAGACTGATGGCATAGCAGCTGATGTTGTCAAGGAAACGATCTCCCACACCAAGGCTATGTTCAGGCAGTTTGAGGCAGATGGAAAGAATTTCGTTGAGAGAAAGTTAAGCGAACTGCGCTACCCGACGAAGACAATGATCGAAACATATTTCAACGACAGTCTCCTCATCCAAAAAGATGTCGAGGCTCACACAACTGATCTGGTCAACATTACAACCTCCTTCCAAAAGCAGATCGATGACGCTAATCTCAATATCACATCTCTGCTTACCCAAAAAGTGGAGACAGATAAAGAGATCAAATCCATGAAGGAGGAGGTTACTTCCCTACGGGCATTCATCAACCTGTTGGTTGCTGATGTCAAAAAGGGGCAAGGCTTAGCAAAAGGAAAGAAGTCATCTGCTGCTGCCACAAAAGGGAAAGGAAAGGAAATAGCTCAATCGGAGCAGCAGATCACAGCAAAAACAACCAGCCCACCATCTGCACCTACATCTGCTCAAATAAAAAGGATCACATCTTCAACCAGATCAAGCCAATCTCAACCCCCAAAGAAAAAGAGACGATCTGGATTCAGTTGGTCATCATCAGTTCCTTCTAAAACATCAAAAGGAGTGTTGGTCCCGAAAGAGCAAGGTTTGGTGTATGGGGGGGGGGGGAATACACCAAATGCAAACTTTTCAGTTTACTTGACAATTTCAATCAGAGAGATGTGAGCTTTCTGAATTACAGATTGCTCTAGATGATAGAACACTATGATTTTCTAATCAATTAAGTTCTATCCAAGTAAGATCTCTCACGTGAGATAAACAAAGCAGAAAGCAAGTGTGAACTTGATTCCAAACAATGTTTTGTGTGCGGAATAATGGTGGACTAAGTTGGTGCTCTTGTTAAGAAAATCTTTTGAAAGCTTAATCGAGTATTTAGAAGATAGATTAAGAATGCAGGTTTGAATGAGTATGATAGATGCAGAATAAAAACAACTGAGTAAAGAATGCAGAATTTAAATGGCACAGTTATTTTTACGTGGTTCGGGAAACCCCCTACGTCCACGGTCTAATCCAAACTGGATTAGATATCCACTACTAGGATACTCTTCTTATTTATACTCGCTGAGAACGAGCCACAAGTTCCAATTACAAACCTTATTGAAACTTATGCACGAATAAGGGTCGTGTCCCTTTACAACTTACAGAAAACTACTGTAAACAGGCTATCTTCACGTTAATCCACTAGAAAACTACTAGCTAGTAAAGATCTCCTTCTTCTCTCGATAAGACAGACTTGAATCGAGGTGTGATTGCGATCACGAACGGTTTGAAGCTTTTGTCTGATTTGGAGATAGAATACTTGAGAATATTTCTGCAGTATAGCGCTTGCGTATATATTCAGACTTTGAAACTTCAAACATATATAGGCTCTGAATTTGAAATTCTAGCCGTTTGTTGATTGACGTGATTTGATTTGTGGATTGTCAATCAATTATATCTCTTCTTTCCTTGTAGAGTTGTTGATTGAATCTTCTATGATTGGTAAGCAGATCATCTGTGATTGCTTTCCTTCTCCATGTCAATCAGTGATTCAATTTCCAAATCTTCAATGGATAGTCTTTAATGCTTCATCGACAGGTTTGGTTCTGCTCTTTCTGGTTTGCTTCTAACCTTCTGGTTGTGTCCTCTATGGTCTAGTGTCTTTCTGGTTGAATATTGACTTAGACACTTTCTGGTTGAGGTACTTTCTGGTAGAGCATTCGTTAGCCACTTTCTGTTCGAGGCATCTTCCATCTTTCTGGCTGAAGCTTTTCTGGTTCAACTTTCTGTTAAAGTTGACTAGCTTCATTTTCTGTTTGAGACTCTCTGGTTTAGCATTCTGTCTTGAGACTTGCTGGTTTTGAGTCTTTCTGGTTTAGCATTT
>JAPKLX010000079.1:1129677-1174766 GCA_026898415.1 Leonotis leonurus | reverse complement strand
AACATATAAAGAATGATTTCCACAATCATCAAAAAGGTTCCCAACAAAAAGATATTCAAAAATATCATACTAATTAAAAACACATCATGCTAATTAAAAAACACACAAAAAACATCATTCTAATTAAAAATAAATAACAATCTTACAATCAAAACCATCATGCTAAGTTTAATAAGATATAACAATTCAATCAGAATCTGACTGAGCCTCGTCAACGAGCTCCGGACATCTCGGACGCCTGTGACCATATTGACGACAATTACTGCACTTTCTTCGACGAGGCACATTGCTCTCTGCTTGACTCGTATGTTGACGTGTTCTTTCACCCCCAGCTTGAGCTCTACTCAGCCTAGGTCTACCTGGCAATCGGATAATGACCGGAGGTAATACAACTCTTCTAGCAACTTGAGGTGGAAGCATCCATGCATCTCGATGAGGCACAGTCATAATAGGGCCAGCGTATGTTTGAATCAATGTGTCTTGAGTATAAACATGACTCACATATTCAGATACAAGTTCAGAATTTTTCCTGCATTATACGTCAATTAAATAATCAATTTTTCTTAGCATATCTTCACTTTTATTTAGAAATTCACATAACTTACCTTATTGCAGCAATGGCATGTGAATAGGGAATACCGTCCATTTGAAATTCTCGGCATGTGCAAGTCCTGGTTGCAAGATCGACCATATGAGGTTGTGGATTGCTCACAATATAAACACTGTACACCAAATCCCTAACATGTCGGGCAGTATATGTCCTGGACTTCTCCCGTTGTATTTCAAGCTTCAAAGATACTTGTGCAGTAAATATATTTTGCAATCGCACAGTTGTCCCTCTTCCATTTTTCAAACCATTCCTCCATAGCTATCCTAATCGATTCGAGCATGGAACATATCGGCAATCTTCGAGCCCATAACAATCTATTGTTCAATGACTCGGCAGCATTTGACGTAAGCGTGCTATAACGACTGACGGGACATTGGGAACGAGCCCACTTCTCAGGCCCTACACGCATCAACTTCTCGTAGGCCTCTGGCTTAGCGGCAGCAATCTGGGACATTCATTTTTGAAATTCTACTGGGCGATATGTATATGCTGCTCTCTGATAGAGCGATACGATATGCTTACCCCACTGTTTCATCTTGCCCATGAGATGAAAGTAGCACAAACCGTGACTGGCCTCCGGGAATACTATCTGCACAGCATTAGCTATGGACTTGTGTGCATCTGATACTATCAAGGTTTGTGGTGGACACCCGTACGCTATTCTAAGACGTTCTAGAAACCAAGTCCAACTCACGTCGTTCTCAATTGGACCAACGCCATATGCTAGAGGGTATACACCATCGTTCCCATATTTTGTCACTGCTACAAACAAGATGCCCTTGTTCCTGCCTTTTAAGTGTGTCCCATCCACGATAATGATCGGCCTCATCAATAATGGAAAGGTAAGACGAGATGCTCTAAGAGAAATAAATGCATGCTGGAATCTATCATCGTCGCCGACATCTAAATCAGTGATTGTTCCCGGATTTGTTCGTTGAAGCATGTGCAAATACCCTGGCAACATCTGGAATGATTCATCGTACCCACCATATATCATCTCAACAGCCATTTGACGTGCTCGCAGCGCCAGATCGTATTTAATTTGAATACCGAACTCATCATGCAACTGTTGTCTCATCTCCTTCGGTTTAATGATCTGAAAATCGCGTCGAATCTTCTTCGCAAAGTACGTAGCCACGACCTTGGAGTGAACTCTTGTCGGAGGAACGTAGTCGAAGGCCATGATGCACGTGTGCTTCTCGGTAAACTTGTAAACTCTCCAAGATTCATTTGTATCATCACCCGATCTAGAAGCTCGAAGCTCAAAAGTGCAACTCTTCTCAGGAAGTGAACACCGAAGCACTAATCGAGTATTATCGGACTTATATGTTCTATATTGCACGCCTCGTTCCGTGTGCCACATGCCGACAGCTACTAACAGTTGATCCTTTGTGTCATATAATGCACCTTTCCCTAACTCTGATATAAGGATCGGGTCTTCTTCACATGCCACAAGTGAAGCTCTATCCGTCAACGGAATCACAGGCACCAACCAATTTTCCAGTTCATCTGGATCCAATTCCTCTTCTTCATCACCCCCTTGAATGTTCGGTGTCGGATGCACCATTTCTATCAGTCTAGCAAAACCACCATGTTGTCGTATCCACGCAGCACAATCAGCAAACGTAAACTTGAGTATATTCTCTTTAGAATCTGTATCTGATGCGTCGGGTTCTGACTCCGCTAAGTGAATATCGTCGATGTCATCATCCTCACGATCTCGATGCATCAAACCGGATGGAGCATGATCTTCATTTTCAGGAGCTCGTATAGGAGATTCCGGCCACCACCGCCATGAACCGGCTGGAGCATCATCTTCGTTATGTGGGATGTCACCGAACCAATTTGATTCGGCCATCTGATTGCTAAAATCAACTCCATCACCATGTTGAGTACTATATGTCGACGTCCCCATAGATTCAACTCCATCACCACGATCTCGATGCATCAAATCTCTACTCGAAAATCCCACATCGTGTGTGTCATTGCTAATCTCCACATACACCACCGGATTCCATTCGTCCCGAATCAAACTACTGAAAGAATCATCATTAGACAAGCGACGCTTACTTCCATTATATGCTGAGATACGGTAAATCTCAAAATTTGTAGGCATCCCAGAATCGCACAGCATGTGTTGTATATTGTATCTCAATTCTTCAAGCTGAACTGGATCTGTGGAAATAGGAGTGGACCATTCGTAACCGCCAATGTAATCATCGCCTTCCCAATAACCATTGTACTTTACGTTTATATACCTCCACCCGTCCATCTAAACAATGAAACATATATTTAAAGTCAGGAAGTCATAAAAATATAAATTTACCAAAACCCGGTCGTCTACAATCATTCATGTACAAATCACGACAGGGTTTTGATATTTCTTTAGTTTTTGACGGAGGGGTTTTTGAGCATGTACTCTACGTGTTATTATCATTCTAAAACAATAAAATCCCGTCGTCAAAGTTCATATAAATATATAAATCCGGACGTTTGAAAGTAAACACGCCATGTTTGCATAAATAACGACAGGGTTTTGATATTTCTTTAGGTTTTAGCAGAGGGGTTTTTGAGCATGTACTCTACGTGTTATTATCATTCTAAAACAATAAAATCTCGTCATCAAAGTTCATATAAATATATAAATCCGGACGTTTGGAAGTAAACACGCCATGTTTGCATAAATAACGACAGGATTTTTAGAAAAATGCATATTTTCACGACAAGGTTTTAGATCGTTAACCTCATAACACATTATTCTTGAAAACTACGAGTTTAGATTTTGCAATACCTCTTTCGGTTGGCCAAACAAGCACTTCGTGTGGATTCTCCTTCTCTCCTTCTCCTTCTCTCTCTATATCTCTCGTGCTTTCTTTCAAGTCACATATGCAATGACTCAAACTTTATATATATAAACATTAATGTTTATATAATTAATACTAAAATAATACTAGATTTTTCTTATTCCTCACATATTCTTTCTCATAATATACATAAATCTATATAAAGAATCGTATTTATAATTCTGCAGAGCTACTAGGTAATAGGTAGTACGTATGAGTGATATTCGGTAGAATAATATTGTATTATTATCCAAAATCGAAAGGTATTTTTTGCATACAATATATAAGTAAAACAATATACGTTATATATAATTTAAGAATTACTTAATTATTCACTTTCTAGTATTTGGAATATATACTTTATTTTGAGGTTGTTACACACATGATTAATGTCAATTATTTGAAAGAAAAATATTATTTTTTTTCTTTGTATTATTTTTTAACGAAATCGGATTGGTTTATTCCAATTATGAAATTCAAATAATATCTTTAATTTAGGTATAATTTAGTTGTATTATTTCTTTAAAATAACGAAATCGGATTAGTTGTATTATTTCTCAATTAAATGTAATTCAGTTGTATTTGAACTATATTAATTTCAATTCCTATATGAATTCAAAATAAAATAGTAAAATATATAATTAATACTAAAATAAAATAAAAAAACATAATAATTACCAATCATTGGCATTATTTCACAAAAAACAAGATAAGTCCATCTTTGACTAAGGGCAATTTTGGTAGTTTACCTTAAAGTTGGGCATTTTTCATATGTTTGTTACAAAATGGGCATTTTTCATTTTTACCTTAGCAAAGTGGGTAGTTTTCACAATTATCCCATTAATTTTCTTATAGAGTAGCCGAAATCTATTGTATTTGTGTATATTGTAATTATAAATAAATTGTATGGATACAAAGTTGTACATGTACTAAATTTCTCCTTAGTAATTCATAAACGTAAATGAGGTGTAACATGGACCTATGAATTTCCATATCTCATTACAAAATCTTCTTTGTGTGATATCTATGAGTATATAAATTTATATTCAAATATATTCAAAAAAATATATTAAGTTGTTAGTACAAATCTACTAATAGACAAGTTTACGAGAATTTAATATTTATGATATATATATATATATATATCAAGTTGTAAATTTATTTTTTCATTAATTTTAAAACGATTGCAATTAAGTTTATCATAAGCAAGCCAACATAAATTACGGTTTTTACTATACATATTTAGTATACGAATAAGTAGTTTATATATCTACGAGAACAAATAATAATATACGAAATGATATCAAATACATTTATAAATTCTATAAAATATTAATCCCGTCAAATTTCGGAGGGCAATAATGTAGTTTACTTAATAATAAAATTGAAGTATGCGTTTGTCCACTTATGGATACTCGATGCTACATTCTAGGTGCAATTCTCTTTCTTTTATTTTTCCCCAAAAATTTAAATAAAATTGTGTGATACTATAAAGACATATCTATATTATAATGCAAATTCAGTCCAAGCTATCTAACTCAATCCTAGAAACTCTCTCACTCTTCATTTAATTTTTTCTATTTTTTTTTTAATTTTTAGAATTTTATCTATATATTAATCATATTATTATATATTCTTATTTCCATACAGGCATATGATACTTATATTATGTTTTTATTTCTATGTATATCATAGATTGTATCATATACTATTCCATATTTAAATATTATTTTAATAAATATAATATATATAGTTATATATTAATTTAATATGTATATTTTGATAATTAATATAATAATAATTTATATAGATTATGTACAATCTTTTAAAATCGACTGAAATTATTTTATATTATAATTTATAAATATATATTTTACGATAAAAAATTTAAATATTAAAAATACTATTATCTCTTTAAAAATATGAGTTTTATAATAAAATTTTAGTTATTAAAAATGCTATAATATATTTAAAGGCTGTATAATAGTTATTTTATTATAGTAAACTCAAATAATAATCATAAATATAAAAATAAAAATCTAAGCACTTATATTTATGAATTATTAATAAGGGTGATTGAGGAAATCTAAATACACAATGATTATATTTTTCTATAACATTTTAACTGGTTAAAATTTGAATTTGGTATATTAAAACTATTATTTTAACCTTTTTATATTTAAAAGTGATATAAAATTATAAATATTATTTACAATAAATTATCTTATGTGGAATGTATTGATTAAATCACGTTACCTTATGATTTATTAACATAATCGCAAATTTTTGCTACTTAAAAATTATATCATAGCAAAATATTTGTGTGACGTGAAGGCTAATCCCGTGTAAATTTTTTTGGTACATAATCACTCTAAGTCAAATCAAATAATGATATTTTTTTCGAATAAAATATTTATTTGGATCAAAAGTAGGAATGACAATCGGATACGGCACGCACATGTAGTGGCTATTCATATCCATACCCCTGAGGGTAGTGATGACATTTTACCATCCGGTAGCCGACACTAATAAGTGTTAGTTAGAAACACATTTTAACCATTTAATCTGAATAAAAAAGAAACAAATGAATAGTCAATTAATTAATTAGCTTGCACATCAATCTTCATAATTAAGTATATATATTATCCAATTTTCAAGAGTAAACGATGATTATTGATGAATGCTATATATTATCATATCATAAATGAACAAAGCTTATTGTAAGGGCCCACTTTTATATCTATATTATATATTATAATTAGCAAAATTATTTTTAATCTATATAATATATAAAGTATACATTCAACTATATATATTGTAATTTTGACTGAATAATTAATTTAATATGACTATAATCATGACTAGTTAATTATATAAGATATTAATTATACACTTATCTAAAATAATTATTTCCAAATCATTGAATTATATATTACCGTATATAAAATATTAATATAAATATGAAAGAAACCTTGTGGTGAAGCCTTGAATTAAGGAGATGACTTCAATATGTAATCCTTTAATATATTATATAGATGAAAATTATGAAATAATCTAGATTTCAAATTCGGGTAGTTTGAAATTTATGAAAATTTCATGAGCTTTTTTGTTTCTAAATTTCAATTTTAAGTTTCAGCTTTATAGTTTCTTATTTGTAATGAATTAAACGAAGCAGATTAAAAACTGTTTAAAGAAGCAGATCAAAAAAAAATAAGCAGTTTATTTAATGAACTAGGTATTGCACCCGTGCTATTCACGGGTTTATAATCTATTTATAAATAATTTATAATATAGATACTTAAAGAAATCAAAAATATTGTAATCCAATTTTATTTGGTGGTTTTAAAACCGTAATCGATAGTACTCTTCTCAATTGTCACTATGCCGGGGACAATTCGGTTACAGTTTCAAAATTTGAGAACATAATCAACGATTTGATACAATAACTTCGATTTATTTTACCTCATTCAATTTCTTATTTTATAAAAAGTCATTTTTTATTAATTTATAACAACACATTAAAATTAAAAAATAAGATAATATTACATAACTATTTAAACATATGTGTATATTGATAAAAATTCATAATAAATATATTTGAACTCATAATTATTTGTCGTTATATTTTGTTGTGAAATTCTAATTTTTTTTATATAATAATAAATATTTGACATAATTTTATGTAACAGCGAATTAATAAAGCTGGTAAATTAATAGAGCTCCTAAATGGAATGACCATTTGTTTTCCATTCTATGTTTCACTATTAAATTTAGTATTTAATTAATATTTATAATAATACATTAAAATTAATATTTTTAAAAAAACTATACTCATTTTGTCCCACTTATTTAAATTCATTTACTTTTTACATTGATATTAATATTTAGTTGTAATATTATTTGAAAAACATGGTTTGTGTTTTATAATTTGCTAAATAAAGAAATGTGTCTAAATAAGTGAGACAGCTCAAAAAGGAAAATGTGTTTAAATAAGTGAGACAAAATCAATATATGTTAGTGTGGAATTTATCAACAATACAAATTGATTATAATTATTAGTATTAAATATTAAAAACAATTATATACATTGATCAAATATAACAAGTTTTTAGTACTAAATAAAAGATTAAACTTAGATGTAAGAAAATAAAATTAGGAAAACATATTAGATAACATTGAAATTTTATAGTAAAAATAGATTGAGACACTATGTCTAATTTATCTTCATGCATAATATTAAAACATATTATAAAGAGTATTCAACTTTATAATTAGGAACATTATAATTTAGTAAAATATATTATATGTATAAGAATATGTATACATATAATTATTTTCAATTTACTAATGTGTTATAATTTTTTATATTAAATCTATATTTTATATAACATATATCAAATTAAATGTATTGTCGAGATCTTTAATTTAATATGCATAATATTGCAAATATTTCTACGAAGAAAATAAATAATTTTAGAAAAAATGTGTTATAGGAGAGAGAAAATAATCTATAAAGTTTTAAAAATTAATAAGCTAAACGCTAAACATAAACCAGATTCAGTTGTACATGTATATTATGATTTGTTCAATGTTCAAGTTATCTTGTTGCTTTATTGGTTCATAGTATAGTCTTTCTTATGAAAGGTATAGAGATCGAATCCTGTTAATATTTATTTTTAAATTTAATAGTTGTAGTATTATATTTGCCATTGAAATTAAAGTTATTTACAAAATTTGCCACTCAAATTGATTTCAATTGGAATGTTTCCTGTTTTATATATATATATATAGATTAAAGGAGTTTAAATAATTAAATTTATTTTCAAATTAAAGTATAAAAAAAACGAAAATTAAAATATAAATAATTTTAAATTACAAATATATATATGTTTGGAGTTGTGAGTATGTATAAACACTTAACAAATAGTAAGTACACAATTAGTAAAGATGTCTTGATTTGCGTGCCGAAAAGAAGGGGGCCAACAATAATGGGAGGAAGGGAGTACTTCACAATGATGTCTATTTATAGATCTCTTGAGTCTGGGGTCCATATATATCCATAAAACAATGGATACATACTAAATTATTTGAGAAAATAGAAAAATGCGTTCCTACAAACTAGCCGACCACTTCAGCGTTCGCTGAATTTGTAGCTTAAAATTGACATTTTTGACGGCCATCTTTAGCGATCTTCGAATTTGCAATGTCATACGTGCAAATTTTTTTTTTTTTGGTTTGTCTCCCCTTGTTTCAATTCATATTTTTGACCTATTTGTGGCTAAGGATTCTTATCGAAACTAACTTTAATCATATGTTTCCCAGTTATCCACTTTCTCACCCTCAAAATATGAGAACCTAAGGAAAATAAAGGAAACTAAATGAAAACATGAAATTAACATTATAAACTAAAAACGAGTAAAACAACTCAAAACGAATACAAAAATCAACTAATGAACAATCATAAGACTATTAAAAGATATCTAAAATGAGTGTTTATCAGTTATCTCAATAGTCCCTCTATCCCATTCGACTTGGCATGTTTCATAATTTTAATAGATTTATTTTAATAAAAGGTAGGCCAAGTCCAGTGAGATAGAGGGAGTATTTAATAACACATGCACATCCTATGACTGAACTAAATATGAGTCAAAATCGTGAATGGATGTACAAATGCTTCCCAGACCGTGAGGGTTTCAATCATAAATTTGTGGTTGGACCGGAGAGTTTCATTGACTTTGCAACTAGTCAACCTTTGTTCATGGACAGAGACAAGATTAAATGTCCATATAAGAATTGTGATAATATACCTTTTCAAGATCTCCCTACTGTCTGGGCATGTTTCAGAGAGAGGATTCATTTTCAATTACTCCCTCCGTTCACGAAAATGATTTACGTTTTGTCATTTTGGGCCGTCCACGAAAATAGTTTACGTTTCATACTTTCTATTTTTGGCATCCCTTCATTTTACAATTTCATCCTTACATACAATAATTACAGAAATAACACTAATGGGCCCACAATTTAATTTACCTAATTTTACTACCCAACCCAATTAAACGACTTAAACACACAATTAAAACATAAATCAACTCAAAATTAAACTAAAACTAAACCCAACCCAATTAAACATTTTAACACAAAATTAAACTCAACCCATTCCTAAATCTATTACCTCAACCACTTAATTCCTAAATCTACCCATTAATTGAAACCTACCTAACTCTTAATCTAGAACTCTCCATCTCGATTCCCTCCAACTCTCTTACCCTACCAACCCATTCATCCGCCTCTCTTCATCGAGAAACCCTAGAACGTTCATCCCACTCTCTTCTCTGCCTCTCCATCGAGAAACAATAGAACACCAAATCCATCTCTGTGATGGGTGATTTGCCTCCTAGAACACCTCCTTCACTCTCTGTGATGGGTGATTCTTCCCCTCCTACAACAGATCCTTCACTCCCCGATGTTGATTCTTCTCCTCCATACCACTTACTCGTCGACGCTGATTCTTCGAGTTTTAGAACAGCGACGTCGACTCAATCCGTTTTTTATGAGCTGTGGCAAGAGCCTAGCTATTTCTTTGGTGATTCAGACACGGTGGTGGAGGAAACTCCATCTCCAAGTGTACCCTACTCAAATCTGGACGGATATGGCAAGTGGAAGTAGAATGAGGAGAACAAAGCTTGGTTTCGTAAGCTGGTTGGGATTTGGTTCCCTTTGGTGGGGGAATATTTGTTTCTTTCTGAAACAAAAGGTATATCTTCCTCCTCTTTTACTTTGAGGCGTAGTTGGCCTTTGAAAAAATTATGTGGGCGTAGTTGGCCCGATATAACTGGTCTGTGGCGTAGTTGGCCTTTTAATGACTGCATGATTGTTTCATTTGTTCGAAGCCACCACTATGAATGTAGATTCATAGTCTAGGAGGTTTGAACTTAGATTCAAGATGATTTATCCGATTATTGGGCGTTTTGGCCTCTGATCCACCACTTTGATGTGCCTCTATGATGGTGATTTCTGTGACGCTGATTTTTGTGATGCAAAAACTGTGATGGTGATTTTTGTGATTTGTGATGAAACCCTAGAGCAAACCCTTATGTCTTCCCTACAATTCTAAATTCATTGTTGTATAGGTCTTCATAGGGAAGCATGTTCATTAGAGAGTATATATGATGCATACTATGATGGTTAGTTGAGGATGGAAGCCTCTGATTTCATACTTTCCATGTGTTTATACCACCTCTATGTGTCTGGAATTGTTGGTTTGAAGGTTTAGTCTAAGCTCTTGTTTGTGTTTTTGTCACCTCTATGTTATACATAAACCCCTAGAGCAAACATGATGCATTCACTGCAATTCTGAATCCATAATTGTGAGGGTAAACAATCTGATTTTTCAGGCACCCTATGATGGTTAACTGAGAGTATACAATCTGATTTTTCAGGCACACTATGACACATTATGCTTATAGAGTAGTTGTTTTGGAGGTTGAGTGTAAGCTCTTATGTGTGTTTTTATGTGTATTCATTAGAGAGTCTATGATGCAAAAATTGATTTACTATTGATTGCTGAGACAAAATATGTTGCCAAAAACTGTTTACATACTAAACAACTTCTAAAATATCTAAGTTGTTTATACTGTAAACATTTTTATAACACTTAGATACAAAAAGTTTTTTCCCACCTACTTATATACCAAAAGCTGCCCCCAACACATCAATGTTATAGGCTGCACCACCAATATTCTCACTTAGTGTCATGTACTCCAAACATTCTTTGATCAACTCTTCGTTCACCTCCAAACACTTAGGAATTGTTCCTGCCCTTATGTGTCTTGCCTTTCCCATGTGTGGGATTTTGTAATTGTTGCACCCCTTCACCTGCATGATTTATGTGTAGCAACCTTGTAATGTTAAGAATATGTTGTTTAGAGTGGCTGGGATCAGTTCTTGAAATGCAGTATCCATGTTCTTCAATAAGTCATCCACACCATTACATAACTTGTCATCTTGAATGCTCTGAATTGCTCTAAAAAACTCTAGATCATTCACATTACAGTCTGGGGAATTTGGTGGCTGACACACTAACTTAATATTGAACCCATCTGATGTTGATGCTATGATGAAATCTAGGTCATTGTGTGCTATATGAGACTTTGCGTTGTCTTGTTGAATGATGATCTCTTTGCTTGCATTAACAAGTCATTTTGCCTTAATGCTTGGTATAATCTGTAAAAATAACACATAAATAAAGACTAAATGATGACTTGTAAAAGTCTGATAGTGCAAAAATAAGTTAAAACATCTTTTGTATAAGTCTCTGATTACATCTTTTGTGATGGACTGGGTTAGTTTATTTTCCAACGTACCTTTCCTTCTATTCTTTGGGTTCCTCTTTGCTGGTTCTAGAGTTGTGAATGAGAAAATCCCAAATTTCCCATCAAATTTTATGCTTCCATTATCAGCAAATTGTGGCTTACTCACCACACACATGAACATTACATTGGTAATGTCTCTTGGATTTGTAAGACCTGTATGGTTTTGTTTCATCTAGGAGAAGGTAATACCTATCAGTTGTTTTGGTCATATAAAATCATTTCTCATCTATGTGGACAATATTCTTCATGCTTTGATACTTCACTGCTCCTCTACCCATTCCTGCATCGACGTGACTTAAACTCCATCTCAACCTTGCAATTATGTTTTGTTAAGTTAGGACAGGCTTTATAGCACTTGTGTGTGGTCTAATTTGTTTCTCTTTTATCCAGTTTCCTAGTAGGCTCGTACTTACATTTAGTTTGCATGTCATTTTCCTTATGGAAGACCTCTCAAGCACCGTAAGTGACGTAACTGCATCTACATCCATCTTTATTTTATCTTTGTGCTCAATTCCTTTATGCATTGATTTCAGGTGAACAGCCTGCCCTCTAGCTAGTTGTTGTGTTTACTTCCACCAAATCCAAACTGTCTGCCTACTCACCCTGAAGACTTCACTTGCTTTTGTAAAAGCTCCATGCTTCAACTTCCCATCTTCCATCTGCCTCATCAACCACTATACAAGGAGATTTCTCTCCTCATTAGACAACTTTTTGCTTCTCTTGAACCAGCCATGGCAGTTTGTGACATGGAGTTGCTGCTGTGTTAGGAGAATAATTTTTTTTTGTGTTGCTGCTATGTTAGAGAATGAATTTTTAACACTTAATTTCAATTTATAGATTAGGGTGTGTAGATGGACTTTAAATTTGGTGGGAGTAGGTATGTTTAGCAATTTAACTTCCTCCTTTTTTTTTGATCACATCAACTTTTTGTTTTAATGGAATTCCATGACATCATTTTAACTTAATCAAAATGTTTGCTTTAATTTCTATTCTTAATTTACGTTTTATTCTTTTATCCAGTTTAATGCTTAATTATTGTTTAATTAATGGTTAATAATGTGTACAGTTTAATGCTTAATTAATGTTTAATTAATCTATGCAGATTCATTTGCATAGCCTTAATTAATGTGTACAACTTAATTAATGTGTACAGATTCATTTGCTATCTTGAATTTACGTAAGTTCAATCATAGATTAGGGTTAATTATCTATATATAAATTAAATCCAGACATAAATTAAATCATTCATTAATTAAATAATCATTAATTAATTAATTAATTAATTCTGAAAATAAATCTTTAATTAATTAATACATACAAGTTTCTCTCAATTTCAATTATATCTACAAGTGGGATCCATATTCCACTAACTACACACTACACTTTCTACATAAAGTCAAAACAATTTATTAAAACTCATGCCGAGTTAAAGCGTAAACTAATTTTATAGACGGATGATAATAAAATTTGGGAATTTCAAGAAGATAATTGGGTATTTTCAATTATTATTATTGTTACTAATGTGATAAAAATGGGATATATGAGATACTAAATCTCGTTTGTAGATATGTGTCTCTACATGTATATACATCTGTTTCTCACATAAACCAATCCGCCATCTGAATGGATATCTCATTTCCCAATCTCAATGTTGCTATACTCTCCAGCCCAGGCATGGGCCACCTTATCCCAGTGCTTCTTCTCGGCAACCGCCTTGCCAGCCACCACCGTGTCAAAGTCACCGTTCTTGTAGTCACCGCCACCGTCTCACCACCGGATTCGAACCTCCTCAACCTCACCCTCCACCCCCTTGTGCAGCTACTGCACCTCCCTCCCGTTAATATCTCCCACCTCATCAACTCCTCCACCAAAGTCGTTACCAAAATCTGCCTAACCATGCGCGAGTCCATGCCGTCGGTCCGCTCCACCCTCACCGCCATGGACCCCCGCCCCAACGCCCTCTTCGTCGACCACTTCGGCACCGAGGCGCTTCCCATCGCCGCTGCCTTCAATATCTCCAAATTCGTCTACATCCCTTCCAACGCCTGGTTTACAGCTTTGCTTGCATACAGTCCGGTTCTTGACCAACAAATCCACGGCGAGTACGTTCACCAAGTACATTCCATCCAAATACCGGGCTGCAAACCGGTCCGACAGGCTGACTTGGTCGACCCAATGCTGGACCGGAATGACCCGGACTACCACGAGTACTTGAAGATTTGTAGAGGAATTTCTGTAAGCGATGGGATTTTGATGAATTCTTGGACGGGTTTGGATCCTAAAACTCTCCAAGCCATGGCGGATAACCAGAGCCTGAGGTCAGTTATCAGCACCCCGGTTCACCCGGTCGGACCCCTCACTAGGCAGGCTGAACCGGCCAGCAATGACTCCGAGCTGGTCCGCTGGCTGGACCGGCAACCAAACCATTCTGTACTCTTCGCCTCCTTCGGCAGTGGCGGGGTGTTATCTCAACAACAAACCACAGAGCTAGCTTGGGGACTGGAGCTGAGTAAACATAGATTTGTTTGGGTGGTGCGGCGCCCCACGCTAGGCCGCGTGGACGATGCTTACTTAAGCGTAACAAACGGCTGCGATGATGCCACACCGGATTATTTGCCCCAAGGGTTTCTGACCCGAATTCGGGATGTGGGGTTTATACTATGGCAGTGGGGCCAGCAAGCGGAGATACTGGGCCACCCTGCGATAGGAGGGTTTATGTCTCACTGTGGATGGAACTCGATTCTAGAGAGCATTACCAACGGCGTGCCCATGATTGCGTGGCCGCTGTATGCGGAGCAGAGGATGAACGCCGCCATGCTGGCGGAGGAGGTGGGGGTGGCTCTGCGGCCGCAGGAGCTTCCGACGTTGAAGGTGGTGGGAAGGAAGGAGGTAGAGAAGATGGTGAGGGATTTGATGGAGGGAGAAGAAGGGAAGTGTTTGAGGGATAAAGCTAAGCAGCTCAAGACAAGTGCGGTTGAGGCTACCATGATTGGTGGCACATCTTACATGTCAATGTGTCAGGTGCTTACCAACATAGCCTGTGCAAACATATCTACTTAAATAGTAGTACTTATGATGCTTAATATATTTCTATAACTAGATTTGTTTGGACTTTGGTTCCTGTTTATAGTATATTTAAATTGACTGTATAAGGAAGGGAGTTTGATTTTTATTCAATATATTATTTAAATTGAATTATACGTAGTGAGGGCCGTAATCCACTTATTATAATTTTAAAATTTCAAAACATAAAATAAATGTAAA
This sequence comes from Leonotis leonurus, assembly GCA_026898415.1. Lineage (NCBI taxonomy): Eukaryota > Viridiplantae > Streptophyta > Magnoliopsida > Lamiales > Lamiaceae > Leonotis > Leonotis leonurus. Next base: position 1,159,677 of record JAPKLX010000079.1, on the reverse strand, counting down.
TAATTTTAGTGAACATTCTAATATAATAAACTTTAAATTATTTTAGTGAATAAAGTGAGTACTACTACTTTATCATGAAGTTCATGGTTTCTTGTTATAAATAAATGAATTTTGTTTAATATTAGTTTAAAAAAGTATTTATAAATATACAAACTCATAAGAAATTTTGTTATATAACATAAACTTAGAAAAATGTTTACAAATACATGAATTTAATATATTGTTTATTTTTGACCCATACTTAGAAACACTACAATATAATGTTAACGTGAAACTTATAATTGTTTGATTTAGTTTTCTATAAAAAATTTCCACGGAAATAATTTTGTGCTCCCTACGTGACCGGTAATAGTGACTCATATTCATAATCGGAACGTTCTGTTAATAAATACTAATTTCCTCTTTAGGTAAAATTAACACATTCGGTGTTTATTAATTTGCTTGTAATACTTAGTTATTAAGTGTTTCTGATTTTTATGTAAAAATAAAAAGTCATTATGGAGTATTTCACATCAATGCTATATTGTTATGTTTCTAAACTTGGACAAAAAAGCAAACAATATATTAAGGTCTGTGTTAATAAACATTTTCTTAAATTCATGTTACAAATATAAAATATTAAAAATTCATGTATTTATAGTCAAAAACCTATTACTTCATGATAAAATTGTTTTATTTTAGAATTAAATGTATCCATTTACTCAAAGTGAAAAGCTCTGAAGTAGATAATATTATTGTTAATGGAGAGAGTATATACTTTGAGTTGATGTCCAATAAAATTAATTGAGGAACAATATTTTATAGTTAGAGTTGATGTTTGATATAATTAGTGTTGCTAACAACTATAATGATCCAATTGCTCCCCAGGAATTCATTCCAAATAATAGATCTCACCAACTAGAAATATAGGCAAACTTCATCAAGTTTAAAGCAAGTATAAAGTAGTTATATAATCTATACAGTGTGAAACTGTACAAGTTTAGGTTTGGATCGTTTGGCAGTCCAACCACATATATATTTATTAATGGCCACACTAAGATGCAATCTATTCAAATCAGTTATATATAGCTCGAATATCAACAACTCTGCAAGAAAAAGAAGTATATATATTCACCCCTACCACTATCACAAGCTTTAATTTGAGACAAAATATTTCCACATTCTTTTCCATCAACGAGAAGGCAGAGCAAGAGAGGACATCAGTTTATATGCAACTTCGTGCAATCAAATAATAAGAAAAATGGGGAGAAATATCTAATGTCTACCAGTCTCTAATGTACAGTAGGAAGGACAAAGTTAAACGCCAAAAACTTATTATACAGCAATTGATCCAGAAAGGTAAGAACATATACACTTAATAACCAATCACTAAAAATAATTGAATAAGAAGATATTATCCAAGCGTGAAAAACGAAAAACAATGAATAATTACGCAAGGAATTTCATGGTTTGCAATCAAGAAGTGAAAGGGTAATACCAGTTCTGAACGGAGAGGCTCGCTCAAGTTGAATAGTGGAGTCCAAATTTGAAGGGAATGTTCTTCACAAGGTATCAGGGCTGAGCTAAGCGCTTGACGATGGTAGCCATGTAGTTTCCCTGGTGCTCAGCGAGGGCCAGCTCGATTTCAGTTGCCTCTCTTGTGCCGTCACCTGCAAAAACACCGGCACCGTATGGAGATCCCCCTCTAATGGAATCCATTCTGAACATACCCGCACCAAATGTGTATCCAATTGGAACAAAAAGCATCCCATGATGAGCCAATTGAGTGATTGCGGTCCACCTGCATAAGTTCAATAGTTATCAGCTGTGTAACTGGACACAGAACTTTCTTGTCATCCGCTTGCATGAAAATCACTCAGAAAATGCATCTTGCATGGTGTTTCCGATCAAAGAAGCATATCTAAGTTGAGACAATTGCTTTCTTATAATTTTCATGGTTTTTAAGTTAACAAACACTGATGCATCTTAATGTAGGAAAAAATGTTCATATGTGGTTAAAAGATACATGCAGACGATACTCATAACTCCCCCGTCCATGAAACAAGTACCTGAATTACCATATCAGTCTGTCCCCAAAACAAGTATCCACTTGAAAATTTTCCATTTTTGGTAACCAAATTGATCCCAATTACTTTAAATGAAACATTCATGTGGGACTCCAACTCCACCCAGTAAACATTCACAACTAAATTGAAAACAAATTATTAAAATCCGTGCCGGGTCAAATGGGGGACTTATTATGTGGGTGGAGGGAGTATTATTGTTGAGGCCAACAATTAGAAGAGATAGCTTCTGGAGCAAGTATCTTGGGACAATTCTAGTCAAATCTTCACATATTTAACGACACAAAACAAAATATATACCAAATACAAACTACAGGCGGGAATTAACTTGTTTCTTTGTGCCTGTCTTAGCATTTTTATAAATCCAATTACTGCAGGAGCAGGCACATGGCCAAATTACAGCTGAATCATCCAGCAGCAATTTCACTGTCAAGTGTTCTTCCTTTCTCAAAGAAAGCTCAGCTAGCTGAATAGAATCATATAAGCAAACAGAATTGAGATCAAACAAAGATGTGAAAGGGAGAACTAATAAGGAAACAGGGAGTGTTAGTATAGTTCTGTAATGAAGGATAACCAATACATTTCTTACAAAATCATAGATTTTCCATGATTTCTTTTAATGTGAGTAGCAATATTTCATCTGAATTCTAGCATTATAGACAAATGCGAAACCTTTGTAGATATGTTGCTACAGATGCACTCAAGTTTAACCTAAGCATCAGTGTTTAAGAATCTGAAAATTGAGTATAATCTTAAATGGTGCTGAAACAAAGTTAAGGAAAGAAAAAGGTCAGGCAAGCTCCTAGGTTTAACCGTTTAAGTAATTAAAATCAAATACTCAAATGTTTTTCTTCTTTTCCTTATATTACTCCCAGACTATTAAGTTTTTCCAGGGAATTGAAGACAATTTATACCTAAAATCATAATTTCTATGACAGAGTTCAAGTTAACTGTTTTCCTACAACTCCACATATCTCTAAATTCTGTCGCGTTCAAAAAGACAAATATTTTATTTTCCACTACAGTTCCAAAGTATAATATTAATTTGCTTCTAATAGGTGAAGTATGACTGAATTTTCCCAGAAAGTGGGTCAGAGTCTACCAGATATGTGAAGAAAAAATTATGGCAGTCTCTCCTTAACATTATACTCTTTGGTTTTCTCTCACTTTCCAAGCGGTCTTTTTTTCCATAAATAAACCTTAACAAACCAGAATACCACATGTGCAATGATTAGATACAGGACACCAACATCTAGAATCACATGGATGTGGGAACTTCTTATAGTAAAGATTTATAGGAGTGTTCCTAGAAAGAAGCTAGTGGATAGATTATATTACTCAAAGTTCAATAAACACATATATTAGAAGTCACTTCATTAATAAAAGTTCCATCCAAAGGAGTTATCAACTGCAATTGAACAAATGTGTACAAATCTAAAGATGAAATCACTACCATTATCAGCATATTTGTTACAAGAACATAAAAATGTTCAAAGTGCACCAAAAAGAAGCTGAACATCTAAAATGCATAAGATTTTACTGATCAGCATACTCATTCCCACATCAATAATAAGAAAAACTCTTAAAAAAAGGCCAATTAACCAATTCCAAGCATCAATAAAAGCACAGTTTGATCCCTCTCTGACAAACTGTCTTCCTATTCATGTTCCATTATTGTTGAAATGGGGAAGATTATTATGCCATTCAATGTATAGATATAATACGAATCCATGACAGAAAATCTTTCTGAAGGACAAGAAAAGCACAAATAAATTAGGAGCTTACGCAGTGGTCTCTTGGCCGCCGCCTTGAGTCCCCGTGCTGACAAAGAAACCGGCGGGTTTTCCGGCGAGCTTCTGCTCCCTCCACAATTGGCCGGTGGAATCAAAGAACGCCTTCATCTGCGCAGCCATGCACCCATACCTCGTTGGGAAGCCGAATAGGAACCCATCAGCTCCTGCCAAATCCGCGGGCGACCCAATCTCGGGAATCGAATCGTCCTTGGGTGGGGCCCGCATTTTGGCGAGGACATCATCAGTCAACGTTTCCGGCACCCGGTACAGCACGGCCTCGATCCCGGCAACGCAATCGGCGCCCTGCTTCATCCGCCGCGCGAGACCCTCCACGTGACCATACATCGAGTAGAACACTATAAACAGTCTGAGATTCCGGCGTTGTTGGGAAGGGATCGCAGTGATGGCTTCCTCTGCAGGAGTGGCGGCGTCAGAAATGACAGTAGCAGGTGGGATTGACTCGGGGAGGTCATGGTCGTCGACAACGGCGGAATCAGTGGTGCGTTTGGGGAACTTTTTCTTGCTAGGGACACAGCCCCCGCCTTTTCCCATCAAATATCAATTCTTGAGGATGAAGAAATTAGGAAAATGGGAACGGCGGCGGAGGCGTTGTAGAGGTGGGTGATGAGGGAGGACTGTGAAGCGACCACTATGGAATGTGGACAGTGGAGGTTCGAAAATGCTGACTATTGCAAGTACTGGGGTTACTGGGTAGAGCAGATAATAGGGTAGGGTTGAGTACGCCACCAGCTCACACACACTCTCTTCCTCACATCACAATTATTTTAGGATGACGTTCGGTCCAACATTAAGGAATTTTATTACTTAAGAATCTAAGATATTAGTAATTGCTAGTAGTATTTATCAAAAAAGAAGAAGGGGTTTAGGGTTTTTGTGCTCATTCTTTCATATCGAGAAATTACAATTATTATTCGAAAATTAGTATATGAAACCGTAATTGTTGAAAAGTTTTACAAACACTCTATTGTTAAACACTATTGTTAATACTATTTCAAGTATAATATAATAGGTTAAATACTAAAATAATATAATTTAATTATCAATTTACGTTCCACTACTTCAAATTTTATTGACTTTGGGTGTAACAAATTTGATTTCAGTTGGATTTTTACCTTTGAACCTTTGATTTGAACAGTAACTGCAAGGTGAGGTAGTTGGTTGGACTTACTCTCTCTTCTTTGAATTGATACTATTACTTAATGTTTAATATGGGCATGTTTTTATTTGATTCAGGGATGTTTCTCTTAGATTTGAGTTGATACTACTACCTCATGCTTAATGTCGGTCTGTTTCCATCTGATTTGAGAATATTTCCGTCTTATTTGAACTCATACTACTACTGGATGATTAGTTATAGCATCCATTTTAATGGAGAGTCTATGATGATTTATTATGCATTATGTAGAAGGTAATGACTGCAAAATATTTGAGCAACCACTGCTAGATTAACTCCATAGTTTGGAGGATCAAACTTATTTAAAAGCTTGGTATGTCTCAATCTTTTTTTGTTGGTTGAACTTCTTGATTTGTGGCTTTGATACTGGATTCGGGGTTGGATCCCTCTAATGTAGGACTTTTTACTTATGATTTGAACTGACACAACTACTTATCTTGTTGATTAGGCTTGTTTTCATCTGATTCAAGGATGTTTCTCTCTTATTTGAATTGATACTACTACTTGATGCTTAATGTGGGTCTGTTTCCATCTGATTTGGAGATGTTTTCCTCTTATTTTAATTGATACCACTAATTTATGCTTATTTATAGCATGTTTTCATTTTAATGGGGAGTCTATGATGATTTATTAGACATGATGTAGAGGCCAATGATTACAAAAAGTTTGAGGAACCACTATTGGATTAACTCCATACTTTGGGGGTTCAAACTTATTTAAAGAGGACAATGTTGATAACTTCTGCAAATAAACTAAGACATAAGTTTATTATATAATTTAGTTCAATAAAGTGTTTACAATTGAATTAACATGAACTTACAAAAGTGTTCCAAATTCAAAAAATAAAATCAACCAGACATTTAAACTTACTGCATCCCATAATGGCTCGTTAGTGGTCCAATGTTACAACTTGTTCTGCATTCATTCTCAAATAACATTGTATTGTTAATGGAGCCCATTACCAGCATGTCATCCACCACAATTGCATTCGCAGTATGCACATTGCTTCTAGCATTTTCTTATTTAAATGAGGGATTTTGTACTAATTTCCTCTTTGTATCTTCATAGTTTCTACAAAACAACACTGCAGGGTGAGGAAGCCATGATTTAGGTTTTCTGGTGTCAATTCTTCAAATCAATAAATGACATTGCTAAGAACACCATCTAGTGTCTTGGTTGGTTTGTCATCTTGTAACTTTCAAGCGCTTTGAAATAATCTAAATCATTGACATTCATGTCAGGGTTGTTTGGTAGCTGATTGATTTATCATGGTGATTTTAAACCCATCATTGCATCCTATTATAATGAAGTCTGCAGCTTGTGTTTTTATGTGTGGTTTAAAATTGTCTTGTTGTATGATAATCTTCTTGCTTCTTTCATTGGGCCACTTGGACTTTATGCATGAATAATCTAACCATAATTACATAGAAATAAAAATTATATGATGACAACTGATAGTTTCAACCATAATTAAATAGGAACATAAACTAAATAAAATGTCAATTCTTCTACCTGTCCTATGAGGCATTTATTTACTACTTCTTTGGTTATGAAATAGATTGGTTTGGTCTCTAGGGTGCCCCTTTGCCTGTTCTTGCTATTCTGTTTGGCTGGCTCTTTAGTTGTTAAAGGAAGATTTTCTATTTTTCCATCAAATGTGTATGCACCATTTTCTACAAAAAATGGTCTCTCAACTGCACACATGAACATAATATTAGTGAGGGATCATTTTGATTGTGTTGACCGATATGGCTCGATTTCATGAGGTAGGAGGTAATATTTCTCAGTGCATTTGGTCATGTAGAACCATTTTTCATCAATGTGCACAACATTATCCATATTTTGAAAACTGATTCCTTGTTGTTGGCTAGGGTTAAGGATGTTCAAGTTGAATTTAGGTCTTGCTAACTTGATTGCATTAGTATGTGGTCTCATCATCTCCATTTGAATTTATCTCCACCATTTTTTCTGATGTTACTTTTCTCTTTCGCGGAAAATGACTTCACTTTTTATGTATCAAGTTGGAATATGTCTGAATGAACATGACAGTGGTTCTTGCTTGCCTCAAATTCTACTAAATGACCAGCTTCAAGTTTTTTGCTTTACCTCACTCCATATTTTGCAGATTGTTCTCTTACACAGACTAAATTTTAATGTTGCATCTTTCACGGCACCTGACCGAAATTTTTTATTTCAATGATGTAGAAGAAAAAACTATTGGGTCCCAAGAGAGCAGATGTGGTGTATGAGGGGGGGGGGGATACTTCACAATCCAACTTTTTCGCGTAAGGCTGTTTGAACAGCAGAGTGTGAGTGATCTGTCTAAGGAGCAGGTCACCTGATCAACTAGCTGGAGCTGAGCAGGTTAGTTGTCCAAGAGCAGATCGTGTGCGGAAGCTTAGTGATCTGGTTGTCTGCTCTTATACTTAGAAAAAATATTTTGTTTATACCAAGTAATCTTTAGGAGGTTGATTCAAATATGCACAGCCCGTTGTTGGGAACAGGTCGCTGGTGAAGTGATAAACAAAGAATCAACCTAATGTAATAAAAAATATAAAAGAACAAACAATATTTAACGTGGTTCGGAAAACTCCCTACGTCCACAATTGATCAAAACTAGATCGATGAATCCTTTAACCTTGGATCCATCACTTATTTATCCTCGTTGATTATGAGTCAAAACTCTCTTATTTATTCTCGCTAAGGACGAGATTACAACTCTCTTATTTAAACTCGTCGAGTACGAGATCTAGGTTCAGTTTTACAATCGTTCTTCCTCCATAGCCAAAATAGAAATATAGGCTTTGAAGGCTCCAATCTAATATAAGTTCTAGCAGGTTTAACTTTAGAAATATGGTGATTTCTCTCTAATTTACAACACTCAAGAATCTATATAATCTATATTTAGTGTTGAATAAAACTATGAGAATCTAGAGAGAATCTTGAAGCGTTAACGTTTTTTCTGGTAATATCACAAACACCATTTCTAAAGAAGGCTGGAAGTATTTATAAGCCTATTTGAATTCTAGTAATTGGGAGTCTTTGCAGCTTTTGCAGATAACATTAAATGCTCTTTTGATCGTTGGCTGCTGACTGTACTTCTAGTCGTTGGACTTTTTCTTACATGGATGTTGATGTGGCATAAGACAAGTAAGCTTATCAATTTAAGTAGATTCTAGCTTCCTCCAACTGGGTTGAGCAGCTCGTTGTTGATCTGCTAGTGAGTAGGTCGATATATCAACCTGCAGGTGAGCAGGTCGATTACAATATTCCTTGATTTGTTAGACACATGTCGTCTGTATCAAGCTGCTTCTTACACAGCTTGTTGTGCATCTCGTTGTGCAGCTGCTGATCAACCTGTTAAACACAGGTCATTTGTATCGAGCTATTTCTTGTATATCTTCTTATGCAGTTTGATATCAACCTGTTTGATACAAGGTTGATTCTATAGCGCTGCTTCTTGGTCTGCCTATCAACCTGTCCATCGATCTGCTCCATAGCAGTTAGTTCCTCTAGGTCGATGTCAACCTGTTTGATACAAGGTTGATTTTACCATGCAGTGGTATGCCTATCGATCTGTCCCTCGACCTGTTGATCGATTTGGTAGGGTAAGTATGTTGGCCTGCTATGCAAAGAATAAGATGCTATAAAAATTAAGTCTAGACAAATTAAGTTAGTCCTATGAACATATCGTTACATCGATCTATTCTCACAGTTTGACTTAACCTGCTACAATAAAGTAAGGTCGATCCTATGACATAGTCGTTAACTCAACATAGTCTTACAAGGTGATCTCCCTTCTAATACATAGACTAAATTCGATAAAGCCCTATGACACAGGTCATTAACTTAACCTAGTCTTACAAGTTAGTTGATCTGCTATTACACATATGACTTTTATAGACATGATCTGTCTTTCATCGATCTGTCCTTAAAAGTAAGCTCCTAAGCATCAATAAACATCAAAAGTAAACACATTTTAATAGCATACATACATATTATGGTTTCGCATCATCAAAACATATATATAATGATTTCCATAATTATCAAAAGGTTCCTAACAGACACTAAGCAATCTCATTTTTCATGTTGTTGTTTGACATCATTATTCCCCTTAAGCTCCACAATTATGAAGTTTTGAGTAATGAATGCAGTATTCAATGCAGATGAGGATTAGTAATGAATGCAAATTTGGTTGGTTTGTGTATTTATAGATGTTTGACATAGAGTAATTCAGAATTTTAACTTTCAAGTCTATCTCTCTTGTTTTATTGGATTAATAGAATTGTAAATTTTCCTCCTAATTTTGGAGCAATCAATAAAATCATCTCAATTAATTATATCTATTTTAATTTGAATTAAATTTGCGTTAGAGTATGACGTCCAATATTTCAATTAATTGTGCATATGTTTATTTGAATTTTTAAATGAGCCTCAATCTTCACTATCACTCAAGTCAACTACATTTTATTAAAATCTTTGTGAGATCAAATGGTGCATCTCTTTAAAAAATGGAGGGAGTGTTAATTAGTTTTAGACTTTCAATTGATCTAATGTGTAAGTACAAATCGATAAGTATTTATATGGTCCATAGATACCATTTGTGTTTTAATTAAAGATCATCTATAATTTTAGGTCAGGTTATGTTAACAACCTGTGTCGTATGATACCTTATTATTTTATAGCAGGTTGATCCGACATATTGATGTAATAATCTGGTCATATAATCATTTTGGTTTTCTAGACTAAGTGTAGCATCAACCAGGAGAGCGCAATCAACTCACTTGTTGTGCGAGCAGACTATGCGAACCATTCGATGAGTAGGTCATGCGAGAAGATCATGAGTGTAGATCAACAGTGTGCTGAGTAGATCAAGAGGATCAGATGACCTAATTCAGGATAAAACATACGACCTTCCTAGGACTTAGGAGCAGATCGATAGAGTCGAACTGACCTGGTATTTACAGGTCGATAATATGCTCAAAGCAGATCAAGTGGATACAACTTAAGAAGTTACTTGACATATCGACATTACCCGATAGGTCGAGTGAGCTAACCCCACACTTGAAAGATGTTATTGACGTGCCTAAATGGATCCCAACCTACATGTCCAACATGTCACGGTAGATGACATGTCAGATGACACATTAGATAACACGTAGGACAAACTTCAATGGCTAGAAGTCCAGTTAGCATCCAATGACTATATCTACACTCAATGCAATCATTAATGTTGCAATGAATAGTTTTAACAAGAATATTTATATGATATAACCATGGGTTTATCAGATTCTAGGGAATGAATAACTTGTTTGCAAATTGAAAAGGTCCTTATATGAACTTAAGGAGTCCCTAAGACAATAGAACAAGAGATTTGATGTGTACATGAAGCAAATCGTTTACAATAAGAGTTCGTATTATAGTTACGTCTATCATAGTGAGCTGTAAGATGGATCTGTCATCTATCTAGTCTTAAATATTTATGATATACTTCTAACAATCAAGGACAAGTTTGAACTTCAGAGGCTCAAAGGTCTTCTTAGTGCTGAGTTTGATATGAAGAATTTGGATGCAGCTCATAAAATATTTGACATGGAAATCTATATGATAGAAGTAAGAGAAAAATATTTCTCTCACAAAAGAGTTATATCGGGAATATTCTATGTCGTTTTGTCATGACAAAAGCCAAGCCTATAAACCTCCAAGTGCAACAAATCTTTAATATCTTTTAACATTTGCTTCTAAGACAACAGAAGAGGCCAAGTACATGACTCGAGTTCCTTACATCACTGCAGTATGTAGCTTTATGTATGCTATGGTCTTCACACGGTTTGACCTGGCATAGATAGTGAGCGTGGCTAGCATGTTTATGGGTCAACTTGGTAAGGAACACTAGCAGACTATTAAGTTGATTTTTATGTGTTAGTCCCAAAAGAGCAAGGTTTGGTGTATGGGGGGCGGGGGGGGGGGGGGGGGAGGAGGAGGAATAAACCAAATACAAACTTTTCAGTTTACTTGACTAATTAGATAGAGAGATTAAGCTTTCTCGAAAAGGAGATCGCTAGGTTGACAGACCAGGTTCACTCACCAGGTTAACTACCGATCTGTCCAGATAAGTCTCTCTTGTGAGTTACGCAGATCAGAGAACAAGAGTAAACTTGTTTCTTAAACTGTGTAGTGTGTGGAAAATGGTGGACTTAGTTTGTTACTCTTATATGAAAATCTTTGTAAACACTTAGCCGGATATATTAAGAGTTGATTAAAGCAATGCAGATTTTGGGTGATAGTGTAAGGGTTAGTGAATAAAACAGCTGAAAATAAAATGCGTAAAGATAAAGAACACAATTGTTTTTACGTGGTTCAGGAAACCCCCTACGTCCACGGTCTAATCAAACTAGATTGGATATCTACTACTAGGATAACTCTCTTCTTTAAACTCGCTGAGAATGAGCCACAAGTTCCAGTCAAAACTAGAAAGAAACTTGTGCACGAATATTGTCGTGTCCCTTACAACTTGCAGATAAATCTGCTACAATACCTTCACGTTAATCCACTTAGAAAAATACTAAGCTAGCGAAGATATCAACTCTCCTATTTTTTGATAAGACAGACTTGAATCGAGATTGGTTTGATTGCGTTCACGAACGACTTTGAGCAATTCAGGAACGACAAATTTTCTCGTGGAATCCTTCAATGGTTGAGTAGATTTCTGGGCAGATTTTCGGCTTTAAATGATTGCGCGTATGTTCATGTTATATGTCTCCAGATGTTGTTCACAGTATTTAAAGACACAAAATTTGAATTCTGACCGTTGGGTTGATTGGCGTAAATTAAATGTTGATTGCCAATCACAAATCTTGAATCCCTAATTGATCCTCTTACCATATTGAGAAACATCTGATTTGATCTCCTTGATTATGGAAACAAATAGCTAATTGATCAATGTTAGATCAGAAGCGCCCATCAGAATTGACGTACTGGCCCCACACACCAACATTTACTTTCCCAGCTTGTTTTGTCCTCACTGACAGGCTGACCCAGGACACTTCCCAGTAGGTCACCCATCATAGTATTGCTCCAAGACAAGCACACTTAACCTTGGAGTTTTTACTAAGGGGTCACCTGAATAAAAGGCAGGCTTGCTTCCTATCAGGTTCACTCATGAATTAAGTGATCTTCTTGTTACACTTTGAGCAGGCTAAGTCTAACAAGCAAGACATAAAATAAATCTAAGTGTGTTTCGAAAGATCATCATCAAAACAAAATATTATGAGGGTTCCCAACAATTTTTCCCTTTTTGATGATGTCGAAACCGCACTTTATAATATAACCCTAAGTAAAGCAATAAAAACGATCTGGTTTAAATACCAGAATGGTTGATTTTGTTAAAATTTATAACGAGTAAAGGCATTTAAATGAGTTCTGGACAATGAGATATTGTCATAAGATAACCCGTCAGAAATATATATATCAGATTAGTTCATTACAGGTTACATGATGTGGTCCAGAGCATCAAATAAAATGACAGAAGGCATAAATATAACAGGTTTTAAAAATATTCAATCAAACCATTTACTTCTTGATTTCTTCTTCTACTTGACCTCTTCCTTCATCTTCTTCTTCCTTTCATATGATGTTAGATGAACGTTCTCATAAATTCCATCCATTATTCTGGCATAATATGGGTTGTGATTATCTATCTTGTAGTCTCGGGCATTGGCAATCAAATTGATGATCTTCAGTAATTCAGCCTTATCTGGTATGGTGCTCCCTGGTATGAGTGGACATTGCATATATTCCGTTGTTGTTGCCTTCAGTACCACTTTTGCTACTTCAGCTGCCGACTTCACTCTTTGAACAAGCTCCTTGTCCTTATAATCATCCACGTATCGCCTGAAGTCATGATCAACTGGCTGTTGTGAGTATGCAGGTTCTCTCAGGAAGTATCTGATCAAAATAAATCTCGTCTTAATAAACTCCCATTTAACTTGATCTTCATCTGCTATCCAGGGATCACGAGGTGTTTTCTTCTGCAAGAATAACACATTGGCCAGTGTTATGAAAGTCCCTTTCTTTTTCGCTGGCTACTTTGGTTTGGGTGGTGGTGGTTGATCTGCTCTTGGTGGGGAGAAAGGTGGAACGAATGCTTTCTCTCGCTCTGCTTGTTCAGCTTCCCTCTGGAGCTGTCTTGCTCTATCTTTATAAAATTGTGCATGAAAAATTGGGTCACACGCCTCCTCTGAACTTACTCCTAGCATCATGAATTCAGCGACATGTTCCCCTTCATCCTTCTCTTCCACCATAGGCTTTTCCCTTTGTTTGGCCTTGACTGATCTGGTTGAACTTGTTGAGCTGGCCTGGTTGGAGGAGTGGTCTGTTTCTTGGCAGGTTGTCTGTTGGTTGTCTCCTTTCCTTTTCCTCCTCATTTTCCTTTCCCCTTTTCGATATCATCAAGAACAAACTTGATAAGTGTGCAAAGGGAGTCGATCTTGCTCTCCAGTGCAGCTTGCCTTTCTTCTAAAGTCATCTTAATATTTAGTAAAACTGTGATATTCTGGTTGGCTTCGTTGATTTGATTAGTGAGTTTGCTGTTAATCGTAGTCAGCGTTTTGTCATAGTCGGTCTGTGTCTGCTCCAATATCGTGGTCATGTCTTTAACCGCATCTTTGATTTTCTTCCTCAAGACTCTTTCCATGTCGTCAACGTACTCCTTCTGATGGTTGTTGAATTCGGTAAGTACTTTGGTTTTCCTCTCTTGGATTTCATTGCAATTGACCACCTGATGGTCTTGAAGCCTCAGAGTGATTAGGTCATCTACCTGATCATTGGTATACAACATGTCTTCATTTTATAGTAATGCCTCTAGGTTCGTAAAACCAACATGAACTTTTAGCTTAGCAGTTGCGCCTGGTGTGTACAGGTCGTTTGTACGCTCACCTTCGACGACCTGGCCAACAGGTTCTTCTTCTTCTTCAATCTCCTCAGCAGCAGATTGATCAATATTTCCTTGCGCATCATCAATCCCTTTCTCTTTGTCTTTTTTTTCTCCTTTTCTTTTTCCAATTCTTTTTCCTTCTCCTTATCACTCCCTCCTTTCTCTTTCTCTGGTTGAGCAGTATGTTGTTCTGGTTCTACAGTCTGAGATATAGAAGGTTGTGAATCTAGTTGCTGAGCTGGTGCTGAAGTAGATGGTTGCTGTTGTTGTGCTGCTTTTTCTTGTACTGTTCCTTCTTAAGTTTCCATCTCATCAACTTGATCTGGTTGAGCAAATGACTCTCCCCTTTTCTCTGATTCCTCATCATCTGAATCCAGTACTAATTCAAAGAATTCCATTTTATCTTTGTAGTGTGACTTCAGATCAACTTTCAATATTTTTGTTTCGTGCTTGGAAATTGTCAAAATCATATGGTGATATGTCTCCCTGATCTCCACGATCGTAGACACATCAAAAATATTTTGAAGAATGGCCTCTTCAATCTTTAACTCTTCAATTGTCTTGATGGTAAGCAGAGCATCCAAGACATAGTATTCACTATCTTTAATCAACAGATAAGTCTTGACGTGACAAACAGCTACGTAGTTCTCTGGTGTCAAAGCGATACTAGGAAAATCTTGAAGCACAGAGTGATCTGCTTCATTCTCGATTAGCTGGATCACCTCCTCAGCTTGCTTCCTCCTTGCAGTAGCTTCATCTATCTCTTCCTCCTCATCCTCATCAATCCTCTCTAAGCGATCTGGTGAGGGTGATGGTGTAGCTGTCTTGGCTGGAGAAAAGTCTTTCTCTTGCATTGGGTCATATGAAGATTCGGGCATGACATCTTCTGAAATCTCCCTATCTGTTGACTCCTCTGGTGAGGCAGGTTGTTGTTTCTTCAACCTCCTCTTCTTCTACTTCGGCTGCGGTGGAGGTGATGATGTTTCTGTCTCAGATGAACTCGCCCTCTTGGCTGGTTTTCTCTTTTCTTTCTTGGTCTCCTTCTTGCTTTCCTTCTTACTCTCCTTCTTCGATTCCCCCTTGGAAGGTGCAACCCAGGTTTGGTTTGAATTCTCCATTGCCAATAAATCTAACAAGATCCTGCCCTAGTTCACTGGCAGGTTAAGAATTATAGCAGTGAGAATCTCCATCTTTGCTGGAGTGACCTGGTCATAAGACCCACTGTGCATCATGAATATCCTCGGCACAAAGTCAAAAAGCAGCTTGTATCCGGGAGTGAGCAACGTTCTGGAGAACATCCTACCTGTGTATGTCATAGGAATGACTATAATCTCTTCCACTGCATCTTGCAGCTGTGCTTTGGTAATCTCAGATAGATCCAGTCCTTCATCTTTCAACTGATATGCATGCAATATCATCTGCATGACATCACATATAGTCTTACTGGTCTTATCTCCTACAGGCATCAGTTTGCTCGCTTCATTTCCTGACTTTTCATCTTCCCATGTCAAGAAGAATGTAGCCACTTATTTTGGTAAATACATCTCTAGGTGAGATGTGACGACGTTATGGAATCCTAGACAAAATTTATAAGTTTATAACAAATAATTATCAATGCTTAAAGCAAAACATATCAATTTATAACCATTTTAAGCAAGAACATTATGAACATCATATATGCATAATTCCAATTTTCTTCATATCTCCAAATGCAACCAAAACAGATTATCTAATAACAGCATAAACAAGTTCCACGATTAGATTCACAACAAGAAAGGCATGAATATCAAGAACTCAGCATGAACACAAGAATACGAAGAAATACAAAAATCAAATACAGTAAGTAAGATAAACACATATGTTGGTCCCGAAAGAGCAAGGTTTGGTGTATGGGGGGGGGGGGAATACACCAAATACCAACTTTTCAGTTTACTTGACTAATTTGAATAGGAGAGATTTAAGCTTTCTATATTACAGATTGCTCGAAGTGCCAGACCAGATCGACTATCTGATCGATCTTGTCCTGTCCAAACAGAATCTCTCTAGTGAGTAACACAAAGCAGAGAGCAAGAGTAATCTTATTCTCTAACAGAGTGTTGTGTGCGGAAAAATGGTGGACTTAGTCGGTGCTCTTGTTTAGAAAAACCTTTTAAAAACTTAACCAAATATTTAGGAGATTAATTAAGGATGCAGTTTGAATGAGAAAGATAGTTAGTGAATAAAACAACAGGAACCTAAAAAGCTGAAAGTAAATAACATAGTTATTTTACGTGTTCGGGAAACCCCCTACGTCCACAGTCTAATCCAAACTGGATTAGATATCCACTACTAGGATACTCTTCTTATTTATACTCGCTGAGAACGAGCCACAAGTTTCAGACATAATCTGGTTGAAACTTATGCACGAATAAGGGTCGTGTCCCTTTACAACTTACAGAAAACTACTGTAAACTGGATCTCTTCACGTTAATCCACTAGAAAACTACTAGCTAGCAAAGATCTCCTTCTTTCTTTCTCGATAAGACAGACTTGAATCGAGGTGTGATTACGATCACGAACGGTTCGGAACATGATCTGGTAGAAATCTTCTCTCTGTATATGCTTCGATAATTGAGATGATTTCTTGGCAGAGTAGCTCGTAGATTATCGATGATCTTAAGAGTATTGCACACATATATGTTGCCAGTCTTTGTTCCGAGCTTTTATAGGTGTAGAATTTTGAAATTCTAACCGTTGAGCTTGATTGGTTTGGAGTAAATGTGATTTCACCAATCAAGGATAGTAAATCCCTAATTTATCCCCTCTTGCCTTCTAATGAGGTTGAAAAAATGGTAAGTAGATCGTTTGACAGATACTGCTTTCCTTTTTCTTGTCTTGATTGATTCTCTTCCTTCTATGGTACGAAAGGCATAGTTTAGACTTTGAGATTTACAGACACTTAGTCGATATCATCTGATTTCAGCATTTTAGTGTTGATCTGGTTGTAGTCGTTCTGGTCGAAGTCGATCTGGTCAAGGTCGATCTGGTCAAGTACAAATTGATATCGATCTGGTCATAGTTGATCTAGTTGAACCCAGGTTAACATTAATCTGGTCTTGCACGATCTGGTTCAACTTTCTGGTTGAGACTCTCTGGTTCAACTTTCTGTCTGAGAGTTGATCTAGTTCAACACTTTCTGGTTGATCAACTTCCTGGTTGAGACTCTCTGGTTCAACTTTCTGGTTGAGACTCTCTGGTTTCAACTTTCTGTCTGAGTTGATCTGCTTCAACTTTCTGGTTGAGACTCTCTGGTTCAACTTTTTGGTTGAGAACAAAGGATAGTTCTGTTGAATCTTTTATGTCTGCTTCTGTCTGTTTAACGTTCTGGTCCTTCTGACTGACTAAAACAGAATGATTTTATAAGATGGAATCCTAAACAAGATAAGACATAACAAGACAGAATAATAATAGGTTCTCCTAACAGAAACACTTTATATGTTAGTGTTTTTGTCACATATGGAGCATATAGAAGTATCACAGAACATGAACAAATCTAAGTGTGCTTTCGAGAGAACATCATCAAAACTTGAGTTATTTGTGGGGTTCCCAACAACATAGCATACAAATAATCAATCTCTTGCACAGATATCATATAAACACACATAAGCATAAATCAAAATGAACCTCTGCATCGTTTGATAAGCGCATATATTTCCTCAAGCTTTTTGAAACCATTAGTGTTGAAAACAACAAAGGGTTCTGGTGAAATATGCTTTTGGATTACAGAGACAAGCTCTGGGAATTTGATTATAGATTCTGCCATTTTCGAAACGAGTTTGAAGGTTTTGAAAAGATTAGAAATGACTTGCAGAGAATATATGAAGGTTTGGAGAACTTAATCACTAAGTTGAAATGAGGAAGAAAGTGAAAAGTTAATCGGTGAGCACATATATATAAGTAAAGAATGAATGATCACAATTAAAAGTAAAAAAAAATGGAAGGTTGAGATGAATCCTTAGTTTTTAGTTTTCCTGCTATAACTTCCTCAATTTTCCGCTTTTATGTGCGTCAGATACACGCGATCTATATCTAGGGTTAGATGGAGGCGCGTGCAAATTGTCCTTCACCTCCGCAACTTCCCGTTCCTATATTAGATAATCATTCTTCTCGATTACACTTTCCAATACCTACACAAATCATTACATAGTATGTAATCTATACTAAATATGTCAATAAATAGCGTATAGAATAAGATTAAGGTGGTAAATAAAATAAGAAATTGATACAAATTTCTGATTTCCCCACTTAATTAAGGAATATATATATGAAAAATAATTTACACGTGGCATGACTGATCTGTTCCTTCACAGTGATCTGCTATCTTGACAAGTAGTCTGTTCTTGAGTAATCTGGTGCATTGAAGTGATATGTACTCCTTATGTCTAGTAAGCTACTTTCTGTCACTCTGATACTAGTAAGGTGATTTGCATCAGTGATCTGCTAGTGATCTGTATCCAGTGATCTGCTTCTATCATCCAAGTTTAACAATCCTAGCTTTCCACATAGCATCTTAAATCTTTTTTCAGGTAGTGCCTTTGTTAAGATGTCAGCTCGCTGTACTTTAGTATGTATCTTCTCAATCTACACAGTCTTCCTATCCACGTGATCTCTTATGAAGTGGTGTATTACATCAACATGTTTACATCTCGTATGTAAGACTGGATTCTGTTTAATCGCAATAACATTCGAGCTGTCACAGAAAATTGGAATTTCCTTTACATTGACCTATTAATCATTGAGCTGCTACTTGAGCCATAGTATCTGGGCACAATAGCTTCTAGCGACCATTTATTCAACTTCAGTTGTTCATGTAGCTACGGAGGTTTGCTTCTTTAAGAACCATGAGATCAACTTCTTTCCAAGAAACTGACAGGTTCCCGAAGTAGACTTCCTATCTAGATTATATCCTACATAATCAGAATCTGAATAACCAGTTAACTCAAAATTATCATCACACGGATACCATAAACTTATGTGAGTTGTTCCTTTGAGACAACGTACTATTTTCTTAGCTGCTTCCATGTGAGATTCCTTGGGGTTGGCCTGGTATCTTGCACAAACTCCAACTGCAAAAGTAATGTCAGGTCGACTAGCAGTTAGATATAAAAGTAAACCTATGATACTCTTGTACTGAGTTATACTGGCTGGTTTTGCCCTCTGGATCTAAATCAATCTTCCCATTGGTCTGCATCGGAATCTTGACAAGTTTGTTATCTTTGACTCCAAACTTGGTGATCAAGTCTTGTACATACTTCGCTTGGTTTATGAATATTCCATCAGGTAGCGGCTTAACCTACAAACCTAGAAAGATATTCATCTCGCCATCATGGACATTTGATACTTATTCTTCATTATATCAGAAAATTTATCACATAAATAATCAGATTGAGATCCAAAGATAATATCATCTACGTAAATTTGCACTAAACTGATATGCTCCTTAACTTTGATGATGAAAAGAATTTTGTTAACTAAGCCTCGTCGAAAGCCTGATTCCAGTAGAAAGGTTTACAATGTCTCGTACCGAGCTCTTGGAGCTTGCTTCAACCCATAAACTGCTTTTACCAATCCGTAGACTTTCTGTTCTGGATTTTCTTCTTTAAATCCAGGTGACTGCTCTACATATACTTCTTCCAGAATGCCATTCAAAAATGCGCTCTTGACATCCATCTGGTATACTTTGAAGCGTTTGTAAGCTGCATATGCTAGGAATAATCTGATGGCTTCCAATTTGGCAACTGGGGTGAATGTTTCATCAAAATCTATACCCTCTTGTTGACTGTATCCTTTGGCAACTAATCTGGTTTTGTTCCTCACTTCGCCGTTGTCATCTCGCTTGTTCTTGAACACCCATTTAACACCTATTACTCCTTGGTGTTTTGGTCAATCTACGAGATACCACACTTGATTTCTCTTGAACTTGTTGAGCTCCTCCTGTATAGCAACTATCCAATCTACATCTTGTAGTGCTTCATATGCATCAGCTGGTTCAATGTGAGATATATAGCAACTTAGTAGTGCTCTCTCTCCTTGCATCCTTCTGGTCGTCACACGAACTGTGAGGTTCCCAACAATCTTTTCTGGTGGATGATCTTGAATCCACATTCTCCGCCTAGACATCTCTTCTTCTGATATCTCAGGTTCAGGTTCTTCTGCTGGTTCCTCAAAATCTGGGTGTGCTGTTAAAGTTACTTGGAATGGATTCTCCATGTCAATCTCATGGTTAGTATCCAAACTGTTGTTGACCTCATCTGATTCTTCAGGTTGACTCTGAGTAGGTTCACTGTATTTAGGTTGAACTGGACTGTTCTGATCAGGTTCAACGTGAGCTGTTCCCCCTTACTGTGTGATGGTCTCAGCTGTAAGTTGAATATCAATCTCTTCATCTTTTTGTGGATTCCAGATCAGAACGTCTTCTAGTAATATACTTCCTGAGCTTCTAGTAGTCATCTGTTTGTGAACTTGTTCTTCACCTGGTTCCCTGTATTAAAGAATAGATTCATTCAAAACAATATAAGGTGTTACCTCCACAATATGAGTCTTCCTATTATAAACCCTATAAGCTTTGCTAACATTAGAATATCCTACGAATACTCCAGGGTCAGCTTTGTTATCAAAGGTTTTCAATTGGAATTTCCCATTATTATGAATGTAACACGTACAACCAAAAACACGAAAATACTTAATCCTTTGTTCTCAGTTGTTCCAGATCTCATATGAAGTCTTTCCATGTCTGAAAGTGATAACCGATCTGTTCTGAGTGTAACACGCTGTGTTAACTGCTTCTGTCCAAAACTTCTTTGGCAGGTTAGTTGTGTTTAGAATTGTGCGTGTTGCTTCCTTCAATGATCTGTTTCGCCTTTCTACTACACCATTCTATTGCGGTGTTCTTGCGGTAGATGTTAGATGTGTAATGTCCATCTGGTTGCAATATTCTTCAATCTTCTAATTAAGAAATTTTGTACCACGATCTGTTCTGATGGACATGATGGTCGTCTCCTTTTGTCGAGGGATCTTGTTGAAGTAATCAGGTATCTTCTCCAACGTTTCCTTTTTCTTGAACAAAAAGATAACCCAAATGAATCTGGAATAATTATCAATAATAACAAAAGTATACTTTCTACTGTTAATACTAAATGGCGTTACTGAGCCAAATAAGTCTAAATGTAGAAGTTCGAGTATTCTATTTGATGAGTGAGCTGCTTTGATAGGGAAAGATGACTTGGTCTGCTTTCCAACTGGGCAATCTTTGCAAATATGATCTTTATCATACACTTGGTCTGGTAATCATTTGACTAACTTTTCTCTTGCAATCTTGTTGATAGACTTGAAATTTAGATGGCTAAGTCGCTTGTGCCATAACCAACTCATCTCTGAGATTGTTTTAGTGACTAAACAAGTCTCAACCTGGTTTATCCATTGCTCGATATATAACCTGTCCTGCAGTTTATCAATAAGAAGAGTTGCATCTCCTTCCTTGTTCTTCACAAAACAGTTAGCATCAAAGATAATCTGATTACCATTAGAACAAAATTGACTAACAGAAAATAAATTATGACTAAGACTTTCAACATAAGAAACATTAGTAATAGTGGTCTTGTCAATCTTAACATTACCGTATCCTCTGGCATAACCTTTTGAGTTACAACCAAATGTTACCTGTGGACCTTGTCTTTCAACATAGCCAGATAACAGGTTCTTGTCGCATGTCATATGCTTTGAGCATCCACTATCACTTATCCAGACTGAACCTCTTGCTACTTAACTCCTTCTTGAAGTTCTTCCATCCTGCAGTTACAAGGACTTAGCAAGCCTTTCAATGATTGGATGCTTGCTTAGTAGCAAATATTCCTTTTGGAACCCAAATCAATTTAGTATTAGGAACACAGCTATAGCAGGTGATCTGTCCCCCTGAGTCATTTGTTCTTGAGATGGCTTTGTAGACAGATGGATGGTTCTTTTCTACGTTGTCCATGTTAGCCTTCTGGTTTCTTGCTGATGGTGTTTTGGTAGGAGCTTTCTGCTTTTGCCTTTGACCTGATAATATCGGTTGTTCCCTACTTGTTTCACCATCATCTTTTGAGGTTGATCTTTCCCATTTTTTAGTTCGACAACTTGATTCGGTATCTTATGCCTTTCGACTACGAACTTGGTTGTGTTTGATCCTCCAGTATATCTTAATTCAGTAGTCAACCTGACTTTGGTTTGCATTTCCATGATCAAATTAGCTCGTTCGCTGCTCTTGTTGTTTCTACTCACGTTCTCTCTAGTCTTCTATAGTTTCTCTGCAACTACTTCGTTTCTGGCTATCAGATCTTTGACATTTGAGTTGAGTGAGTAAATTTCCTCATCTTTTGTCTTGATTTGTTCTTGAAGATCCTTTCCATTGACAGAGAACTTAGTGTTTGCTTCACTTAGTACTTCACAGTATCATTGAGCTTGTCATTCTCCTTGATGACATCTTGAAACTGTTTCTTCAGATTATTGTAATTTTTGAGCATCACATTGATCTCTTCCCAAGAGACTTCAGCTTCATCTTCATGACAAGAATCATATACAGGTTTGTTAGATGAAGTAGAAACATGTGAATTTCCCTCATTCTGGTTGAGGCCATTGTCAAATCTCATGTAACATTCATCTCATTCTTCATCTTGTTCTTGTGTAACCATTGCTTCATTGTTCTCTCATGAGATATCTGTAAAATGGCTGAAGCTTGACTCTTCTTCAGCTAGCATAGCCTTGCATTGAGCCTTTAGTTTGCGATCTCTTTTAGCTCTAAGTACCTCTCTCTGACCTCTTCTGCTACAACCATTAAAAGTATAGTTAGTAGAATTAGCAGATTTATTAGAACTTTTTACCTTAGATTTACTTCCAGATCGATCTTGATCTCTACTCTTATGGTAGCGATTTTCCTTATTATCATTATAGAACCTTCGATACTTCCTCGATCTGGTCTCCAGTTTCTCCAGTCTCTTTGCAACCACGGAAAATTCTTTAAGCAGTTTGTCATTTGTGCTTTCTTCTTCTATGGCAAGTGCAACTGGTTCCTCAGCTGGAACTTTGGCTTTGAAAGCTACCTCTTTTTCTTTCTTGGAGTTGCTTTCTCCTTTCTTGCTAGATGAGTAATTTGTTCCATGAATTCCCTTCATATCGTCTTATGACTAGCTAGATGATCAAACAAGACTTCACTAGTAAGAATGTTGAAGTTAGCTCTTAGTGGTTGCATAGTTGCGTAGATTTCCCAGCTAGGTGGCAATGCTCTGATGACTTTCAGATTCTTCTCTCTTTGAGTATATTTATCCTTCTTGAAGGCAGAAATCTCCAGTAAGATTTCAGTAAACCTGGTCTTCATCTGATCAATGGATTTCAGTAAATCTCCATTGATAGTTTATTTTCAATCATGGCTTCTGACCCAAACCTGAGTTCTCGCAGTGCTTCCCACATTTCTTTAGCAGTATCCAAATCTTGAATTTTTTCTAGATGAACTCCTTTGACTGTGCTGGAAATGATTCCTTTTGCGAAATTTGGCTTCACGTCTTTCTTCAACAATGTAGTTTCTGGGATCTTTGAGTATATGTTTTGTTACAACTTCAGTGTCATCTACACGAGTCTTTTCTTCGTATATAACCAATGGACCTTCTTCAATCACTTTCCACATCAAGCAGTGATATTCTGAAACTCCAATCTCTGTATCTTTGGATAGAGAACTCCTCGCAAGCCCTAATAACAGAAGATTCCATAGTGACAGATAATATGCTCGTGAATAAAAATAGGTTTTCCTAGATCTATTCAAGTTGACCACGCAGGTGTCACCCTTGTGAAATAGATACAGTAGTCAATTGAACCACTACTCTGATACCACTTGTTGGTCCTGAAAAAGTATGGTTTGGTGTTAGGGGGGGGGGGGAATACACCAAATACAAACTTTTCAGTTACTTGGCTAATTAGATAGAAAGATGAAGCTTTTTCAAAAAGGAGATTGCTAGGTTGATTGACCAGGTTCACTCACCAGGTTAACTACCGATCTGTCCAGATAAGTCTCTCTCTTGTGAGTTACGTAGATCAGAGAACAAGAATAAACTTGTTTCTTAAACTGTGTAGTGTGCGGAAAATGGTGGACTTAGTCTGTTGCTCTTATATGAAAACCTTTGTAAACACTTAGCTTAATATATTAATTGTTGATTAGAGCAATGCAGGTTTTGCATGATAGTGTAAGGGTTAGTGAATAAAACAGCTAAAAATAAATTGCGTAAAGATAAAGAACACAATTGTTTTTACGTGGTTCGGGAAACCCCCTACGTCCACGGTCCAATCAAACTAGATTGGATATCCACTACTAGGATAACTCTCTTCTTTAAAATTGCTGAGAACGAGCCACAAGTTTCAGTTAAAACTAGAAAGAAACTTGTGCACGAATAGGGTCGTGTCTCTTACAACTTGCTGATAAATCTGCTACAATACCTTCACATTAATCCACTTAGAAAAATACTAAGCTAGTGAAGATATCATCTCTCCTACTTCTCGATAAAACAGACTTGAATCGAGGTTGGTGTGATTGCGTTCACGAACGGCTTTGACCAATTCAGGAACGACAAATTTTCTCGTGGAATCCTTCAATGGTTGAGTAGATTTTTGGGTAGAGTTTCAGCTTCGAATGATTGCGCTTACATTCGTGTTATATCTCTCTAAATATTGTTCGCATCATTTATAGGCACAAAATTTGAATTCTGACCGTTGGGTTGATTGGCGTGAATTAAATGTTGATTGCCAATCAAAAACCTTGAATCCCTAATTGATCCTCTTGCCATGTAGGGAAAGATCTGACGAGATCTCCTTGATTATGGAAACTGATAGCGGATTGTCTCTTTCCTTCTTTAAGCTCTGATCGATTCTCTTTCCTTCTTTGAGAAATCTAGTGACGTGGCATAAGGTGGGATCTCTCTAAGTTCATCGAGTGATGCATTATATACCCAGATGAATTTGAGAAATATCAGATGACTATGTAAAAAAAATACTTCAAATTATGCATTGTATATCCGAAGACTACATAATCTCTAATTTAGTGATCTGTAAGGGACATGTTCACTCTCCACGGTGGTCTGGTCAGGTCAGGTTAGGTTCTCTCCAACGAGGTGGTCTGGTCCATGTGGAACAAGTTTGGTCCAGGTTGAGTGACCTACATCAGGTTGTGTTAGGGACAAAAATAAGAAACCAAACGGAAGAAATTGCCTGTCAGCCTTTGGCTCAATAAATTCCAAAACTTCAATAATAATCCAAAACCCTAATTAACAATCTTTTATATTCTCTCATACGCAGCCTCCTACCAAAATAAATATAAGCAACCCTAATTATAATGCTACTAATAAAATACTATCAGAAATAATAATTAAAGCCCATAGGAATTAAGCCCGTCCCCGCCTTCGGTATACTCGAAGAGGCCGAGGCCCAACTTGCTCAACCAACTCCACAATCTCATCGTTCTGCTCCCTAACAAATCCTTCCCTCTTCGAAACAACCTTGTCCCCAAGGTTGAAATCAGGAAACTACTGCTTAAAGGGCTCCACATCAACCCAAGTGGCGTCATCCTCTGGCTGCCCGACCCACTTGATCAGCACCTGCTCATGCTCCCCAACATTCTTCATCACCTTCCTACTATCCAACACCACCTTCGGCTCAAAATTCGGAAACACCGGCAGTCCCAAACTTGCTAGCAACTCACTTTCAACTGGATGCTCCCCCACCACTCATCGGAGTTGTGAAACGTGAAAAACTGGATGAATCCGACTGGACGTTGGAAGTTTCAAACGATATGCCGTAGGTCCCACACGTTGTTCCACCTCAAACGGTCCATAAAATTTAGCTGCCAACTTGTGATGTTGTTGCCCTGACACAGATGTTTGGCGGAAGGGTCGCACCTTCAAGAAAACGCGATCCCCCACTGCAAATTCCACTAGCCTACGACGCTTGTTAGCATACTTAACCATTTGTTGTTGTGCCTTTTCGAGATTGCCCTTCAACCGCTGTAATATAGTATCGCGACTCTCTAACTCCGCTGCCACTGCGGTGACCCGACATTCCCCTGGCAAGAAACGTTGAACTGTCGGTGGTTTTCGACCATACACTACCTCAAACGGAGAGATTTGAGCTTCTGTCTGATAAGCCGTATTATACCAATATTCTGCCCAGGGTAACCAATGAGTCCAATGTTTCGGTTGCTCACAAGTAAAACACCACAAATATGTCTCAACAATCTGATTCAAGACTTCGGTCTGGCCGTCTATTTCCGGATGATATGCAGTGCTGAATTTCAGCTGGGTACCTGAACGGGTAAACAACTCCTTCCAGAACGTGCTAACAAACACTGGGTCTCTATCACTCACTATTGAACGTGGGATGCCATGCAACCATACCACCTCCCGAATAAACCATTCTGCCACAGAACGAGCTGTGATAGGAGGCTTGAGAGCTACAAAGTGACCATATTTGGACAGCCTGTCCACCACCACCATGATCACTGAATATCCACGAGACTTACGCAGACACGTAATAAAGTCCATTGATAATCCTCCCAAATCAACTCTGGGATCGGCAACGGCTGCAACAATCCAACTGGAGACATTGCTTCATACTTCGATTTCTGACATATCAAGCATTGAGCTACATATTCTTGCAACTTACGAAACATTCCTTTCCAATAAACACACAGTGCCAAGCGCCGATAAGTTCGAAAGGCTCCTGCGTGACCCCCAAATGGAGTATCATGAAACTCATGCAACAATCGCGGAATCCAGGGTGAATCGGCTGCAAGCACCACTCGTCCTTTATAGAATAATCGTCCTCCACAGATCTCAAACCCCACACGACTACCCGGTTGTGCTTTTATTGCCAGCATAATGCCTTGGATATGTGCATATTTCTCTTGCTCATGCAAAATCTCACTCATATCCAGCCACTCTGGACCACTAAGCGCAGCCAACTCGCCGGCTCCCCCCCTTCTCGACAAAGCATCGGCAGCTGCGTTTGAAATTCCAGATTTATACTCAATGACAAAATCATAACCCAATAGTTTTACCACCCAAACCTGTTGCGCTGGTTTGACTATCTTCTGAGATAATAAATGTTTCAAGCTACTATGATCCGTGCGTACCACAAAGCGTCTTCCCATGAGATACGGTCGCCAATGTTGCACAGCTAACACTAATCCCATCATCTCTCTCTCATAAGCAGATTTTGTAAGATTCCTCTCCGACAAGGACTTTCTAAAGTATGCAATGGGCCGCTTATCTTGCATCAGGACAGCCCCCACACCTGTGCCAGATGCATCACACTCAACCACGAACGTTTTAGAAAAATCAGGCATAGCAAGAACCAGAGCTTCAGTCAACGCCCTCTTTAATTGTTGGAAAGCCGTCTCCGCTTCCTCTGGCCAAACGAAGTGCACCGGGGCTGCTTTCTTTAATAGAGTTGTCAATGGCCGAGCAATTAAACCATAACTTTGGACAAAGCGTCGATAATAACCGGTCAATCCCAGAAACCCTCGTACGTCCCGAACCGATCGAGGTCTGGGCCACTCCACCACTGCCCTAATCTTGGAAGGGTCCATCGCTACTCCCTCCTTTGAGATAATAGTCCCCAAATATTCAACAGATGAACAACCGAACGAGCATTTCTTTCGGTTGGCCTTGAATTGATGATTTTGCAAAATTT
The DNA here is from genome assembly GCA_026898415.1 of Leonotis leonurus. NCBI lineage: Eukaryota > Viridiplantae > Streptophyta > Magnoliopsida > Lamiales > Lamiaceae > Leonotis > Leonotis leonurus. Next base: position 1,131,945 of record JAPKLX010000079.1, on the reverse strand, counting down.
GCAAAACGTGCACTAGATGTCGTCTATGCTCCTCCCATGACCAACTGTAAATCAGAATATCATCAAAGAAAACAAGCACACATTTGCGCAACAGGGGTCGAAAAAGATTATTCATAGTTGATTGAAAAGTAGCTGGTGCATTAGTTAACCCGTAAGGCATTACCAGAAACTCGTAATGTCCACTGTGGGTGTGAAACGCCGTCTTGGGTACATCAGATTCAGTCACTCGAATTTGATGATACCCCGAGCGAAGGTCAATCTTCGAATAAATCACCGCACCTACCAACTCGTCCAACATCTCTTGAATCACCGGAATTGGATATTTATCTGGTACGGTCACCTTATTTAATTCTCGATAATCAACGCAGAAGTGCCAACTTCCATTCTTCTTTTTAACCAACAACACTGGACTCGAGAATGGACTCGAACTAGGACGAATTATTCCTACCAATAGCATGTCAGCAACTAATCTTTCAATCTCATCTTTTTGAGCATGTCCATATCGATACGGCCGAACTGACACAGGGCCAGCCCCAGGAGTTAGCTCAATCCTATGATCTGTTTTTCTACAAGGAGGAAGCCCCGTCGGTTCACCAAACACCTCCTCGAATTCCTGCAACACCTTCGTTACTAGAGTCGGTTCCTCCTTGTCTTGTTTCACTTCATCCTGTTCCAGCAACACAGCCCAAAATTCCCCATCATGTGTACGCATCAATGCCTTCAACCCCACTGCTCCACGACAAAGAGTAGGGTCCCCACGCAGCTCGACAAGAGTTCCCTTCCAAATAAATTTCATAGTCATCGCCTCCCAATTGGTTCGCACATCTCCCAACGTTGCCAGCCATGCCACTCCCAATATGATATCAACACCTCCGAGAGTGAACACATAACAGTCCGCCACCACCTCGCAGCCCGGTAAGGAGATACATATGTCCCGGCACACCCCTTCTGATTCTTGCCGTCTACCATCTCCCAACTGGACCCCAAACTTTCCGGTTCGGTCTGGCTTTAACTTGAGTTTTGGGACTAAGGCCGCTGAGATGAAGTTATGGCTGGCGCCACTATCAATCAATACCGTCACCGTGCGCCCGCGGATTACCCCACAAAGTCTCATAGTGTGTGGGCTGGATAGTCCAGCCAGTGAATACATCGGCAGCGATCCATCTCCTCCCTCTAGCTCTTGGTTCAATTCTGGCAGATTATGCGGCTCCACCACCTCTAGAAATTCCGCTTGGTTGAAGTCGAGGACCTCATCCTCCTCTGCCAACAAAAACCTCAGTTGTTTCAGCGGACACTCATGCCCCGACGTGTAGGGTTTCTTACAGTGAAAGCACAGCCCCTTCGCTCGTAAATTTGAGTAGTCCTAAGGTGATAAGCGAGTAAAATGGGGTTTGTGCGTAGGCTGCGTTGGAGCGCCTGGTGTAGCTTGTTTGGAAAACGAATCCCCCTGGCGAGCTGCTGCGGTTGTTAGCACTTGTTACCGACCTAAAACCCGCGTTGAACGAGGGCCGCGGATATGTATTATTCCGTGTAGGTGCGCTGCTCATCCAACCTCCCGATTGTAGTGCTAAGTTGTCTTCCACATCCCTTGCAAGTTCCATTGCCGTCTCCAAATCCCCCGGACGTAATAATCTGAGTGCACTGCGAATCGAATCGGATAAACCCTTCATAAAGTAACCCAAGTAATGCTCATCACTGAGGCTGGGAACCTGGCCGGCTAACTGAACAAATAAATTAATATAATCCTCCACTGATCCAGATTGCTTCACGTCGGCTAAGCGCTCAAAAGGGCCCCCTTTGAAACGGGTATCGAATCGTGAGACGAGTGCCTTCGAGAACTCTTCCCACGTGAGATTCGGCTTGCGAGAACGTAGCCAGGTTACCCAATAAAGTGCGGACTCCTCCATGGCCACCACTGCAAATGCTACTCTCTTTTCAATGCTTGTGTCATGAATTTCGAACTGCTGATTGGCGCGAGCCAACCAACCAATAGGGTCAGCGCCGCTGAATGACGGCAGCTGCACTGCACCTGTTGCAGCCGGCTTGTCCCCCGTCGAACCCTCTGGGGTGGCTCCCATCACAGGCTGCTTCTCAATCGATTTCGAAATCACCATCAAGGTCGCTGGGATCTCTTCCAGCGATTTCTTCATCTCAGATTGATCGGCTTCCAGCCTGCTCAATCGATCTGTTGTTGATCGTGTTTCCATGTCGGTGGGAACGGTGTTGGGAACCCCATAACATCTCTAAGTTTTGATGATGGTTTTTCAA
>JAPKLX010000079.1:1099555-1114677 GCA_026898415.1 Leonotis leonurus | reverse complement strand
CCCCCCCCCCATACACCAAACCTTGCTCTTTCGGGACCAACAAACGGGATCCGGCAGGTCGAACCAAATTGTTAGGGACAGAAATAAGAAACCAAACGGAAGAAATCGCCTGTCAGCCTCTGGCTCAATAAATTCCAAAACTTCAATAATAATCCAAAACCCTAATTAACAATATTTTATATTCTCTCATACGCAACCTCTTACCAAAATAAATATAAGCAACCCTAATTATAATGCTACTAATAAAATACTATCAAAAATAATAATTAAAGCCCATAGGAATTAAGCCCGTCCCCGCCTTCGGTATACTCGAAGAGGCCGAGGCCCAACTTGCTCAACCAACTCCACAATCTCATCGTTCTGCTCCCTAACAGGTTGTCTGCTTACATCAGGTTCACTAGTCTGCTTACAAGAAAAAAAGACTATCTAAACCAGATGACTTACTATAGGACAAAATACTCAACTCATTTTGAGTCCTTTACATTTTAGTCATCAGCTAACCTGGTCTAAGAGGTTGTTTTCTATAGATAAGACTTTATAACTTAGTCTTCTCTTTATAACATACAAACTCTAAAAGTAAAAGACATGCTTGCTCCCTATCAGGTTCACTCATGAATTAAGTGATATCCTTATTACACTTTGAGCAGGCTAGGTCTAACAAGCAAGACATAAAATAAATCTAAGTGTGTTTTGAAAGATCATCATCTAAACAAAATATTGTGAGGGTTCCCAACATAATGTATCTTCCATGTAGTTCTAATGTTGGTCTCATTTATGGAGGAGATACGACATGTCTTTTCAAATGCTATTCAAACTCTGACATTGTTGGTGATGTCAATAACATGTGGTTAATGACTGGATATGTTTTTATTCTAGGTGGAGCTATGGGGAGTAAGAAGACAACTCTCCAAGTCGTTGTCACTTTTTCAACTACTAAGGCAGATTACATGGCATTGACTGATGCCGCTAAAGAAGGACTTTGGTTGAAAGGTCGCGTTTGTGATTTGAGTTTGAAATAGGAGATTGCTACCATGTTATGTGATAACTTGAGTGCAACCCATTTAACCTAAGATCAAGTCCACCATGAGAGAACAAAGCATATTGATGTGTGATATCATTTCCCAAGGAGTGAAAAGAGGGTTAAGGTGAAGAAGGTGGGTACAACTGACAATCCAACTGACATGTTCACCAAGGCAGTCCCACATAACAAGTTTAGGCATTGCCTGGATTTGTTGAATGTTTCAAGCTGGTGAGTGCCCTAATGGGCACTTATGGGGTGCAACCAGTGAGCTGGAAGTTACCAACTCTAGAGCATCAGGTCGATGTTAATCTGGAATAGATTATCTGATAAGGTGGAGTTAAGAGAAGTCTTAATCGATATGAGATGTTGCAAGTCTAGGTGGAAATTGTTGTAATGTCTAGCACCTTCCAGCTTGTTGAAGTCTAAAAGGTAGAAGAGACGCAGGTCAACGGTCAGGTCGATGGTATCGACCTGATGGAGTGACCTTGTCTGGACAAGTAGGTGATCTGGTCTAGGCAACTCAGTCTTGATATTTTGGTGACCATGTCTTGGACATATCATCTCATTGACTTTATTCTAGACAAGTCAGTTGGGTCGTGAGCTGCCCTTGTGGAGCAGGTTACCTCAACCTATATGAGATAGATCAGTGACTGCAAGAAGAACCTCCTAAAGTCAGTGAAGCAGATCGATGCAATGACTTATGCAAAGAGAGCCATGCAATCGATCTGCCATGCTGAAGCTACTTGCTACTTCAACAATTAGATATTTTCAGGTTGTTTTACTTTTGGGTTTTGGGCCTCTCAAGTTTGGGCCTAAAAGTTGGCTTTATAATATAGTTAACATTTATGTCTATAAATATTGTAACCATGTGCGGTAGCCACACACAACACAACATATAATCTGTAATTCAGCACCATGAGACGTAATGTGAGAATACCCTAGTCGTTTTCTCTATAATTTCTATTGTTCTCCATGAATAAGATTTTTTTTCTTTAAGAGTAGAGTCTGCACATCATCGGGGAACCGCTATAAATCTTGTGTGCATTTGTGCGTATTTATATATGTTCTTTTTTGTGTTCGTTCTTCACATTTGGATACCTACTTATAACATTAATGAAGAGCGCAAATTTGCTGAGTTGGACAACTATGTTAAATTACTCAATTCGAATATTGCACACGATGTTCATCCAGCCACGATTAGAAATCTACATACATCTAAGGAGACGTGGGATACTCTAAGAGACTTAAGCTTGGGATCAAAGGAGATGAATGAGAATAAGATAGCTTGTTGCAAGTTCGATGAGTTAAAGATGATGCATAATCAATCGATTCAAGAGATGTAAATTTTTTTATGGATATCATGATTGAAATTGAATATGTGAGGCCTAACAAGTACATCAAGCGTGAATAAGATTTGAAGATCATTCGAGCTCTACTTGCATATTGGAAAATCAACTCTGCCATACTCCAAAAATGATCAAATTTCAACTCCTTATCTTATGATCAATTATTCAATATCTTATTAGGTAATGAGTATGAGATTAATCATATTAATGGTGCAAACAAGTTCAAACGAAAAGAAGATGAACTACAAAGAACAATGAGGTTGCTCTTAAAAAACACCATCTTCAAAGATGATTTCCATTAAGGAATCTCAAGAAGATAAGTTTTCCAAAAACTAACTTCTGCAAGACTACGTTGTAATGGCAATGAGATTCAAAGAGCTTGATGTGTGTGCTTACAAATACAAGAGATTCTACCGCGACAAAAAATGAGAGAATACATGGCTCAAGAACCTCCAATAGACAACTCAATGACAAGTGAGTTGCTCTTGTAGTAAAAGAGAATTACATAGGTCATCTCTCTGGTACATCATCAGGTGATGGAGCCTTCATGGATAGAGATCATGGAAATGATAATTATCTCTCTGATGTAAGTTCTCATCAATCTATATTGTCAATATTTTCAATAATGATTCTATGCAGGAAGAATGAGTATAGATCGATAACAGGTCAAGGGGAAACTGCACATCCCCAGCTACTACATTTCAAGAGTTGTCTGAGTTTAGCCTCTTTTTGGTCGTCTAAACTTGTATATTCATCATCTTTATTCTTGAATCTTTTCCATTTTTCATGATGTTTCGGGCTCGATTTAAGTTTCATTTTATGTTTCAGGATCACGAGCTTAAACGAGTACAAAAGTTAGAAACAGGACGAGAAAAATCGAGAAGTGACGAAAGAACGAAGTTAAGGGCCTAGGGCACAAGTCAGTGCCCGCAAAGCTTAGGGACCGCTGATTAGGCCTCTCGGTGGCCCAGATCAAACCAGCGCACGAGTGGACGACAGCCACGGTCAACGACTGGCTCCTCAGCGGCTGGCTTGGAGAGTTAGCGCAACAACCGCACGCGGAAACCGATACATGCCAAGTCAGCGGTCGCTGACCATTAGGAGACCGCTAACTCTCTTGAATTCTATAAAAATGCGACGTGATTTCTCATTCAATGAGCTTAATTCCTAATTCTATACACTTATATTTCGAATACCTCTCGACTCATCATTCTAGGGTCGAGATATATGATTTTTTAGTTAGTTATTTTCATTAAGTTCGTGTTTTGTTTAGTACTTGATTACGAAGGATAGCCGATTGCAACATTCAAGATCTTTGCTCTTATTTTCATTCATCGTTGTGGATTCAAGTTCCTCTATTCAAGTTTATGAACTACTTTTACTTCCGATTCTAAGTCCGGGTTCGATTTATTGATTAAGTTCATTTATTTGTTTATGCTTTCGTATTTCTTATTCGTTTATCTATTCTACGTTCTGAGTGTTGGTCCCGAAAGAGAAAGGTTTGGTGTATGGGGGGGGGGGGGGAATACACCAAACACAAACTTTTCAGTTTACTTGGTTATTTATTAGAGAGTTCAAGCTATTCTTAAATAAGAAATTTCTCGGCAGATGACTAACCAGATTGATCAGCAGATTGATACCAGATCAGTCCACGCAGGTTGCTCTCTAGTGTAAACACTTAGACAGTAATAAGAGTAATCTTATTGTTTTCTAAGTATTGTGTGTGCGGAAATATGGTGGATTTAGTGAGTGCTCTTGTATTGAAAATCTTAATGATTAATCAGATCGATTAAGGCAGATTGATTGTATATGTAGACTATATGATAGTGCAGAGAGTTAGAATAATAAGCAACTGAAAGTAAATATACAGAAATATAAATGACACAGTTGTTTAACGTGGTTCGGGAAATCCCTACGTCCACGATCTGATCAAAACTAGACCAGATTATCCACTACTCGGATACTCTTCTTCTTTATACTCGTGGAGAACGAGTCACAAGTACTAATCAAAGCTAGAAGGATACTTATGCACGAAGTAAGGGTCGTGTCCCTTTACAACAGATTACCTCTACGTTACCACTAGAAAACTACTAGCTAGCAGGGTGATCTCCTTTCTCTCGATAAGATAGACTTGAATCAAGGTTGGGTTGGTGTGATGTGGAATCAAAGGTTTTTTGAAGCTCTTATTCTAGTTCAGAGATTTGCTTGAGAGTATATTATCAATGTAGCTCACGTGTATGTCTCCAGACCTTAACCTTCAAATATATAGGCATTGAATTTAAAATTCTAGCCGTTGTTGATTGGCGTGAGATCAATTGTGGATTGCCAATCAGTGATATCCATCATATCTGTTCTTGCCTTGTAGAAACATTGATTCAAACCTCTAAGTATAGAAAGCAGATCGCTAACGGTTACTTTCCTTCCTTGTGTCAATCGTGGATTCTCTTTCCAAACCCTGTTGGATGGACTTCAATTTTGATGTGGCAAGAGGATATGACGTGTAGAATGATGTCATCTGGTGGTTTGATGATTCTATCGATCTGGTGCTTCGCTGTAGATATCGATCTGGTTGGTGATCTGGTTGCTGTCTGTTACAGCAGATCGATTTCTTCTTGGCGAAAAATCTTTTCCTTCATCCTATACTATTATTGAAATGACTTCTATAAGAATAATTTCTTTACATGCCAAGTCATCTCCTAATCTGTTCTCTATCAGATTTCACTTTACATGTAGTGATCTGTTGACACGTAGAACAGTTTAGCTCTAGAAAGAACTAGGTGTGTTTCGAAAGATCATCATCAAAACCATAATACTTTAGGGTCCCCAATAATTTCCCCCTTTTTGATGATGTCGAAACCACACTTTACAATAATATCCTAATAACTCATTAAGAGAGATCTGATTTGATAGCCAGATGATTAAGTTTTCGTTATTAGGTTATAACGATTAAAAGTAGTTTATATATGTTCTGGACAATAAGAAGTTGTCATCAGAAACTCAAAATGATCTTCATAGATAGGAGGCAAGTTAAGTTTTACAGTTTGTCAAAATAGAAGTTACAGAAAGTAAAGATGTGAGAAATAAGTAACTATCTGCTTTTCCTCCTTTCTTCCTGTTGCTTCTTCATTTTAGCTCTGGTTTCATCAGAAATTAGCTGCACGCTCTCATATACTCCTTCTCTGACTCTTATGTAATCTGGATCCTCAGCATCTATTTTGTAACCTCTGTTCTCAGCGAGCTGGTTTATGAAGTTGAGCAGATACGTCTTATCTGGAAGCTTAGTGCCAGGAATTTCTGGGCATTCTCTAAACTCTCTTTCTGGTGCAGTGATGGTGACTTGAGCTTCTGCAGCTGCTTCTCTTATTGCCTGCACCAGGTCCTTTGCATCATTCATGTCTAAGTAGAGATTAAATGCCTCATTGGGTGTGCCCTCGCAGTATGCAGGTTCTCTGATAAAGTAGCGACACATTATAAATCCGTATTTGAGTCCCTCCCAACCATTCTTCAAATTTTCTGGGACCCAGTTGGTCTCTCCTTTTGTTTTGTTTGTCTTGATAGGAGCAGATGAGAACCAACCAGATCCAGATCGTTTCTTCCTCTTTAACGGTTGAGAGTGATTCGATCTGCTTGATGATGATGCCTTCTGAGTTTGAGTAGTTGGTAGGCTTGGTCGATCTGGTGCAGTCAGATGCTCAGGTTGAGCTTTTTTCTTTTCTTCCATAGCATCAGATTGACCCTTGCCTTTGATTGCAGCCATTTTCTCCTTTCCTTTCTTAGATCCTTCCCCCTTTTCGACATCATCAATGCACATGTTGATGAGTGCCCTAAGGGAGGTGATCTCTTCCTTCATGTCCTTCATCTGTTTCTCTGAGTCTAACTTGTGTGTAAGCAGGGAATTGATGTTCAAGTTAGAGTCATCGATCTTCTTTTCCAGTGAGGCTTTGGCTTTGACCAGATTGATAGTAATATGCTCTTGTTCTTCTTTGATTATGCCAATCTCATCAAAGTATGAGTCGATTAGTGTCTTCGTTGGATAGCGCAGCTCGCTCAGCTTCTTTTCCACAAAATTTTTCCCTTCATTCTCAAACTTTCTGAATTGTGATCTGGTTTCTGCATTGGCTGCTTTGATCACCTCTTCAGTTATCCCATCAGTCTGTTGTTTGACAATGGTGTGGACCATGTCTTTCTCCTTCTTTGCAAACTCTGTGACTATTTTGTACATTTCTTGGACTTTTAGTTCCATAGTCCCCAGAGTCTGATCAATCTGTTCCTTCATCTGCTCTGCGGCAGATCGATCATCATCCATCTTCTTACTCAACTCCTCAAGCTTCAATCTACATATTCTTCTCAAATCTGAGTCCACCTGGTCAACGTGGGACTTCAGATGGTTGTTAAAGTCAGTGAGAATTTGAGTGGCCTGGTCTTGTACTGTGGAGAGCGTCTCATACATGTACTTATCCACTTTGATGGAAATTAAATCCTTTACTTGTTCGTTGGATAAGGATTGATGCTGGGTCATCAATATATCCTCCAAGTTTGTTGACTCCACAAATTCTTCCATTGATGCTGCGGCAGCAGGGGTATATATATCATCTGTGAGTTTACCACCCACCCTCTGTCCAGCTGGCTCAGTCTCCTCTCGTGGATAATCCACCACTGCAATTTTGATCTTGCTTGTCTTGGCTGGTTCCTCCTCAGCCTGTGCAGTGGGTTCTACGATCTGTTCTGCAGCATCAGCCATATGCTGATCTGGTTCTGGCTCTTGTGTTGCTGCACTCGGTTGGTGAGCTTCTGAAGGTCCTTCTTCAATTCTTTCAACTTCTTCAACTTCTTCAACCACTTCCTCATCAACGCTGTCATAGAACTCCAGCATCTCCGCCTTTTCATATATTGATCTGAGATCGATCTGGAGTTCTTTGGCTTCATACTTTGCCGTGGCTAGGATATCAGGGCGATAAGTGTCCCTCAACTCAGCTATGGAGGAGGCAGTAAAGATGTTGAGCAAAGTGGCTTCTTCTGCCTTGAGGGTATCAATTGATCTGGTTCGAAGTAGGGCATCAAGGACATAGAATTCTTTATCCTTGATGAGCAGAAGGAATTTGAGGCGTCTGGCTGCTTCATAACTCTCAGGAGTAAGTTGGATACCTGGAAATGTTTTGAGTATGGAGTGATCTGCTTCAGTTTCTAGCATCTTCACTACAGTTTCTGCCTTTTTGTTCTCCACATCCTCATCGGTGGATTCCTCTTCTCCTTCTTCATCCTCATTAATCTGCTCCAAAGGTTCAGCAGAAGATGGGCTAGCAGTGCGAGCAGGAGAAAAATCCTTAACCTGGCTTGGGTCCAAGGAGGAGATGGGGATAACATTCTCTGGTGGTCCCCCTACTAATATCTCCTCATCCACAGCCTCTACCTCCTGTTAAGGAATGGGTGGATCAGTAATGACAGCTTCTGCAACCTGGACCTCCTCCACAGGTTCAGAGAGCTTTTGTAATCTCCTTCTCTTGGGCTTCGGCTATTGGGTTGCTGTGGAGGCGTCTGTATCCACAGAGCTGGCTCTCCTCGTTACCCTCTTGGAAGGAGTTCGTTCGACGGGTTTGTCCTTGGTGACCTTGGATTTCGTGGACTTCTCAACAGGAGCAGATGGTGGAACCCAGATGGGGTTGGAGCTTCCCATCTCCATCAAGGCGTTGACATAAACGGGGTCAGTCACCCTGGCAATCAAATTAGCAAAGATTCCCATGGACATCTCTATTTGGTGTTGATCCTTTGGAAAATGTAATCTGTCGTTGAACTCCAATGCTGAATCCCATTTGTGCTGGTTGAAGAATGATTCCAGCATGTAACTAATCTTAGTTGAGTGTCTCAAACTGCTCCTTCTCACCTCAATTCCAGGGCTTGCTCCTTTTATGAAAGTGATCATCTTGGCCTCCTTTGCCAACAGATCGAAAAGAATTCTGCTCCAGTTTACTGGCAGATTCAGAATAACCGCTGCTAGAATCTTGAACTTTTCGGGAGTGACCTGGTCGTAAGAACCATTGTGGTTCATGAAGATTCTCTGGACGAATTCAAAAATTATCTTGAATTCTGGTGCAAGAAGTGCCCTATCGAACATCTTGTTCGTGTAGTGAATGGGCACTACCATCACCATCTCTATCACGTCTTGTAGTTGTTCTTCGGTAATGTCTCCAAGAGTGAGACCTTCATCCTTCAGCTTATAAACTGTCTCCAAGTGATGGTATTGCCCTTGCTCACTCTGATAGTGGCTTCATTTCCACCTTTCTCTCCTTGCCATGAGAGATAAAAGGCGGCTACTTCCTTGGGCAAAAAGTGAACAGGGTGTGTTGTAATGATGTTGTGGAAACCTACAGAAAAGTCAAAACAATATATATATGAGCACTATCCTTCCATCAATGAGGTATGAGTGCCCAATAGTAGTTTACAGAATATTGAGTTCTAAAGTGCAATACAAGTGCACATAAGCATGCAAATAGATAAAACCGGTTTTCAATACGAGTTTAATAAATTTCAGAGCATTCATGATATAGAACAGTTAAAAAAGAGAACTTATAGATTGAAACCTTTGCAGCGTTTAACAAGGTCGAAGGCCTTGTCCAGTTTGTGAAAACCAAAAGTGTCGAGAACAGCATAAAGATCTTGGTGAATGTATGGTTTCAAGAAGTTTACTTGCTCAAGAAACAGAGAAGATTTTGGAGCCATGTTTGTGAAAACAGATAGGTTTTTTTTTTGAAGATTTGAGAGAGTTTGGAAGGAAAGAAAATTTGCTAAGTGTCGAAGATGAAGAGTGTGAATGATAGTCGAACCGCCTTATCAAATATATATAGATAAGTGATAAATAAAGTAATAAATTAATTGACATTCTTCCCTTTTTCAGCTTTTCCCGCCTCTCTGAGTTATAGGCTTAAGGTCTATTATCTTCTCTTTTCTGCGTTTGATACACGCGCTTGATCCAACGGCTGCAGTGAGGCGCATGTTTGTTTCACCCGTCGATTTTCTTCCTTTTTCTTGGTTTGGTAAATATCTCATCGATCACGTTTCCCAAATACTGTACTTAATCATCAAAAATAAAAGATTTGGTATATTATGTCAGAATTTAGATATATGGTCTATGATTAAAAATAATCACCGTATCTTGTTGACTTTCCCCTTTGACCAAGTAATGGGAATATTAATAAAAGAATTTATTAATATCCATGTGGCTGCTAGTTATCTGGTCCATATCGATCTCCTAATTAACAAACTGTTGTTAACACAATCGATCTGTTTTATGTCACTTTCCAATTTGGATATCAATCTAATGTGATGACCTTTTAGTAATTCCCAGTTGGAATTTGATTGATCTGTTTGACCATTAATATGTACTTAGTGATCTGGTGTCAATTCTCGGTACATGATCTCATCTATGTCAATCTGGATTGTGTCAATCTGGTTCTAACTCCCTGTTGGAATATGATGATCTGGTGTCAATTCCCAGTTGGAATTTTACATGATCTGTTCTAAGACTATCTGGTCCTTTCTTCCAGATTTAACAATCCTAATTTCCCACAAAACATCTTAAATCTTTCTTCTGGTGATGCTTTGGTGAGAATATTTGTTCTCTGTATCTCAGTGTGTATCTTCTCAATCTGTACATGTTTTCTTTCAACATGGTCTCTTATAAAGTGATGTCTCACATCTACATGTTTGCATCTGGTATGCAAAACAGGATTCTGTATGATTGCTATAGCACTAGAACTATCACAGAAAATGGGTATCTCCTTGACATTGATCTCATAGTCTTTGAGTTGTTGTTTTAACCATAATATTTGTGCACAACAGCTCCCTGCTGCCATATATTCAGCTTCTGTGGTTGATGTGGCAACAGATGTCTGCTTCTTTGAGAACCAAGAGATCAGTTTATTTCCTAAGAACTGACATGTACCAGATGTTGACTTTCTGTCCAACTTACATCCAGCATAATCTGAATCTGTGTATCCAGTTAGCTCAAAGTTGTCTTCGCATGGATACCATAATCCAATGTGAGTTGTTCCCTTAAGATATCTTAATATCTTCTTAGCTGCCTCCGTGTGAGACTCTTTGGGGTTTGCTTGATATCTTGCACATACACCTACTGCAAATGTGATGTCAGGTCGACTGACAGTTAGGTAGAGTAGTGATCCTATGATCCCTCTGTATTGAGTGATATTAGCTGGTTTTCCCTCTGGATCAGGATTAATTTTTCCGTTGGTCTACATTGGGATTTTAACAGGTTTACTGTCTTTGATCCCAAATTTAGTCAGCAGATCGTGAACATACTTTGCCTGATTAATGAAGATGCCATCTGGTAACTGCTTGAACTGCAAACCTAGAAAAAAACTCATTTCGCCCATCATGGACATTTGATACTTATTTTTCATAAGTTCAGCAAATTTATCAGACAAATAAGTAGATTGGGATCCAAATATGATATCATCTACATAGATCTGTACTAAAAGGATATTCTCTTTGGCTTTGATGATGAACAAGATTTTGTCAACTGATCCTCTTCTGAATCCAGATTCTAGTAGAAATGTAGACAGTGTCTCGTACCAAGCTCTAGGAGCTTGTTTTAGACCATAGACTGCTTTTGTCAGTCTGTATACTTTCTGATTTGGATACCATTTAGAAAGGCACTTTTGACATCCATCTGGTATACCTTGAATCTTTTGTGTGCAGCATATGCCAAGAACAACCTTATTGCTTCTAGTCTGGCTACGGGTGCAAATGTTTCATCAAAATCAATGCCTTCTTGTTGATTATAGCCTTTAGCTACTAATCTGGCTTTGTTTCTGACTACTTCACCATTCTCATCTCGTTTATTTTTGAACACCCATTTTACACCAATTACTCCTTGGTGTTTGGGTCTGTCCACGAGATACCAGACCTCATTTCTTTTGAACTCATTAAGTTCTTCTTGCATTGCTGTTATCCAATCTGCATCTTGTAGTGCTTCATTAGCATCAGATGGTTCAATGCGAGAGAGATAGCAGCTTAACAAGGCACTTTCTCCATGCATTCTCCTTATTTTCACACGATCTGATGGGTTCCCAACAATCTGTTCTTGTGGATGATCATGTATCCATCTCCTTCTCCTGGTCATCTCTTCATCAGATATCTCAGGATCAGGTTGATCTGTTGGTTCCTCAAATTCAGAGTGTGTTATTGGTGAAGCTTGAAATGGATTTTCATTTGTTCCAACTTCTGGATTTAAATATTCAGATTGATCTGCAATGACTGTTTCATTGCTTTCAGTTGGTGATCTGTTTTCATCCAGATCACGTTGGATTGTTCCCCCTTGCTGTATAATTTCTTCAGCAATTGGTGGAGTGTTGATCTCTTCATCATCAATTTTTGAATTCCAGATAAGGATATCTTCTAATAGCAATTCATTTATCTTTCTTGAAGTCGTCTGGTTCTCTGTCTGTTTATTAACAGGTAACCTGTACTCAACAATAGACTCATCAAAGACAACATGAGGTGTTACCTCCACAATATGAGAGTTCTTATTGTAGACTCGATACGCTTTGCTGACATCAGAATATCTTAAAAATATTCCAGGGTCAGTTTAGCTATCAAAAGTCCTCAATTGAGATTTCCCATTATTGTGTATGTAGCAAAAATAGCCAAAAGTACGAAAGTAAGAAATCTTAGGCTTTCTGTTGTTCCAAATCTCATATGGAGTCTTTCCATGTCTGAGTGTGATTGATGATCTGTTCTGAGTATAACATGTTGTGTAGATCGCTTCTGCCCAGAATTTCTTGGGTAGATTGGTAGCATTTAGCATAGTACGAGCTGCTTCTTTAAGTGATCTGTTTCGCCTCTCAACAACTCCATTTTGTTGAGGTGTTCTAGCAGCTGAGGTATGAGTGATTCCCATCTTATTGCAGTATGCTTCAATCTTCTGGTTGAGAAATTCTGTTCCTCGATCTGTTCTGATAGTAACTATACTCACCTCTTTTTGTTTGGTGATTTTGTGTAGAAAATCAGGTAGTTTGGCTAGTGTCTTTTTCTTCTTTAATAGAAAGATGACCCAGGTGAACCTTGAGTAGTCATCAATGATTACTAAGGTGTACTTCCTTCCATTTATGCTTAGTGGTTTAACTGGTCCAAACAAAGCCAGATGCAAAAGCTCCAGTATTCTTGATGTTGAGTGAGTAGTTTTGCTTGTAAAGGATCATCTGGTTTGCTTACCAGCTTGGCAGGCATCACATATATGATCTTTATCATATACTTGATCTGGTAGTCCTTCCACTAATTTTTCTTTGGCAATCCTGTTGATTGACTTAAAATTTAGGCGACTTAATCTCTTGTGCCATAACCAGCCTGTTTCTGATACAGTTTTAGTGATTAAGCAGGTCTCGATCTGCTTTGTCCACTGGACAATATATAGCCTATCCTGCAATTTTCCGGTAAGGAGTATCTCATTTCCTTCCTTGTTCTTCACAAAGCAGTTGTTAGTATCAAAAACAATCTGATTACCGTTAGCACAGAACTGACTTACAGAAAACAGATTGTGACTAAGACCCTCAACATACGAGACATTTGAGATGGTGGTCTTGCCAACTTTTATATTTCCATATCCTCTGGTGTATCCTTTTCAGTTACATCCAAAGGTGACCTGTGGTCCTGGCTTTTCAATGTAATCTGATAGTAGATTCTTGTCACAAGTCATGTGCTTCGAACATCCACTATCTATTATCCAGATTGTTCCTCTAGCTATCTTGTTTTTTCTTGCAGTCTTCTGGTCCTGCAATTAATTACACTTAGCTACCCTTCAACATTTGGGTGCTTGGTTATTAGCAAATGTTCCCTTTCGAATCCAGAACATTTTTGGGTTAGGAACAAAAATATAGCATGTAATGATGTTCCCATTATTATCAACTTTAGACAGAGAATGGAATACAGATGGATGATGTCTCTCTATTCCATCATTCTTCAATCCCTTCTTAATGGGTAATATCCTGTTGACATTCTTGTTGGGTAATGTCCTGTTGACATTCTTTTTATGAACATGATCTGTTTCTGTGTAAAGGGCTGGTTGTCCCTTTGTTTGATGGTATTGTCTGTACCCAGTCTGTTTCACCATCATCTTCTGGGGATGATCTTTCTTGTTCCTTAGATCTATTACTTGATCTGGTATTTGCTTTCTCTTTTGTACAAAGCTTATGGTTCCCGAAGATTTTTCTGAGTGACCTGGATACCCTAATCCAGATGTGCCTTTTTGCTGCAGATTGATTAGCAGCTTGGCACGCTCATCACTTTTGTAGATCATTTCTTTGCCTTTCTTTATCTTTTCTTCAGCTACGTTGTTTCTGTTGATGAGATCTTTGACCTTTGAGTTTGTTGGGAACCCTAATGTATTTTTGGTTTTGATGATGATCCTTCGAAACACACTTAGTTCTTTTTTATTAAACTGTTCTACGTGTAAAGCAGATCACTACATTTAAAGTGAATTCTGTTAAAGAACAGATTAGGAGATGACTTAACATGTAAAGGAGTTATTCCGATAGAAGTCATTTCTATAAATAGTATAGGATGAAGGCTAAGATTTCACGCCAAAAAGAAATCGATCTGCTGTAACAGACAGCGACCAAATCACTTACCAGATCGTCGCTTACAGCGTAGTACCAGATCGTTAGAGTCATCAAACCACCGGATGACATCATCCTACACATCATACCATCTTGCCACGTCAAAATTGAAGTCCATCCAACAGGGATTGGAAAGAGAATCTTCGGTTGACACATAGAAGGAAAGAAACCATTGGCAATCTACTTTCCATAACTTGAAGATTGAGTCAACGTTCTCTACATGGCAAGAACAGATATGATGGATATCATTGATTGGCAATCAACAATCAATCTCATGCCAATCAACAAACGGCTAGAATTTTAAATTCAATGCCTATATATATTTGGAGCCATGGTCTGGAGTATAACACGCACGCGAGCTATATTGTCAACATACTCTCAAGCAACCTGTGAACCAGACTAAGAGCTTCAAACTGTGATACTACATCACACCAACCCAACCTCGATTCAAGTCTGTCTTATCAAGAAAAAGGAGATCACCCTGCTAGCTAGTAGTTTTCTAGTGGTAACGTAGAGGTAATCTGTTGTAAAGGGACACGACCCTTATTTCGTGCATAAGTATCTCTCTAGCTTTGATTGATACTTGTGACTCGTTCTCCACGAGTATAAACAAGCAGAGTATCCTAGTAGTGGATAATCTGGTCTAGATTGGACCAGATCGTGGACGTAGGGATTTCCCGAACCACGTTAAACAACTGTGTTCTTTATATTTCTGCATATTTACCTTCAGTTGTTTATTATTCTAACCATATGCACTATCATATAATCTGCATCTCAATCAATCTGCTTAACAACCTGATTATTCCTTAAGTTTTTCTAAACAAGAGCACACATTAAATCCACCATATTTCCGCACACACAATACTCTGAAAATAATAAGATCACTCTTATTATTGTCTTAGTGTTTTCACTAGAGAGCAATTTGTTTGGACTAATCTAGTATTGATCTGAGTATCAATCTGGTTAATCATCTGCCGATCAATTTCTTAAATAAGAAAAGTTTGAACTCTCTAATAATTTTAACAAGTAAACTGGAAAGTTTGTATTTGGTGTATTGGGGGGGGGGGGGGGGGGGGGGGGGGGGGGGGGGGGGGGGGGGGGGGGGGGGGGGGGGGGGGGGGGGGGGGG
>JAPKLX010000079.1:1008464-1099455 GCA_026898415.1 Leonotis leonurus | reverse complement strand
CCCCCCCCCCCCATACACCAAACCTTGCTCTTTCGGGACCAACAGAGTTTAAAGAGTGAATCTCTCTATCTTTTCCTTTGATCTGTTCTTCCAGATCAGCTATTTGGGCAACAAATTGTGTGTTAGTTGTGCTCAGTATTTGTTATGATTTCTTCAGCCTGTCATTCTCTTCTACTACTTCTCTAAACAGTCTTTTGATGCTCGAATAGCTTTTGAACATCTCATTTACTTCTTCCCATGAGTATTCAGATTGATCTTCTTCTTCCTGTTCAAGATCATTATTATTTGAGGAATTTGAATTGCAAGAATTTACCTCGACTTCATCCAGTCCGTTGTCTAATCCCACATAGCATTCATCCCAACCTTCTTCGTCATTGGCAATGAATGCTTCATCATTCTCTGATGAGCTGTCTGAAAAATGACTCGAGCTGCTTGAATCTTGTTCAACTAGCATGGCCTTGCGCTCATATTTAAGTTTTCGATCTCTTTTTGCTCTCAGCTCTTCTCTTTGGCTTTTGGACAGATCAGGGCAATCTGTTTTGAAGTGACCTGTTCTGCCACAACCAAAGCAGGTATAATCTGTTGAGTTAGATGTTTTTGAGGATTTACCTGTCTGCTGTTTTGATTCATCCTTGTTATCAGATCGGTCATTGTCACGTTTCTTGTTGAATTTGTTCTTGTTATCTTTGTAGAAACGTCTATATTTCTTCGATCTGACCTCCATCTTGTCCATGCGTTTGGCAATCATTCCAAACTCTTTTAAGAGTTTGTCATAACCTTTCTCTTCATCTGGTATAGAAGGTTCGGAAGGTTCATCTGGTTTTCTCTTCGCTTTGAAGGCTACTTCTTTATCCTTCTTCAAGCTGCTTTCTGCCTTTTTGGACAGATGATCTGATCTATGAATTCTTTGTATATCACATTCATGGCCTTCAAGGTGATCAAATAAGGCTTCAGTAGAGAGTTCATTGAAGTCTGCTCGAAGTGGTTGCATTGCATCATATATCTCCCAGCTAGGTGGAAGTGCTCTGAGTACTTTTATGTTTTTCTCTCTTTGAGTGTACTTGTTCTTGTTGAACGCTGATATCTCAAGAAGGATTCCAGTGAATCTCATTTTTATTTGCTCAATTGTCTCGCCTGGTTTCATTTTGAATTCATCGTATTTGTTGCAGGTAAGAGACAACTTATTCTCAATCATGACTTCAGATCCTAGACACAAGTCTCTTAAGGCTTCCCACATCTCTTTGGCAGTATCCAAATCTTGGATTTTGGCCAGATGCACGCCTTTGACTGTGCTAGATATGATCCCTTTAGCAAAGTCATCCAGATTGGCTTCGCGGCGTTCCTCTGCAGTATATTTCCTTGGATCTTTAGGAACAGTTTGTGTAGTTAAACCAGTTGAGTTGGTTACCGTTACTTCTTCAGTGATCTGTAGTGGGCCATCTTCGATAACTTTTCACATCAGATAGTGATGGGCTTTGAGAGCCATTTTGATTCTGAAGCTCCATTCTCTATATCCTTGGATGGAGAATTCTTCACAAGCCCTAACAACAGATGATTCCATAACAGATAGTATGCATGTGAATGAAAGATAGGTTTTTATTGGGAACCCCATGAACTTATATTTGTTTTGATGATGTTCCTCGAAACTACACTTTGATGTTTTGGAAACCAGGTAGTCATTGTCATCTATTAAGGAATATCTTAAGTGTAATAGAAGCAGATCATTTTTTTTAGTACATAAAAAACGATCTGTATTATTCTAGTAAAAGGTATCCTGGACACAATGATTACTAAGAATAACAAGTTTCTTCCTTGTAAGTCAGCCAGCTCCTAATGTGGTGAGCAGATCGTTTCTTATACTTTAATAACGATCTGCTTCCTACATAAACAGCTCGCTGACATTTTTACTTGTTTCTTGGGTTCAATTTTTAGATCATCTTTCAACAGATCACAAATGTAAAAGTGGTTTGAAGTTTCAAACACTTATAACGATCTTGTCCTATAGACTAGGATTAGCTTAGGAAGCATAATATAGTTGAAAAATATTACATGTAGTTAAGCAGCTAGTTCTCCAAAATCAGCCCGCTGCTTGGTACTACCAACAGATCGTTTTTCAAGACATCACAAGAGGATGAAGCAGCTCGTTCAAAATGAATGCATCAACCTGCTGTCATCTCAAGCAACAGATCGTTCATTTCAAAAACGATCTGATCATTTTCTCCACCAGATATATATATGCGACAGATCGTGTTATGACAAAAAAAAACGATCTGTTCACTACATTCGTAAATGGAGAACCAAAGAGATGGAGTTACAACACGAAGGACAGCGAGCTGTCATGACATCAAGTTCAAGCTACTCCTCACAACAACTATGGTGGACTGCCGACATACCTAAATTTGTCATAAGTCAACCACTCGGTGTATTGTCACATCAAAGGCATACTTTAAGGAATGAAGTACAAGGATATCAAAATTCCAGTACGGTGAATCATTCCCAGTATGGCAATACATTGGGAAATCCTGTGAAAGATGGAAACAACTCTCATGTGGCAGCGCGTGTCTCAACAACCCTGCCATGCATTTAATACTGCCATTAATGCAATAAGGGAAGGACATCTTCGTCTCCAACGGATAGTTTCTTCATTGAGGCTATAAATACCACATTCTCCTCCAGAAAGAAGCACGAGAATTCAAGTTATTATCCTGCAATTACTCTGCTCAAAAATCTTCAAGCTATTATAGCGAGAACATGGTCATCACTTTCTTCATCACATGCAGAGTCTATGTCCTCCTCAATACTTCCTGCATCACCAACAGAGGCATTTAAACAAAACATATTAGAATAATAATTAGGGTCACACCTATCTGAGAATGGTTCAGAATCAATGTCTTGGCCTGATCTGTCCGGTGGTGTCATTGTCACATGTAGTGCTATGCTCTCGAAAGGTCCTTCTTCATCAACATCTTCAAAGAATTCGTACTCATCATCATTCCAAGCACCCAATAGGACTTCCCTCTTTTTTGAAGTGTGTTGGCACACTGATTTGCAAAGTGCCCAAATCCTCTACATTCATGGCATTGTACGTTGTCGAGTTTGGAGGAACTGAACTTAAACACTTCGTTGTGAGGTGTTTTCCTAACAGGAGGTTTTCTTTGAATGTCATCATTCTTTGGAGATTGGTAGTACTCCAGACGCGGTATATCTCGTTCCTTGGGCCTATCCTTGCTCTTATCTCGGTTGAATCCTCTAACCATCCGATTGAATTTTCTGGTGATCATGGCAATATCATGTCCTTCGTGGATCTCTTCCACTTCTTCGGACTCACTTGAATCCATGATGTTAGGTAACCTGCTGCACGAGGGTGTTGAGAGTGTGTCCGCAGTGAGAGCCACCAGTTTCTTCTTCGTGAATGTGCCTCTTGCCTCCAAATTCATCTCATAGGTCTTGAAAGAGTTCATGAGGTCAGTGAACTCAAGTGTATTCACGGAGTGTGATGTTTCAATGGCTATCACTTTCATATCAAACCTAGGCGGTAAGGTATGAAGTGCTTTGGACACAAGAACTTTATTACTCAATGGTTCTCCCAGATCTTGGCATTCATTCGAAATGTCACGAATCTTCTTTGTGTAGCTAGTAATATCTTTGTCTTCCTCCATCTTCATATTCTCAAATTTTGAGGTGAGAATATGTAGACGTGACTGTTTGATGCTAGTGTCGCCTTCACAGTGTCTTTGCAGGATATCCCAAGCATCTTTAGCACACGCACTATTCTTGATCAGTTTGAACATATTTGTATCAACTGATGAGAATATTGCATTCAGTGCAAAGTCATCAAACGTAGCAGCATCAACCTGATCACGCGTCCAGGTATGTTGTGGTGTTGGAACCACATCACCATGTCTGTCAGCAGCCTTTGGTGGTGACCACCCATTCTCCACGGAAAACCACGCTCTTCTGTCTAAAGACTTAATATATGAGCGGGTGCGTGTCTTCCAATATGAGTAATTTGAGCCATCCAAAACTGGAGGCCGAAATACTCCAATGTTATTCGGATCCATAGATGTGTTAGAGTCGTGATATTGTCAGTACCACACTCAATGTGTCGAGTGATGGCTCTGATACCACTTGAATGTGTATCAACCACTCTAAATGAAAAACTTGCGGAAGCTAAAGTAGAAGACACGAGATATTTTTGCGTAGGTTATATAAATCAATAACCTACACGGAAACCTTACGGCCAAAAAGAATAATCAAAATAAATGTCGGACTATTACAATGTTGAGCTACACTATAACAGCAACACTATCACTAAAAACACTAAATGTACGTTCTTAAGATCTAAGAAACGTACAAAATGAAAACTACGAAATATATCTGCAAAAAATGTCTATCTACTGAAAGAATGAATCTAGTATTTATATATAGACTACATGGGCTTGGATCCGCGAATATAGAAACTGCAGCTGTTGGTCCCTAAAGAGCAAGGTTTGGTGTATGGGGGGGGGGGGGTGGGGGGGAATACACCAAATACAAACTTTTCAGTTAATTATCAGAGGGTTCAAACTATTCTTAAAGAAGAAATTGCTCAGCAAATGACTGACCAGATCGATAGCAAATCAATCCAAACAGGTTGCTCTCTAGTGCAAATACTTAGACAAGAATAAGAGTGATCTTATTACTTTCGAAGTATTGTGTGTGCGGAAATATGGTGGACTTAGTTGGTGCTCTTATATTGAAAACCTTAATTATAATCCAGATCGTTAAAGCAGGTTGATTGAGATGCAGTTTAAATGATAGTGCAAGGGTTAGTATAAATAAACAACTGAATATAAATATGCAGAAAGGTAAATGACGCAGTTGTTTAACGTGGTTCGGGAAATCCCTACATCCACGGTCTGATCAAAACTAGATCAAATTATCCACTACTAGGATACTCTTCTTCTTTATACTCACGGAGAACGAGCCACAAGTATCAATCAAAACTAGAAGGATACTAATGCACTAATAAGGGTCGAGTCCCTTTACAACAGATTACCTCTACGTTACCACTAAAAAACTACTAGCTATCAGGGTGATCTCGTTTCTCTCGATAAGACAGACTTGAATCGAGGTTGGGTTGGTGTGATTTAGAATCACAAACAGTTTGAAGCTTTAGTCCGACGTAGAGATTAATTGCTTGAGAATATTTTTATCGATGTAGCATATATTCTCTCCAGACTTTGAACTCCAAATATATATAGGCTTTGAATTTGAAATTCTAGCCGTTTGTTGATTGGCGTGAGATGATTGTAGATTGCTAATCAATGATGTTCATCATATCTGCTCTTGCCTTGTAGAGGCGTTGACTGAATCTCTAAGTATGGAAAGCAGATCGATAACGATTACTTTCCTTCTTCGTGTCAATCATGGATTCTTCTTCTGTGTCTCGCTGTGTAGACTTCCAAACTGACGTGGCAAGTAGGTATGATGTGTATAGTGATGTCATCTGGTGGTTTGATGATTCTATCGATCTGGTGCCTCGCTGTGATCATCCATCTGGTTGGTGACCTGGTCGGTGATCTGGTCGCTGACTGTCTTGGCAGATCGATTTATTCTCTTGATGGAAATGTCTTGGTCTTCAACCTAGACTATTGAAATGACTTCTATAGGAATAATTCATTTACACGTTAAGTCATCTCCCAATCTGTTCTCTATCAGATTTTACTTTATACTTAGTGATCTGTTAACATGTAGAACAGTTTACCACTAATCAAGACTGTAAAATCTAAGTGTGTTTCGAGAGATCATCATCAAAACCAGAAAAATACTTCAGGGTTCCCAACAATTTCCCCCTTTTTGATGATGTCGAAACCACACTTTACAATCTGACCCTAATACACAATAAGAGTGATCTGGTTTAAAATGCCAGATTGTTTATGTTTTCGTTATTTTATGTTATAACGATTAATAGCAGTTAGATATGTTCTGGACAATAAGGTTTTGTCATCAGAAACCCATTTTATAAGAGTGATCATGTAAAACAGATAGGTTTACAGTTTGTCCAAAAAAACAGAATACTAGAAAATGGATAGTGTAAGATCTGAGATTAGGATAACTATCTGGTCTTCTTCTTCTCTTCGAGCTGCTTCTTCATTTTCGCTCTTGTCTCATCCGAGACCATCTGGACACTTTCATAAACTCCCTCTCTGACCCTGATGTAATCTGGGTCTTCAGCGTTGATTTTGTACCCCCTGTTTTCAGCAAGTTGATTTAAGAAGTTCAGCAGGTAGGTCTTGTCAGGGATTTTTGTGCCAGGAATTTCAGGGCATTCTCTATACTCTCTATCTGGCGCAGTGATAATGATCTGGGCCTCTGCGGCTGCTCCTCTGATGGCCTGGACCAGATCTTTGGCGTCATTCATGTCCAGATATAGATTGAATGCCTCATGTGTTGTGCCCTCGCAGTATATTGGTTCTTTGATAAAATAGCGACACATAATGAATCCATACTTCAGCCCCTCCCATCCTTCCTTCAGATTGTCTGGTACCCAGCTGGTTTCTCCTTCATTTGGCTTTTTGGTCTTGATTGGTGCAGAGAAGAACCAATCAGATCCAGACTTCTTCTTTTTCTTCTTCAGTGGCTGGGATTGACTTGATCTGCTGGAGTGAGACTTGGAGTGAGGTGGAGATATGGGTATTTGCTTCAGCATTTGAGCTTCTCTAGCTGCTGCCTCTGCTGCTCTTCTTTCTGTCTACTCTTTTTCTTTGTAAAATTGAGCTCTAAATGCAGGGTCTGCAGCTTGATCTGCTGATATGCCACTCAGCAGAAGATCAGCAATCTGATCTCCCTCATCTACTGGCTTCTTGCCCTTAGCAGATGGTTGTGCTGGTTGTGCTGGCTGCTCAGGTTGTACCTCTGTTCTTTCTCCATCAGCAACAGATCGACCCTTTCCTCTTCCAGCTCCTCTACCTTCTGCTCCTCTCCCTCCATATCCTCCTTTCTTCTTTGCAGTTCCTTCCCCCTTTTCGACATCATCAATATAAATGTTGATGAGTGCCTTAAGAGAGGTGATCTCCTCCTTCATCTCTTTCATCTCCTTTTCAGAATCCATCTTGTAGGTGAGCAGAGAAGTGATATTTGTGTTGGATTCATCAATCTTTTTCTCTAGAGATGATTTTGCATTGGTCAGATCAGCAGTGTAGAGCTCTTGTTCTTCTTTGATCGTTCCAATCTCATCTATGTATGTGTCGATCATCATCTTAGAGGGGTATCTCAGATCGCTCAGCTTCCTCTCCACAAAATTCACCCCTTCATCTTCGAATTTTCTGAGTTGTGATCTGATTTCAATCTTTGCTGCCTTGATCACTTCCTCAGTAATTCCATCGGTCTGTTTCTTTACAACTTCATGCACCATGTCCTTTTCATTCTTTGCAAATTCAGAGACTATCTTGTACATCACTTGGACTTTGTGCTTCATGGATGACAGAGTCTGATCAATCTGTTCCTTTCTTTGCTCAGAAACAAATCTGTCATCATCCATCTTCTTGCTTAGCTCCTCGAGCTTAAGTCTGCAAGTTCTCCTCAGGTCAGAGTCCACCTGGTCTACATGTGACTTCAGGCTGTTGTTGAATTCAGTGAGGACTCTGGTGGCCTGCTCCTGGACAGTTGAAAGAGTGCCATACATGAATTTGTCCACTTTGATTGAGATTAAATCTTTGACCTGTTCATTGGACAGAGATTGATGCTGAGTCATCAATATCTCTTCCAGGTTTGTTGTCTCAACATACTCCTCCATCGTGGCTGCTAAAGAGGGGGTATAGATATCATCTGTGAATTTGCCTCCCACCCTCTGTCCAGCAGGTTGATCTGCTTCTCTGGTGTAATCATCCACCTCAATCAGGATGGGTCCTTTGCTTTTCTGGGCTGGTTCCCCCTCAGGCTGTGCAGTTTTCTCAGTTGTTTCTGCAACTGGCATTGTCTGATCAGCAGCATCAGCCTGTTGCTGAGCTGGTTCTGGTTCTGCTGCACCCTGTTGGTGAGCTTTATCTATTTCTTCCTCTTCATCTACCACGCTTTCAAAGAAGTATAACATCCCTTCTTTCTCATATAACGACCTCAGATCGATTTGTAATTTCTGTGCTTCGTGCTGTGCAATGGCAAGAATGCTTTGTAGATAGGTATCTCTCAAATCTGAAACAGAGGAGACTTTGAAGATATTTAAAAGCACAACTTCTTCTGCCTTGAGTTCTGAGATCGATCTGGTTTTCAGCAGAGCGTCAAGGACATAAAATTCCTTATCCTTGATAAGGAGCAGCAACTTTAGTCGTTTAGCTGCTCCATAGCTCTCTGGTGTAAGCAGAATGCCTGGAAATGATTTTAGAACGGCATGATCTGCTTCGGCCTCCAACAACTTCACAACCGTTTCAGCCTTTTTCTTCTCCATATCCTCATCTGAGGATTCGTCTTCTCCCTCTTCTTCCTCATCGATCTGCTCTAATTGTTCTGTAAATGATGGACTAGCAGTGCGAGCAGGAAAAAAGTCCTTTTCCTGACTTGGGTCAAAAGAGGAGATGGGGGCAACTTCTTCTGGTGGTCCCCCAATCAGAATTTCGTCCTCATCCTCAACCTCCTGTTAAGGGATATGTGTATCTGTAATAGCAAGTTCCTGAACCTGAACCTCTTCCACAGGGTCAGAGAGTTTGTGTAATCTTCTCCTCTTGGGTTTTGGCTGTTGAGCAGCTGTCGAAGCATCAGTGTCCACTGAGCTTGCTCTTCTTGTGACTCTTTTCGAAGGAGTTCTCTCCACTGGCTTCTCCTTGGTGGTTCTGGACTTGACAGATTTTTCAACAGTGGCAGATGGGGGAATCCAGATTGGATTTGAGCTCCCCATCTCCATCAAAGTATTAACATGCACTGGGTCTGTTATCTTGGCAATCAGATTGGCTGTGATTCCCATGGACATCTCGATCTGATGTTGATCCTTGGGAAATCTCAATCTGTCGTTGAACTCAATCACTTCATCCCACTTGTGTTGTTTGAAAAATGTTTCCAGCATGAAACTGATCTTGGTGGAATGCCTCAGACTGCTTCTCCTCATTTCAATGCCTGGACATGCTCCCTTTACAAATGTAATCATTTTGGCCTCCTTTGCCAACAAATCAAAGAGAACCCTGCTCCAGTTTACTGGCAGATTTAGTACTAAAGCAGCAAGGATCTTGAACTTTTCTGGAGTTACTTGGTCATATGAACCGTTGTGGTTCATGAAAATTCTCTGAACAAATTCGAACACGATTTTGAATTCAGGCGCAAGCAGTCCCCTATTGAACATCTTGTTCGTATAGTTGATTGGCACCACCATCACTATCTCTATTGCCTCTTGCAACTGTTCGTCTGTGATGTCTCCAAGACTGAGACCTTCATCTTTTAGTTTATAGACCTCATCTATGATATTCAGCATGTTGTACATTGTGTTGTTTGTAGTATGGCCCTTACTTACACGAACGGTGGCCTCGTTCCCACCCTTTTCTCCTTGCCATGTGAGAAAGAAGGTTGCCACTTCCTTCGGCAAAAATTTGAGAGGGTGTGTAGTGATAATGTTGTGAAATCCTACAACAAAGTTGAAAAATAGGTGAACACCATTCTGCCATCAATGAAGTGTGAGTGTTCAACAGCAAATAACAGCAGTTACAGAATATTAAGTTCTACAGATCAAAAATTGTGTTCACAGATGCATGGTAATGGATAAAACTTGTTTTTCAAGACAAAGTAGTTCACATAAGACAGTTAAAAGGTGATTCAGAACATTTAAAACATGAATAACGGTTTAAAAGAAAACTCATAAAAGAGAAACCTTTGCATCGTTTAACAAGGGCGAAAGCCTTGTCTAGTTTATGGAAGTCGTAGTTGTTAAGAACGGTATATTGGTCTGGATGAATATATTGGTTCAGAAATTTGACTTGATCGATAAACAGAATTGATTTGGGAGCCATTAAAAAAATTTGAAAAAGGGTTGAGAGAGTTATAAAAGAGTCGAAAAAAAAAATATGCTAAGTGTTCGTCGAAGAAGAAGAAGAGTGTAGGTGATAGTCAAACAGCCTTAACATATATATATATAGATAAATAATAAACGGTGTAGATTTAAAAGAGATAAAATTTAATGGATGAGATTTATTCTTCCTTTTTTAGTTTTCCTGCTTTTCTGAGTTATAGACTTATAGTCTATTACCGCCTCTGCTCTGCGTCTGATACACGCGCTTTGATCCTAGGTTGCAATGCGGCGCGTGTCAGTTTTAGCCGTCGATTTTCTTCCTTTTTCTTGATTTAGTAAAAATCATCACGATCACAATTCCCAAACATTGTACTAATCATCAAAAAATAAAAGATTTGGTATATTATGTCAGAATTTAGACATATAGGCTATGATTAAAATTGATATAATCGCCGTATTTAGATTTATTTTGCTGACATTCCCCCTTGACTAAGTAACGCAAATATTAAGAATTAATTTCCACGTGGCTACTAGTCATCTACTCCAGATTGATTTGTTGAATCTGTTGTTGATTCCCTGTTGGAACTCAATTGATCTCTTCTTCATCAATCTGTACTTTGATGATCTGGTACTAATTCCCTGTTGGAATTTTACTTGATCTCTAACCTATCAATCTGTACTATGTCAATCTGGTCCTCTCTTCCAAATTTAACAATCCTAATTTACCACAAAGCATCTTGAATCTTTCTTCTGGTAATGCTTTAGTAAGAATGTCTTCTCTCTGTATTTCAGTGTGTATCTTCGACATGTCTTGCATATCTTTGAGAACCAAGAGATCAGTTTATTTCCTAAAAACTGACATGTACCAGATGTTGATTTTTTGTCCAACTTGCATCCGGCATAATCTGAGTCTGTATATCCAGTTAGCTCAAAGTTGTCTTCACAAGGATACCATAATCCAATGTGAGTTGTTCCCTTAAGATATCTTAATATTTTCTTGGCTACTTCCATGTGAGACTCTTTGGGGTTTGCTTGATATTTTGCACATACTCCTACTGCAAATGTAATGTCAGGTCGACTGGCAGTTAGATAGAGTAGTGATCCTATGATCCCTCTGTATTGAGTAATATTTGCTGGTTTTCCCTCTGGGTCAGAATCAATTTTCCCGTTGGTCTGCATTGGAATCTTAACAGGATTACTGTCTTTGACTCCAAACTTAATTAGCAGATCTTGAATATACGTTTCTTGACTAATAAAGATGCCATCTGGTAACTACTTTACCTGCAAACCTAGAAAGAAATTCATCTCGCCCATCATGGACATTTGATACTTATTTTTCATAAGTTCAGCAAATTTATCACATAAATAAGTAGATTGGGATCCAAATATGATATCATCTACATAGATCTGTACTAAAAGGATCTTCTCTTTGACTTTGATGATGAACAAAGTCTTGTCAACCGATCCTCTTCTGAATCCAGATTCTAGTAGAAATGTTGACAATGTCTCATACCAAGCTCTAGGAGCTTGTTTTAGACCGTAGACTGCTTTTGTCAATCTGTATACTTTCTGATTTGGATCTGCTTCTTCGAATCCAGGTGGTTGTTCCACATATACTTCTTCTTCAAGGATACCATTTAGAAAGGCACTTTTGACATCTATCTGGTATACCTTGAACCTTTTGTGTGCAGCATATGCTAAGAACCACCTTATTGCTTCTAGTCTGGCTACGGGTGCAAATGTTTCATCAAAATCAATGCATTCTTGTTGATTATAGCCTTTAGCTACTAATCTGGCTTTGTTTCTAACTACTTCACCATTCTCATCTCGTTTATTTTTGAACAGCCATTTTACACCTATTACTCCTTGGTGTTTGGGTCTGTCCACGAGATACCAGACATCATTTCTTTTGAACTCATTAAGTTCTTCTTGCATTGCTGTCATGCAATCTGCATCTTGTAATGCTTCATGAGCATCAGATGGTTCAATGTGAGATAGATAGCAGCTCAACAAGGCACATTCTCCATGCATTCTTCTGGTCTTCACACGATCTGATGGGTTCCCAATAATCTGTTCTGGTGGATGATCTTGTATCCATCTCCTTCTCCTGGTCATCTCTTCATCAGATATCTCAGGATCAGGTTGATCTGTTGGTTCCTCAAATTCAGGGTGTGTTGTTGATGAAGCTTGGAATGGATTCTCATCTGCTCCTACTTCTGGATTTAAATTTTCAGGTTGATCATCATCTGCAATGACTGTTTTATTGCTTTTAGTTGGTGATCTGTTTTCATCCAGTTCATGTTGAATTATTCCCCCTTGCTGTATGATTTCTTCAGCAATAGGTGGAGTATTGATCTCTTCATCAACACTTTATGAGTTCCAGATTAGAATATCTTCTAATAGCAACTCATTCATCTTTCTTGTAGTCATCTGGTTTTCTGTCTGTTTATCATCTGGTGGCCTGTACTCAACGATAGACTCATCAAAAACAATATGAGGTGTTACCTCCACAATATGAGAGTTCTTATTGTAGACTCGATATGCTTTCCTGACATCAGAATATCCTAAAATTATTCCAGGATCAGTTTTGCTATCAAAAGTCTTCAATTGAGATTTCCCATTATTATGTATGTAACACAAACAACCGAAAGTGCGAAAGTAAGAGATCTTAGGCTTTCTATTGTTCCAGATCTCATATGGTGTCTTTCCATGTCTGAGTGTAATTGATAATCTATTCTGAGTATAGCAGGCTGTGTAAATAGCTTCTGCCCAGAATTTCTTGGGTAGATTGGTAGCATTTAGCATAGTACGGGCTGCTTCTTTTAGTGATCTATTTCGCCTTTCAACAACTCCATTCTGTTGAGGTGTTCTAGCAGCTGAAGTTTGATGAGTGATCCCCATCTTATTGTAGTATGCTTCAATCTTTTGGTTGAGAAATTTTGTTCCTCGATCTGTTCTGATAGTAGCTATATTAACCTCCTTCTGTTTGGTGATCTTGTGTAGAAAATCGGGCAGTTTGGCTAGTGTCTCTTTCTTCTTTAACAGAAAGATGACCCAAGTGAACCTTGAATAGTCATCTATGATTACTAAGGTGTATTTTCTTCCATTTACGCTTAGTAGTTTTACTGGTCCAAACAGATTCAGATGCAAAAGCTCCAGTATTCTTGATGTTGAGTGAGTTGTTTTGCTTGTAAAGGATAATCTGGTTTGCTTTCCAACTTGACAAGCATTACATATATGATCTTTATCATATACTTGATTTGGTAGACCTTCCACCAATTTCTCTTTTACAATCTTGTTGATTGACTTGAAATTTAGATGACTCAATCTCTTGTGCCATAACCAGCTTGTTTCTGATACAGTTTTAGTAACTAAGCAGGTCTCGATCTGGTTTGTTCTCTGGACAATATATAACATGTCCTGCAATTTTCCGGTAAGGAGTATCTCATCTCCTTCCTTGTTCTTCACAAAGCAATTGTTAGTATCAAAGATGATCTGATTACCATTTGCACAGAATTGACTAACCGAAAACAGATTGTGGCTAAGACCCTCAACATATGATACATTTGAGATGGTAGTCTTGCCAACCTTTACATTTCCATATCCTCTGGTGTATCCTTTTGAGTTACATCCAAAGGTAACCTGTGGTCCTGGCTTTTCAACGTAATCTGATAGTAAGTTCTTGTTACATGTCATGTGCTTCGAACATCCACTATCAATTATCCAGATTGTTCCTCTAGCTATCTTGTTTCTTCTTGCAGTCTTCTGGTCCTGCAATTAGTTAAACTTAGCTACCCTTTAACTCTTAACTCTTCTCTTTGGCTTTTGGACAGATCAGGACAATCTGTCTTGAAATGACCTGTTTTGCCACAACCAAAGTAGGTAAATCTGTTGATATAGATATTTTAGAGGACTTACCTATCTGTTGTTTAGACTCATCCATGCTATCAGATTGATCATTGCCACGTTTCTTGTAGAATTTGTTTTTATTATCTTTGTAGAAACGTCTGAATTTCTTCGATCTGACCTCCATCTTGTCCATACGTTTAGCAATCATTGCAAATTCTTTTAGCAGTTTGTCGTAACCCTTCTCTTCATCTGGTGCAGTAGATTCAGAAGGTTCATCTGTTTTGCTCTTCGCTTTGAAGGCTACTTCTTTGTCCTTCTTTAAGCTGCTTTCTGCCTTTTTGGACAGATGATCTGGTCCATGAATTCTTTGAATGTCACATTCATGGCCTTCAAGATGATCAAATAGAGCTTCTGTAGAGAGTTAATTGAAGTCAGCACGAAGTGGTTGCATTGCAGCGTATATCTCCCAGCTAGGTGGAAATGCTCTGAGTATTTTCATGTTTTTCTCTCTTTGAGTATATTTGTTCTTTTTGAACGCTGATATCTCAAGTAAGATTTCAGTGAATCTTATTTTCATTTGTTCGATTGTCTCGCCTGGTTTCATTTTGAATTCATCGTATTTGTTGCAGGAAAAGTGACAGCTTGATTTCAATCATGACTTCAGATCCTAGACACAAGTCTCTTAAGGCTTCCCACATCTCTTTGGCAGTATCCAGATCTTGGATTTTGGCCAGATGTACGCCTTTGACTGTGCTAGATATAATTCCCTTTGCAAAATCATCCAGATTGTCTTCGCGACGTTCCTCTGAAGTGTAATTTCTTGGATCTTTAGGAACTATCTGTGTAGCTACTCCAGTTGAAGTAGTTACGGTCCTTTCTTCAGTGATCTGTATTGCATCTTCTTCTATTACTTTCCACATCAGACAGTGATGGGCTTTGAGTGCTGTTTTGATTCTAAAACTCCATTATCAATATCCTTGGATGGAGAATTCTTCACAAGCCCTAACAACATAAGATTCCATTGCAGATAGTATGCACGTGAATGAAAGTAGGTTTTCCTAGATCTATTCAAGTTGACCACGCAAGTATTAACCCTGTGAAACAGAGACAAT
The DNA here is from genome assembly GCA_026898415.1 of Leonotis leonurus. NCBI lineage: Eukaryota > Viridiplantae > Streptophyta > Magnoliopsida > Lamiales > Lamiaceae > Leonotis > Leonotis leonurus. Next base: position 1,084,524 of record JAPKLX010000079.1, on the reverse strand, counting down.
GGTCTTTATGAACCACTGCTCTGATACCACTTGTTGGTCCCAAAAAAGCAAGGTTTGGTGTATGGGGGGGGGGGGAATACACCAAATACAAACTTTTCAGTTTACTTGGCTAATTATCAGAGAGTTCAAGCTATTCTTAAAGAAAAAATTGGTCGGCAAATGACTGACCAAATCGATCGACAGATCGATAGGAGATCAATCCAAACAGGTTGCTCTCTATTGTAAATACTTAGACAAGAATAAGAGTGATCTTATTACTTTCAAAGTATTGTGTGTGCGGAAATATGGTGGACTTAGTTGGTGCTCTTATATCGAAAACCTTAATTATAATCCAGATCGTTAAAGCAGGTTGATTGAGATGCAGTTTAAATGATAGTGCAAGGGTTAGAATAAATAAACAACTGAATATAAACATGCAGAAAGGTAAATGACGTAGTTGTTTAACGTGGTTCGGGAAATTCCTACATCCACGGTCTGATCAAAACTAGATCAGATTATCCACTACTAGGATACTCTTCTTCTTTATACTCGCGGAGAACGAGCCACAAGTATCAATCAAAACTAGAAGGATACTAATGCACTAATAAGGGTCGAGTCCCTTTGCAACAGATTACCTCATCGTCTCTAAAGACTTCATTGATGATGTTGAAAAGGGGGTAGATAAAGAAGGGAACAGAGCACAGCCCGCTGTAAAAAAGAAGCCCACTGTAAAGAAGCCTGTAGCTAAGAAAAGCTAACTACCAAGCAGCTAGCTAAAGCAAGGAGATTAGAAGCGAAGAATGCTGCGAAGAAGTCTGCGGAAAATGAACCACCTACTCATCCTGATAAAGGAAAAATCATACACACCGATAAGGACGAGGAGGAGGAAATGTTTTTAGCAGGATACAAGGAGGATCAAATTATGAATCCAGAATTCAGGAAGTTATGGAGATCAGAAAAGGCAAGAGAAAATGAGATGGCTGCTAAAGCCAAGGAGGACAGTTCGACTCCTGAGGAGGAGGAAGAGAGCTCCAACCCTCTGTATAGATTCTTTGACAAATTTTAGCTATCTGAACCTCAAAACTTAATGTGAATGCATAAGAAGAAGTCTTCATAATGGAATAGAATTGTGAAGGGTTTTGTGAGGAGTACTACTATCTGCTGGAACCAGAATATCAAGGTGGTTCAGTAGATGAGATGTACAGGGAGTATCTAAGCAAACATAAGAATCAATCCTTCATGGATTATCTATACAAACAGTCACCAATGACAAATGTAAGTCTAACTGCTCTGAAGAAGACAACGATGGTGCCACCTCGCTTTTCAGGAACAACGGAGATTGATCACACAGTAATTCTTAATATAATCAATCAATCTACTCAGCTAAGGGGAATTCCCATCGACCTGGACAACGATGCTTACAAGAGACCATTCAATGGGATTTACGCCTGCTACAACGTGCCCTAGGAGTTGAGGAAAAGAAAACTGGTAGAGAAGAGAAGGGCACAACTCGCTGAGAGGCAACGTCAACATTCTCAAAAGAAGGATCAACAACAACCACCTCCTAAATGAAGAAGATTTTAAAATTCAAACTTTTTGAAATTTATTTTCACAGTTAGTTGTTAGTATCAATTCTATCCATCTGTAACAGCTAATCATATCTATGAAAGTTTGAAGTTTATTTTTTTTAAAAACAACCTGATGACAATATCTCTTTGTGCAGGCAATGTTTTTATGCTTGTTATTTAATGCTTTATATTTCTCTGCATATTAATTGTATGCTATTCCATCTGTTGTTTCAACACTTCGGAAATTTTTTATAGTGTAGTTTCGACATAATCAAAAAGGGAGAAATTATTGGGAACCCCACGAATTGATTTATGTTTTGATGATGATTATTGAAACAACACTTAGTCAATATAAGTTCTTTAAAACCAAGTAATCAATATCATCTTTTAAAGAAAAGCTCACTTATAAAAGGAGCAGGTCGTTAGTTATACGATCTGTATTATTCTTATGAGTTTTCTTGGACTTATTGATTACTAATATGATGGGTATAAGTTTATTTTAATGGTTAGCTAAAATGTAAAGGAACATATCTATGTTAAATGAATTGTCCCTATTTAGTAGCTAGTTGTTCTTTCTTGTTTAGACTACATGTCCGAGTTTAGACTTAGCATTTTTCTAAGTATAGATTTTATCAGATTGATGATGTAAAAAGAAAGTTTGTAGTTTCAAACTTATCATTAGGAACGATGTGTTTATCTAGTTCCTTAAAGAACAGTGAAGTAATTTAAAGAACGGGTGGATAGAAAAACCACATGTCCTATAAAACTAGTTGTTCTTCAGTATAGGATTTAACGAAGAATTGAGCCATCTCAAGGAAACTACCATAGAACAAACAGGTCGTTTATCTCACTACATCCAGCCCACTGTGTTTCAAACAGCAGGTCGTTCCATACCATACCTACGGTGGGCTTGGCTTGACCTATCCGCTTGGGGTAGTCAATGTTTGAGCCGGGGGTTTGGAATTAATCAGGTCCAAAAAAAATCATCAAAAAAATTCCGTACTAATCAAATTTCGAGCTTTAAAAAGTCCATCCGTTATAAACAATATATATATATATATATTAATATATTTAAAATATAATTTTGAATCATTAAAATTACAATATTTTCTATAAGTAAAAATATTTATTGTACAAATATTTATTAAATTTATTACATTAAAAATAGAATATTACATGGGAGGATAAAACATGTCCGCTCGATAGCTCATAAAAGGCCGGAATGAGTATTATATTTGTAGGTTCAAAAATTTTCAAGTAAGTTTGGACGAGCTTCAAAATTATAGAAACTTCGGCTGACAATTTTGACAACTTTAATTAAGGCAATACATCTACAATGTACTAATAAAGAAATTCTCAAACCAAATGATAAACAGTAAAATAACAAAATAGAAAATGATTATTTCATACATATGATTTAAATATTATTTCATACATCACAGGGTTACACATACTAATAATATAGAAAACTAATGTGTGTGTATATATATATATATATATATATATGTTCATAACTATGAATTTTCGATGTGGCTCTTGATAATTTTTCTGTATTGTCTTTGAGATATAAAGGGATTAAAAAATATGAATTTAAAGAGTGATATTGCATTTAATCATCATTTTAGAGTGATAAATTTATATTTAAAGCGAAAAAATATATCTCAAATTGCATTAGCAATAGATCTTACGTGTAAAGGGTCTTGTACTCATGATTCAAAATTTTCTCGCCAAGCTACATGAAGACATTTCCGGAAATCCACAGAAAAACAATTGCTGATTGAGCGAAATGAAAGCGAAAATATTCTCATAAAAATGTTCATGAGTAATATTATCATCATGACTTTTGAAGTCATATGTGCGATAATAGTGTCCAAACATACCATACCAAATCAAACCAAATTACATTTAAGAAAATCAAACCAAACTAATTTTTTTAAAGGAAAACAAACTAAACCAATCTTTTTTAGTTTGGTTTGATTTAAACCAATTTTCTTGTTTACTTCTATAACAATTATTTTTTAAATCTTTTTATATCATTTTTTTTTATTAATTTAGTGGTGCCCAAGCAAACCTAAACTATGGAACATATACAAAATTGGAATTAGAATCGTGACAAACAGTTTCAAACTAGAACCTTGAAATATGGTCCCGATTCGATTACGATTCCAAATTTTTTTAATCAAAATTTCCCACTTTGAGCAATGGATATGTGAATTATTTTATTTTAATTTATTTTTTAATAAATTCAATTTGTAGATAAACATATATTGTTATGTGCTAAAAATACAATATTGTTTTTATTTTGAAATATATATAGCATTAAAAACATTAGAAATAAAAATGAAATTTACCAATTTTTCATAAAAATCTAAATTTTTCAAAAAGAAAAAAACAGACGGTTCAAACCGTTAGAACATAAAACGCACGTTGTTGGGAACTCCACTAATTTATTTATGTTTTAATGATGTTTTTCGAAACAACACTTAGTCATTTCAAGATCTCTAAAACCATGTTATCAATATCATCTTTTATGGAACAACTTAATTATAAAAAGAGCAGATTGTTAGTTATACAATCTGTATTATTCTTATAAAGCTATCCTGGACATATTGATCACCATATTGACAAGCTTTAGTTAAATTGTACACAGACAGTTAGCATGTGTTAGGAACAGATCGTTTTGGTTCATAACGATCTGTCCATAATACCAGCAGCTCGCTGTCCCTTAGCGCTTGTCATGGTTTTAGATATCATTTCATTCTAGAATAGATTTTAACAAATCACAATTATAAAAATAAGTTTGAACTTTCAAACTTACTTATAGGAACGAACTGTATTTCTAGAATAGATTGAACAGCTGCAAATGTCTTATAGAACTAGCTGTCATCTAGTATAGGATCATGGAAGACTTGAACCATCTCAAGTATACAATCTTGGAGCAAACAGATTGTTCATTACAAAATCTAGCATCCCGCTATCAAGAGCTAGCAAATCGCTTTCTCAAAATGATATGTCCTTTTACTTGTTGCAACAAATATCAAAGATGGAATCAAGTATGAAGAAGTATGATCAAAGTGTTAATTTGGTATCAAACAAATTAATACATGAGAGACAGCTCGATACACAGAACATAGGAAACGATCAGTAGGAAGAAGTCAAGCTCGCTGTCTTAAAGTTCCACACACAACTTGAGTAAAGAAAACGTTTTTCATTTAATAAGAGCATTTAACCACCAAGTTCCACACACAACTCAGTTTGAGTTTAACTTGTAAAGTTATACTTAAACTGAGTTAATCATTTCATAAGGTCATATTTGAGCAAGTTTAAATCTTCCTAATAAGAAGAACTTAACTTGCTACCCAAGATATCTTAGTTATTAAGTGTGTTTAAACCTTATTCATTAATAAAAAGACGAGGAAACCCTAAAAGTTTGAATTGGTGTATTCCCCCCCCCCCCCACACACACACACACACACACCAATCTTGCTCTTTCGGGACCAACAAGTGATATCAGAGCAGTTGTCCATTTTGGTCATTGTTTTTGTTTCAAAAGAGTTAACCTCTGTGTGGTCATCTTCAATAGATCTAGGAAAACGTTTTCACCGCATAGCACCTGCATTAAACTAATCTTCTACTTGAGTTATCGAAGGACAGATGGTTCGCGCCTGCGAGGACGTCTCCATTGCCGGATACGATGACTAGAGCTTTAGAATTGAAATGTGTTTGAGAGCTCAACACATAAAGATGTGGAAGTTCATCACATATGGACTTATCAAAATCATGCACAAATGTAGTGCAGAAATCAAGGATGGAACTGGACCTACTCCATCTGTTGAGATAGTAGAAAAGGAGAAAAGCATGGACGAGTACAGAGCCGAAGAAAGAAAAGAGGCTGGATTCGATGATTATGCAAAGGAACTAATTTCCAGCACTATTAGAGGCATTTACTTTACCAAAATTAGACATCTACAAATGAGATGTGGGATGTGCTTAAGGAAATCAGCTTGGGATCAGACATAATATAAGAAAACAAGTTGTCCATAGCTTGTAACAAGTTTGAAGAATTTAAGATGAAACCTGGAGAGACTATCGCTCAAATGAAGAACAAGTTCACAGAAGTTCTCATAGAGATTGCAATGATCGATAAAAACAAATACTCTCAACAAAAGAAGAACTTGAAAGTCATCCGAGCACTACCTACAAGTTGGGAAATCTACTCCGCTATGCATCCCATGATGCCAGAGTTTAATTCTCTAACTACTGATTCTTTATTTGATTTATTGACTGGAAATGAATACAAAATTAATCGTATTCATGGATCTTCTAACCCGACTTCTAGTAAGCCATCTACTGCAGAAAATAAGGATAAAGATGCAGTATTCAAAGAAAAGGCAAAGGAAAAGACAAAAGAAAATCCAAAACCAACACTAGTTGTTGTCGTCAAAGAATCGTCCAGCTCAGATGATGAGAATTATCCTACGAAAAATTATTTCTAGGAATATTCTCTCATGGCCAAGAGATTTCAAAAGATGGAAGTGAGAGCTAACAGATACAAAAGATTCTACAACGAGAACAACAATAGGAACTTCAGAGGGAAAGAATGATCTGTTGATCGACTTGAACGGAAAACTGAGGTAAAATAAACCTCATATGTTAAAGTTAACCTCTCTGAATTTTCGTGTTTCAAGTGTGGTAGGAAAGGACATTTCAAAATGGACTGTCCCGACATATCAAAGGTAGAAAGAGAAAAGCTTCGATCTAAGAGAGATAAAAAGCTCAAAGAGCTACGGAGAGCAATGATAACTGGAGAGCAAGCAACACAAAGCCATATGTCAGATAGTTTATCAGAAAATGATGAAACATTCATAGTCGTTGATGAAGAGGATGAATGGAAAGAATGTTTCATGGGGCATGACAACGGACTCGACAATCCAGAGGTAAATCGTCAAGATTCTATTTCTTCCAATCCACCTATTTATGACTCTGGTGAAGAGGAAGAAGATGATCTGTCAATGGAAGATTTCACAAAACTCATGGAGGATCACGCCAGATTGAATAAAATGTTCAAACACGCTAGAAGGACATCAGCAGCTCATTCAACGACAGAGAGAATGCGCTAATGATGCAACTCAAAAGCCAGTGTGAAGAAATTTACGTACTGAACGCCAAATTTTCTGATTTAATCGACTAAGAAACTTCTACAAACAACAAAGTCAATGGTCTAAGTGCAATGATCAATCACTCTATGCCCAAGAAGGAAGATCGAATTCAAATGATCAACGATATGCAAAGACGGGCAGCAGATCGAACTGGCCTTGGTTTTGATGGAGTGGATAAGGGTCCCCCATCAGGAAAGTTTGTCAAAGAGAAGGGTAAGGACAAGGTGGTAAATCTCAGCAACCACAATCCAAGACAGTCAAGCCATCTTGGTAAAATAGCATTCCAAGCAACAACCACAACTCCACTCACAGAAGAAATATACAACACATGGAGTTGGATATCAACAGATGAAACCACCTGCACATCACCATCAAGGACATGCAGCATATGAACGATCTGCTCCTCAAAACAATAGGAGATATCAACCACCTGCTCCCGCTAAACATCAGTTCTTCAATCCATCTGCTCCAAAGAAGCAAACTGTGACAGCTCAACCACCTACGAGAAGAAAAAAAATAGTCTACATTGATTTCAGCAGCAAACAGATCAGACCATCTCAAAATGTTTTCATTATTAGACAAATTTGGGTTCCAAAAAGGAACTTTGTCTACTGACAAAGCACCCTCTATCAGTAGGGTAGCTGAGTAAATTTTTATTGCAGGATAGGAGATTAATGAGGAGAACGTATACAGCTCGGGGTGCGGTGTGGATACTCAATAGTGGATGCTCCAAACATATAACGTGTAACAAAGATTTGTTAATCAACTACAAGGAGTGTATTGGACCAAATGTTGCCTTTGGAGGTGACTCTAAAGGATATTCAAAAAGTTATGGTGATCTCCTAGTTGGTAATACTAGTATTCTTAATGTTTCATATGTTGAGGGACTAAATCATAATCTATTCTCAATTAGCCAATTTTGCACTAATAATAAGATAGTAGAATTTACAACTAACAAGTGTCTAGTTAAGAATTTGAAAGGAGAAGAAATTCTTCTTACCGGAATTTTGCAGGACAGGTTATATATTGTACAATGTGATGAACAGATCGAAACCTGCCTGGTACCAAGATCAAATATTGAGACCAGCTGGTTGTGGCAGAAACGACTAAGTCATCTGAATTTCAAATCCATCAACAAGTTGGTAAATGACAATCTGGTTGAGGGTCTACCCAATCAAGTGTTCAATAGAGATCATGTATGTGAAGCTTGTCAAGCAGGAAAACAAACGAGATCTTTATTTTCAACAAAGGTAGCTCACTCAACTACAAGAACATTAAAACTTCTCCATCTTGATCTTTTTGAACCTATATCTCCATTAAGTGTGAACGGTAGAAAATATACTCTCGTAATTGTAGATGACTTCTCTAGATTTACGTGGGTTATTTTCATGTTTAAGAAAAATGAGACCTTGGAGAAGCTACCTGACTTGCTAAACAACCTGCCAAACCAAAAGAGAACTTTCATCATCACTATTCGATCAGATCATGGAACAGCATTTATCAATCACATGATCGAAGCCTACTGCTCTAAGATAGGAATTCAACATCAAACCTCAGCAGCTCGTACACCACAACAGAATGGAATTGTGAAAAGGCGTAACCAATCGCTCAAAGAAGCAGCCCGAACAATGCTCAACGAAATCAACCTCACCAAGAAATTATGGGCAGAAGCAATAAACACAGCCAGCTATACACAGAATCGATCTGTGATAACTCTATGCCACGAAAAAACTCCATACGAGCTATGGAACAACAGGAAGCCTCGAATTACAAATTTTCGTTCTTTTGGATGCAAGTGTTTCATCCACAACAATGGGAAAACATAATTAAAAACATTTGATAGCAAAGCTGATCAATGAATTTTCTTAGGATATTCTGACATCAGCACAGCTTATCGTGTTTTTAATAAAAGAACCCTTGTTGTGGAAGTAACACCACATGTCGTTTTTGATGAATCTACCTTTGAGGTTTCAGGTACAGATAGCACTTCTTCTTCAAAGGATGAAAACTCCACAAGGACGTTGAGAAACTCCACAGATCGACTCATTTAAGATATTCTACTGTGTAGTCCACGAAAATAAGGAGAAGAAGAAGAGAACATTGATCAACCTGATGTAGAGGCGCCACAGCAAGGGGGAACAGATCAAGGGGGAATGTTACATGATGAACGTTCACAACTACCTGTTGTTAAACAATCTGCCCATCAATCTGTTTCAACACAAGATCAGTAACCACCTACCCAAGAAATACATAACGAGCTTTCTAACATTGATATTAATGATAATAATCCTTTTTATGTCTCAATAACAAATCGTCATGAATTTGAGGATCCACCTGCAGAACCCTAACTTGAAGTTTCAGAGGAATAGATGAAAAGGTGAAGAATATAGATAGATAGCCACACAACCGAACTCATTATTGGGAACCCAAATGATAGAGTAAAGACACAAAGAATGCATGGAGAAAGTGCACTACTCAGCTGCTATCTATCTCACACTGAGCATAAAGATGTAAATGAAGTCTTACATGATGCAGATTGGACCAATGTTATGCAACAGAAGTTGAATGAATTTAAAAGAAATGAAGTGTGGTACTTGGTTGATTGACCTATGCATCAAGGAGTCATAGGGGTGAAATGGATCTTCAGAAATAAAAGGGATAAAATAGGAGAAGTGGTTAGAAACAAAGCTCAATTAGTCGCAAAGGGATACTGCCAATAGGAGGGAATCGACTTCAATGAAACATTTGCACGTGTTGCTAGACTAGAAGTTATACTACTGTTTCTTGTTTACGCAGCTTATCAGCTATTCAAGATGTTTCAAATGGAAATAAAGAGTGTCTTCCTCAATGGAATTTTGGAAGAGAAAGTTTATCTGGAACAACCTCTTGGATTCAAAATGGAAGATGAAAGCAAGGTGTACAAACTGGTTAGAGCAGTATACGGGTTAAAACAAACTCCTCGAGCTTGGTATGAAACACTGTTCACCTTCTTACTACAATCTGGATTCAAACGAGGATCAGTTAACAAAACTCTCTTCACCATCAAAGTCCAAGATTATATCCTCTTAGTTCAAATATATGTTGATGATATTATTTTTGGATCAAAATCTGAATTCTTTTGTAACAAATTTAGAAATTTCATGCAGGATAAGTACAAGATGTCTATGATGGGAGAAATGAATTTCTTCCTAAGTCCAACCAATCCAAATACATCAATGATTTCATCACCATATTTGGAGTAAAGGATAGCAAACCAGTGAAAATCCCCATGCAAACTAATTGACAGATCGATCCAGACGTACTTGGCAAAGCAACTGATATAAAACAATATCGTGGTATTATCAGATCATTATTGTATTTAACTGCTAGTCGACCTAATATCACTTTTGTTGTTGGTGTTTATGCTAGGTATCAAGCTAATCAAAAAGAATCTCACATGGAAGCAGTCAAAAAGATTTTACGTTATCTCAAGGGCACAACTAAGATAGGTTTGTGGTATCCGTGTGATGACTAACTTGGTATTTTGATTCTGATTTTGCAGGTTGCAAGCTCAATAGAAAATCAACATCTGAGACTTGTCAATTCCTTGGAAGCAAGCTCATTTCTTGGTTTTTTAAGAAGTAAACTTTGGTTGCAACCTCAACAACAGAAGCAGAATACACAGCTGCAGGGAGCTGTACTACACAAATTTTATGGCTAAAACAACATCTTAAGGACTACGAGGTTTACATGGATGTTGTATCTATATTTTGGGATAGCTCTAGTGCAATAGCTATCACTCAAAATACAGTAATTCATACTCGCTGCAAACATCTTGATGTTCGACATCATTTCATACGCTACCATGTCGAAAAGAAGAACATCAAGATCGAGAAAATTCACACCGATTTGCAGCGAGCTGATAATCTCACACAAGCTCTAGCTGAAGATCGTTTCAAGATGCTATATGGGAAGTTGGGGTTGATAAACTTATATGAAAATGGTACTAAGTATTAACAACGGATAGTTTTCGGTAAAAACCATTTGTTGCAATATAATGCTCATTCTTCCATCTGTGTTAGTCCATTCTACATACTTGTATATATTCTTAACTAACATCAAAATTGGTTACTTACAAACAGCGAAAGAAATCATCAACAACGAACTGTTGAGAATTTTACTATAACAGATCGTACCAAAGAAATCATCAACAACGAGCTGTTAAAGAATAGATCTTACCACAGATCGATCTCAGTGTTACCTTTACTAACAGTCTATGTTGCAGGACATCAAAACAGTACAACTCAAGTAACAGATTGATCTGTGTCCAAAACTAATATGTCTCATGCAGTTAACAATCATAAAATATTATATTTCATATCATCTGTTATGAACAGATGGTTAAACAAAGGCTGGGACAACCAAGCCATGAAGATGATGAGACGATTTGTTAGACATCAATTAAGGGCGAACAAAGATAGAGTCATAAATGTTATTTATTTCTCTAACTCTCTCTGTATTTATGTCTAATGATTATTCAGTATATTCATTTATTGAAATATAAATATTAAATAATTCCAAGAGTTTTTCTCTTTGTCAGAAAAAGTAAGCCAAAAAGGGACAACTATTTATGACTACACACCGCAGTACTAGCATCGAGGCAATGATGTTACATCTTGGGAGAAATGCACTAAACATGTTTAATTCTCTGTTAATCCACTTTACAATGATAATAAGGATTCTAAATCACGTTAACCATAAAATAACTATCTGCTACATTGCTAAAAACAATCTGCCATCAAACTGCTAGATGATGACAGCTAGTTGTTTATGTTGAACATACACTTAATGAAATTTTGTGTGTTGAATAGGATTTCACAAAATTATCACCACTACCCTCGACTACTATCTGCTGTGACAAGTCGCTCTCTTCTACTGCTCTTGGATGGAAGATTAGCGTGGAGAATACTCCGTGAAGATCCCAGTGCATAAGACTAAGGAAGAACAGCTCCGTACTACAGTGATCGAAATGATACTACAAGTGTATCATTTGCAGGATGAAGGAAAGATGGTAATCGAGGAGGTCACTAATGAGCAGATACAAGAAGTTGTCAATATTATTGTGGCTCAACCGTTCACATGGATCGGGAAAGCATTCAACAAAGGGCTTATGTTCCTTATCTATCGTCTGCTATTGGATTATGTCCAAAAGGTATTTCTTGGACATGGAGGAACATATGATGTTGTTACTCCAGGAAAGTTGAAGGTCATCACTGCCGCACTGCTCAATCTCAAACTTAGTTGGGCCAGATCGTTGTTAAAGTTGATTGTTGACGAGGAACAACAGATAGACATGCGCTAGGATGCAGATGGAAATTGCACATGGATGAATATTAGACGACCTCTTCGTATATCCACTAAGATAAGCACCATTATCTATGGATTTTTCAACAAGGACAAATGGAATATGGCTATTCCATTTAATGATGATTGGATTTTGCCAAGGACTAGGCATTAGGTGGAGATGGCTATAGGCATAGCTTCACAAATTTTCTTAAAGGTAATCGATGAGAAGATTAAGAAAGCCATGATCCATATTGGGCAATCTAACAAGGAACGGGTAATTCCCACCAAGAAGCCAACTATTGTTGGAGAGGCTACAGCTGCTCAATAAAGAGAGGAGCGAGCTGCTAAAAGGAAACCGCTGGTAACCCAAAACCAGCTGTTGCAGCAAAGAAAAGCAAGAAAGCAACCAAGGAGCAATCTCACGTGGTTGAGAAACAAAAGAAGAATGTGACCAAGAAAGCAACAAAGAAGGAACCCAAGAAAAAGCCAACAGCTCGAAATCTCCAAGATGAGCTGGATGACACTGTGGTCAGTGATGCAGAACCACTCACAACCATTCATCCACTTCAACGACCTGCTCAAGAGGTGGATGCAAGACAGACAGATGCTCATGAAATTCTTGAAGATGATGTGGAGATTAACCCACATGAACATTCTGCTAATGATCTGGATACACGCCTACGGGGAGCATAACTCATATTTCAACAGATACAAGAAAAGGCTGCTAAGGTAGTTTTGGAACTGATGCCTGGAATCGAGCTCACTCCAAAGGCATTGGAAATGGCCAATCGGTTTCAAACCTATCTGGAGATAAGAGACTACAAATTTTACATACTGGAGGCTATACTGCTACTTTTCTCCATCAGCGATCTGAAGGTGGAGGAAAACCAACTAATAATGTATTTTGGGTTTTTGGATATCCCTGATGCACGACAATACTTTAAAACTTATGTTCTAACCAAAATGAAGGAAGAAACTTGTGAATTGAAGATCAATCTGGCTCCTTTCTATGCCAAGGAACATAACATGTATGATCTTGCAATCAATCTATAGTCCGGAGACTTTGATGATTTCTTCAATCTTGAAGAACCCACTGTGCAGAAGAAAGAACCATCTGTAGCTGGTGAAACATCTACATCACAACCAATTGTCATATTTATACCACCTGTTGATGCAGCGATGTAAGAACCATTTATCGACACAATGATGACAGAACCACCTGCTCTTGACGAATCAAATATTCCTATTGTTGAAGATTCACCACAACAGCCACATGTGCTTGAAGAACAACAACAACCACATGTTGTTGAGGAAACTTCCATTCCCGCTATTGAAGCTTCATTTGAACAGCCACCTGTTCAAGAGAAGAAACCATCTGCAGAAAAGGAGCTCGCTGCTGATAGCACTCCTAAGAAAAAGAAGGTAAAGAAGGGTTCCAAATGATGCGGAACCCATTGATGAAGTATGCACCAAGAGAACGGCTCCAAATGATTATCACCATCACTACTTTGACGAGTTGTTTACTGCTTCCCTTGGACCTATGATGACGCGAGAGCAGATGAATGATCTGATTCACATTCGAATCAACAATCGAACTGTTGCCCTCGTTAATTTTGTTTTTGTTGCTGCTGAGAAGGCTATACATGCTGTTGAAGCCAATTTTCAAAATGCACACAACAGCTTATCAGAAATATTACACAATGACTTGGATGGAGATAGAGATGTTTTTGACAAGTATAAGGAAGAAAATGATCAAAAACTCGAGCTGTACAAAGTAGAAGTTGATAAGTGTGATGAACGGATGAAGACAGTTGGCGCCAACATGGTCAATGAAGTAAAGACGCATGTGGAGCAGCAATATGCTGACATGGAGAAAACCACCATTCCAGCTGTGGTCAAGAAAGAAGTGCCGATAGTGGTCAAAGCAATTTTGCCACAGGCTTTGAATGATGTTGATGTTGTCACTGGGGATGAGTTGTTCATGGCCAACAAAAACATCACTAATATGAAAGCAGTTGATAGCGATCTGTTGTCCAAACTTGCTACCTACAACAGAGGAAACGTGTATCATTTCATCCTTTTTGCAATATAAGGAGGATGCTGAGAAAAGGTTCAAGGAAATGCAAGAGGAGATCGCTTCCCTTCGACTCATCGTCTCTAAAGACTTCTTTGATGATGTCGAAAAAGGGGAAGATAAGGATGGACAGTCAGCTATACAACAAAAGAAACCCACTGTGAAGAAGAAACCAACTGCTAAGAAGTTAACTGCTAAATAGATAGCTGAGGCGAGGAGGCTAGAGGCTGAAAATGCTGAGAAAGCAAAAAAGAATGGAAGAAGAGAACGCCGCCAAGCTAGCTGCTAAAAGGAAAGGCAAAAAAGGTATACACAGATAAAGATGAAGAAAAGGAGATGTTCTTAGCTGGATACAAAGCTAAACAGATCGAGAACCCCGAATTTAAGAAGCTTTGGAGAGCCGAGAAAGAAAATCAAAAGGAGATGGATGCCAAGAATAAGGAGGACAGCTCAACTCCTGAAGATGGAGGAGATGAACCCAAAAATCCAGTTTTTCGATTCTTCGACAAATTCTAGCTATCTGAACCACAAAATCTCACATGGCTCCACAAGAAGAAGGCTGCAGAATGGAATAGGATTGTGAAAGGGTTTGTCATGGAATACTACTATCTGCTGGAACCACAGTATTAAGGTGGTTCAGTAGATGACATGTTTAGGGAATACTTAAGCAAACATAAAAATCAAAAATTTGTGGAATATCTCTAATGGCAATCTGCTATGACGAATGTGGCACTCACTGCTCCAAACAAAACCTCAATGGTGCCACCAAGGATTCCTGGAACGACAGAGATTGATCACACCTATATTCTTAATGTCATAAATTAATCTGCTCAACGCATGGGCTATCCCATCTACACGAACAACAAGGATTACAAGAGGGTATTCAATGGGATTTATGCTAGTTATAATGTACCTTCTGAGATAAGGCATAGAGAATTGGTCGAAAGAAGGAGGGCACAGCCAGCTGAGCACCAACAACAACAACAATCCCAAGAGAAGGATCAACCGCAACCGCCACCATAATGAAGACACTATTTTAACTTTCAAACTTTTGTAATCTACCATTCGCAGCGAGTTGTTCACGTTAATTCTTTCCATCTGTAACAGCTCTATCATTAATGAAAGTTTGAAGTTCTTTTGGTTCTTAAAAACAACCTGATGACAATATCTCTTTGTCCAGACAATGTTTGTATGCATGTTATTTATTGCTTTATATTTCTCTATGCATATTAATTGCCTGCCATTTATCATCTGTTGTTTCAACACTTAAGAAATTATATAAAGTGTAGTTTCGACATCATCAAAAATGGAGAAATTGTTGGGAACTCCACTAATTTATTTATGTTTTGATGATGTTTTTGAAACAACACTTAGTCATTTCAAGATCTCTAAAACCAAGTTATCAATATCATCTTTTAAGGAACAACTTAACTATAAAAGAAGCAGATTGTTAGTTATACAATCTTTATTATTCTTATAAAGAAATCCCGGACATATTGATAACCATATTGATAAGTTTTAGTTAAATTGTACACAGATAGTTATCATGTGTTAGGAACAGATCGTTTTGGTTCATAGCGATCTGTCCCTAATACTAGCAGCTCTTTGTCCCTTAGCACTTGTCATGGTTTTATATATCATTTCATTGTATAATAGATTTTAACATATCACGATTGTAAAAAGAATTTTGAGTTTTCAAACTTACTTATAGGAACGAACTGTATTTCTAGAATAGATTGAACAGCTTCAAATGTAAATGAACAGATGGTTAGAAAAATAATATATCCTATAGAACTAGTTGTCATCTAGTATAAGATCATTGAAGACATGAATCATCTCCAGTATACAATCTTGGAGCAAATAGATTGTTCATTACAAAATCTAGGAGCATGTTATCAAAAGCGAGCAGATCGCTATCTCAAAATGATCTGTCCTTTTACATGTTGCTACAAATATCAAAGATGGAATCAAGTATGAAGAAGTATGATCAAAGTGTTAATTTGGTATCAAACAAATTAATACATGAGAGACAGCTCGATACACAGATCGTAGTAAATGATCTGTTGGAAGAATTAAAGCTCGTTGTCCCTCACGATAACTACGGTGGACTGCCGACATACATAAATTTGTCATAATTCAACCACTCAGTATGTTGTCACATCGAATGAGATAATTTAAGAAAAGAAGTACAAGAATATCATACTTATTGTACGATGTATTCTCCTTGGAATGACAAACACTAGGAAAGCACGTGATGAGTGATTACAACACGTAATATAGGCGGCGCGTGCTTCTAAAAAACGTGTCATGCATTTAATGCAAAGTAGAAGGACTCTTCATCTTCCCCAACGGCTAGTTGCAGAAATTGAGTCTATAAATACCACCATCATTTCTAGAAATGAGTACGAGAATTCAAGCTATCAAATCTGTCATTACTCTGCTCAAATTTCTTCAAGCTCTCATCGCTCAAAACACTCCATCATCCAAGAATTCTCTTGAGTGTTTACCTTGCTTGAAAATTATAGTTTCTGGAAAACCTATTTACCAAACCAAAGTTAGGATCTAGTTTTCAGCGAAAAGTTTGTATTCATTCGATTATAGTTTTTAGTCTTTGGAAGAAGAAGTGTAATCACAAGAAAATATCTAGTTTTGATATTTCTTGTGGATCGTACTCAACGAGTAAAAAGAAATGAGAAGCTTTGTGGATTTTCGATCTAGATCTTGATCGAGCAGTGGACGTAGGGAAAGTTCATCCCAAACCACGTTAACTATTTGCGTTCTTTATTTTCTTGTTTACTTTATTCATCATGTTCCTCATAATCATTCTTAAATTGGTTTGATTAATATCTTGAGTAAAGAAAACGTTTTTCATTTAACAAGAGCATTTAACCACCAAATTCCGCACACAACTTAGTTTTAGTTTAACTTGTAAGGTTATACTTAAACTAAGTTAATCACTTCATAAGGTCATATTTGAGCAAGTTTAAATCTTCCTAATAAGAAGAACTTGCTACCCAAGATATCTTAGTTATTAACTGTGCTTAAACCTTATTCATTAATCAAAAAACGAGATAACCCTAAGGAGGTGATTGGTATAGTGGAATAGAATGGTGTGTGGAATGGAATGACAAAATATGTTTGATTCATATGCTTGGTGTGTGCAAGGTATACGGATGAAATGGAATAGTCAAAAAAAATTCATATTTTTATTACAATAATATTTAAAATAAGATTTACTTTTTATTTTTTACGGATTTAATGTTAAATATAAAAACAAAAAAAAAATATTTTAAAAAATTCCACTTTATGCGCACAAGCATAATACGTATGTAAGCATATATAACACAATTTCCACACTCACATACAATATATACACATATGCACACTACGATCGACTTATGTCAAATACGCACATATCGTTCACTATCATCATCTTCCTTCATTGGACCACTAACACACACAATATTATTTTCCCAATATTTTTTGTATGTATTTTATGAGTGTGTGTATGTTACAGTGTTTGTATTAGAGAATGTGTGTTCATGATATAATAGTAGGACTATATGAGAATTTATGTAATTTATGCATTTACTTTTATGTTGCAAAAAATCGATTAAAATAAATATAAATAAGAAAAAGTGAAGAAATAGAGAGATAAAAAAAAATAGAGATAATGAAAATTAAAAATTAAAAGTTAAATTTATTAATTAATAAATTTGTCAAATTAATAATTAATATGTATATATATATATAAATGTAATATTGTCAAAATAATAAAAATATGAGAGGTATGAATGGCTAATACCATAGGTTAGGGGATGAATGATCATTCCTTTATGGAGTTGAATGGTGATTCCAAATGGAATGGTGATTCTTAATTATATGTCTAAACAAGCATATGAATGGAATGAATGTAAGAATCATCATTCCATTTCATCATCCATTCACATGTACCAATCACCTCCTAAAAGTTTGAATTGGTGTATTCCCCCCTCCCCCCATACACCAATCTTGCTCTTTCGGGACCAACACACGTTGTAGTTCAAACCGTAACTGTCCACCCTCTTAAATGGTTCGGCTTCGTTTCCAATTCTTTAAACCGTAAAATCGCTAGTTTCAATTTCGATTCTAACCGTAACTGAACCGTGGACACCTCTACCTACTATTACATTTGATATAACATTTTGAACTTCTTGGTCAACAAATAAAATTAATTAAAAGAACTATAACACTTATTCAAAAAATAATAGTATGTTGAAATATAATGTTTTAATCGAGTTAGAATGTTGAATTTTTTACTCTTGTTTATTAAATTAAGGCCATATATATTTTTCGTGAGCGATACTTCATAATTAATTTTAAATCAATTATTTCATAACATTATTCACTATTAAGTTTCTCACTTTTAATAAATAAAATTAAAAAATTTTACTCAAATATTCGTATAATTTCACATAACCTATGTTCAACTTAAAATGTGTGTTTAAGTTCTCACAATTAAACGAGTCCTATAGTTAGTAGTAAGTTGACCCTAAGTTGAATTTCGTGGAAGACTAAACATGACTATTTAATTATAAGCACTTGAATGATACAAAACAATTTCTAAACACTCTAAATAAGATTGAGAGAATGGTGATTAACTAGCTAACAAAAACGAAGAAATAAAGGTGAATTGGTGGATTAAATTCTAGGACTAAGATTATCTACAATCTACACTTAACACTTATTCAATCAAACATCATGCTTCAATAGAATTCTCCTTAGTTTGCCTAACCAATCACTTACGTGTTCAATAACTAGTCGGTGATTTTCACTCTCGTGTCCAAATCACACTTAACAGAATATCAATATCTACACGAACTCCTTTTTACGTTACCGATTACAAAGGTAGGTTGTTTAATCAAAAGAGACATAGAAACAATTCATCAATCTATTTCCATATCTTTGAGATGCACATGTTGATCAAGCATGAAAACTCAATAAAGCACAGATTAAACAACCGAGAGATGAATAAATCAAACCATTAAATAGTAGAATAGATAATCAAGCGCTAGATAAATGTCTAGCCAACCATAGATATAGAAAAAGAAACCATAGAAAGATCCATAATGATAAACTTGCCAGAATTCTCCACAATTTAAGTTAGAACAACTTCAATCCAATCCAAATCACCAAACTATCTAAGAAAGCAAGTAAAAATGGTGTTCTTGAGAGAATATTCGAGTTTTACAATAGATGATATGGATAAAATGTCTTGGTTTTCACTTATAACCCACTGCATAACCACCACTTAAGCGCAGCCAACGAGCATTGAGGAACCAACGGTGCTGGCTTCTCCTCGCTGACGCGTAATCTGTGTAGGCCCAGCGGCCACTGTCCTCTACTTTCTAAAAATCTTGCCCGCATATCCCAGCGAGCGCTAGAGCTCCAGCGCCCGCTAGACTCCGTGCTCGCTCACTTCTTGTGGTTTCTTCTCTCTTCCTCCTTTGGCTCGTCACGCTTCACTCGACTTTGCACGTACGACACAAATAGCACCAATTCCAGCTCCAATCCTTCCTCATTTCACCATACTACATCAAATACGAAAGTACAAAGACCGACGTAAAAATAAACTAAAAAGGTACGAAAACAAATCAACCTAAAGTCTAGACATGACGAAATAATAACTAAAAACATAACAAAAACACGATAAACAACCTAATAGACGCTAAACAAATATTGTATATAAATCAATAAATTTAAAAATCAACAAAACTAAACTTATTTAACATATAGAGAAAAAATCAACAAAAAAGAAAATGTATTTAAAATTTTGATTTATTTGATTTAGAACCAAACTAAACTAAACTAAACTAAAATTATTATGGTTCGTAAAATCTCAAATCAAACTAAACCAAATTTAATTATTGATTTTTGGTTTGATTTGAATTTTCTTCCCCCAATGTCCCGTTTTGCAATACCAAACCAAAATTGGCGCATGGAAAGAATGTATATCATTAGGCCTTTTAGTGGGACCATAAATTTATTTAAGTGATGAAAAGGAGATGTGAAATTATCAAATTATAAAGGATATGTAGAAAGAAAAGAAACAGGGCTGATTTTCATATTTATATAGGACGTTAGTACTAGAAAGGGCTCATAATCTGAATTCAGACACCACATTTTTCAGTTGAATGTGAGTCAGATTCTCACTAACAGCTTCTGATTTGAGCCCATAATATATTAATTTTTCAACTCTATTTGTTTTGCTTTGTTTTGTCTTGTTTTTTCTTCTTCTTGTATATAGCACCCAAATAGCAACTGAAAGTTGCTCTCGTCCTAGAAATTAAACAGCTGTATAGCCCAAGGTACACTGCTATAGTGGATTCGGTCCATTGCAACTTCCAGCACTCTTAACTAGCTAGTACATTATACCTTTATTACTATTTCAATATCTTACTTTCTCTATTCATCAATATTTTTAAGGTATTTCCTTTTTGTTTGTCCATCAATATTTTTAACATTAAAACTTTTAATTATTTTATACACACAATCCAATTAAAAATTATAAATCATATGGGACTCAAACTCCACTCAATACACACATTTCAATTAAAAATTACAAAAAGTGAGACTCAAACTGACTAACTATATTTTTCTATACAAAGTCAAAACACTACATTAAAACACATGTCAGGTTAAAATGTTAACATCATTCATGAACGGAGGGAATATTATTATTATTATTATTATTATTATCATTATTATTATCATTATTATTATTATTATTATTATTATTATTTCATTTTCAAAATTTTAATTAGGAAAGCGAAGTAGTGAGAATAAACTGGAGACCTTATTTGTTTTTCTTATGAAAGAATACTAGCCGTAAGTTGAATCTAAAATAAATCATTTAGTTTCCTTTATTGCAAATTTAATATATGTCACATTTTAAGCCCAAACTCCATTTTACTAAAGTTTTTCTTCGATGCCCAATTTCTGTCCATTATCATTATTATTCTGCTAGAGTCATTTTAGTTGAATTTATTATTATATTTCATCCAATTGTGATTTGATTATCTAAATTTAGATATATTTTGTCAGCTAGAGTTGTATTTCTCGTTAATATTTACTTGTTGATTAATATTGAATTTTATTATAAGTGTAAAGTGTGTATTTTTTTGAGTTAATATATATATCAAAATTTACTTCTTAACTTCACTGTGTTTGTGTATATACAATATATTCCTAGGATAGTTAGATGAAGGTAGGATCCCTTCAAATCCACCAGCATATCCCAAAGATCCTTAACCCAGTTGTCTATATATTGTACTAGTATATTATAACACACACAGATTAGAGAGAGACAAATTGTATGTCGGTAAAGTTGTTGTTGTTCTTCTTTTATCTTTGTTTATCTTTTGCATTCATGTTGTATAATATCATTCATTATGCATATGGTAGAGTTAAGTGGCGAGCATGTGGTCTTGCAGCTTTCTGGAATTTGACTGGAAATACCTTGTTGCGTGTTGATTAACAATTTGATGCATTTTCATATTAAAAGTAGCGAATGAACATTAGGTTGCCACATGCCAACTTTTTTTAATTCATATTAAACCAAAGACTCTGTATATATAACCTTCATTAATTAAGACTAATCATCCATCCCCGCCTGATAATGACAATAAACACCTCACACTTTCCACATTTCATTTTTTCTTTAGCTTATTTATTTGAGTGTCAATGCAGCAGTCTTTCTTTATTGTTCTAGATGATTCTTTTCATACATTCACTGTATCACTAAACCGTCTTATAATTAAGATTTAATCATATGTAAAATACATTATCTTGAAAAAATATTTTGAAAATACATTAGTGTCTTTTTTCAGAATTAGGAAGTAAATTAGTATATAAATGAAGAAGAAAATTGATATGATTGTTTTTGGGGAAACTTAATATTAAAGGTATAGGCTTTGTGGCATGCTAAAGTGAAAAGCATCATCTGTATGTAGAGTTAGTATGAAATGAGGGGTGCAAATCAAACAAAGTGTTTCAATTTGGTATAATTATCAGTTACAATTTATTTATTTATTTTCAGGTAACAGTTACAACTTCAAAGTAAGAGCTTTATTGGAGCTCTTGGGAATATTAATTTGTTTAAATTACCTAGATTAACCCCTAAGTTAAGGCGTAAATTAAGGGTTGTTGAATTCTGAAGTGCTCATAGTTTTTAAATAAAATGCTCGCATCCAGAGAAGAAAAAAAATGGTAAGGGAAGCGGGAAACATGGAACTATTTTGTCTTAATCTCAATATTAAATATTATTTCAGTTTTTCAGCTGTAGTTTTTTGGCTAATCGCAGCCACTCCTGTATACTCCATATTTTTTGTCAATTTTCATTTATCATGTTTTTTGTTTGTATTACATATTAAAAATATTAATACTTCCCTTTCCCTAGTTGCGGTTACAATAGATTCAGCCCAGAGTCTCTCTACAATGATGCCGATGCTGGCCTTTCTTTTAGGTTTACCTTTGGCCCAGACTAAAAGGTAGAATTTTGTACTTAAAAAAAATAAGAATAATGTATTTTAAAACTAAAATTTTTATTTTTTAAAAAGATAATCACTGGAACTACTCCCTAGAATATCACTAATTTAAGGGGCAGAGAATAATAAAAAAGGCATGATATTTTACAAATAGCTTTTACAGCAACCGATGATTGATTGGCAGCTAAGCTATCCATAGTCGATACTTTATCATACTCATCTTTTTTTAATTAATTGAGAAATCAAATTAATTAATTTCCAGTCTTTGATGGTTATTCTTCATTGCAGCATTTTGTCGAGAAATTTGATGGAATTAGAATTTAGTATGGGAAAGCAAATTTTATCGAAATACTTTTGTTCTTTGAAACAGGCCGTCTTATTTTTATTTTATTTTACTTTTTGTGATATTTGTCTATATAATGCTAAGAATATTGATGAATAGGTTATTAGTCCAATCCAATCAGCAACAACTAAAAAGTGTTTGAAACAAGAAATAGTGAAGTTACAGTAGCACCACGTAGCATGCAGGACCACTCTATAATTAAGTCTTGATTAAACGCAATTAGTAGCGTAGCTACTACACCCAATTGAAAATTATTATTATTATTAAAGCTAATGACACTACATTCAATAAATGAGCTATAAAGAAGCTTTCGCACTTGGTACACTTTTACAAAGAAGATAAAAAAAATATGAATATATAATAATCCATGCATATATATAAGGAAGAAGATCCATGATCGATGAGATTAGGCACTAATTAATGAGTAATGAGTGGTTAAATAAGTCGAAATCTGGATGGTGATTAGCTGTTAAGCATGAAGTAAGTAAGTTGGACGATGGGAAGCAGGAGCTTAGTCTGTCGGGATAAACATAACATAACAGTCACTTTAATAAATGATGAATTGATTTGATTTAATTAATCAATGATTAATTAAGAAATGTGTAATGCCAAATTAAGGCCAATAAGAAATAACTCAAAAGGCGAAAGGAATCGTCTAGACTAATGCCGTGCGCCATCCTCTGACCTCCCTTTTTTTGTACTCTCAATACTTTTTAATTGAAAACAAAGGACGATTAGTTTGCCTTAATTATTTGTCAGCTTTAGAAATACAGAGCTTAATCCATCAAAGAGAGAGCATCAATATATACTTCTTCTTTTGTTTTCCAGAAAAGCTGTTTATTTTTCATTTTATTATTCAACACTTTTTTTATACAACATAATTATATATAATATTGGAAGCCCAAAAATGTCGAATAATTGAATGATCAGTGCGACTTCATAGTAATGCCCCACATAATTGTAGGCTTGTCAAAATTTACCGGAAAAAATGGTATATCATACTTATCGTACTCGAAAATATCGTAAAATATTGAATATAAGGCATACCATAATTTTTTGTAAGATATCATACCGTACCGAACTTTTCGATAAGGTAAAGGTATAATTTTTTTTAAATATCGAGATACACCGTCATATACCGTACCGCGGTATATATCAAAAAAATTGGTATATACCGTTATTATGGTATATATATATATATAATATTATGTTTACATATATATTCGATTTGAATTATAATAAAATTGTTTATTCATAAATCATGAATTGTAATATTTAATTAATAAATATTAATGTAAAACTACAAAACATATGAGTTTATTGATAATTAAAAAGATTGAACAATAACTTATACTACTACATTACTTACTCCGTCCACCAATGTTCTTCTCATTTTGACTCGGCATGAGTTTTAATAAAATGGATTGACTTTGGTTGGTAAATGGTAAAATAAGAGTAAAGTGTATTAAGTGGAGAATGAGACCATAAAAAGTTAGATGACGTGTAATGTATTATGAGTGGATAATGAGACTTATATTAAAGTGTAGTGAGTGGAGAAGTGGTTACCAAAAATAGAAAGAAAGTGGAAAGAAACTTGATGGACGGACTAAAATGGCAAAGTGAGATGAAACTTGTGGACGGAGGGAGTATTATTTTAAGTAATAATGATAAACTATTATATATATACACATATATATTTATTACATAACTAAATAATTATGATATAATTACACGATATACTAAATTATTTTATAAAACGAACATATCAATCTAAATAATTATATAATTAATTACAATAACATAAACATACTTATAATAAAAAAAAAGTATGCTTTAATAACATTAATTTGTATACGATCATATGACTCTGTATGCTTGTTACTAGATATAATACTATAAGTTATAATATATAATTAATAAAAATATATTATTTTTTATAATCTATCATGCATAAATGATCAAATTAATTATAACTCATATATTTAAATTTAGTTAGTTATATTAAAATACAATAATATAGTTAGTTATCATCTTTGCAATTGATTATATGATATTAATGGTTTATCTCAAAAATTATGTTATTAAAAATATGATACTTAATATGTTTTTGTATATGTTAGACCTTGTTTAAGGTGTCTTTAATTATAAATAAGTTTTGGTATATCGCGAAAGAAATGTATATCGAACTAAGTAAGATATATCGAAAATTAATAAGTTTTGGTATACCGTGAAAGAAATGTATACCGAAGTAATGTAAAATATACCGAAAATAAGGTAAGATATAAGTATGTAAAAATATCATAACGAAAATAAAGTATATCGAACTAAGGTATACCGAAAAGTATGATAAGATAACAGTATAAATTTTTTATACAGTAGATAAAAGTAAAGTATAAGATATGACAATTTTAGTAAGGTAGACGGCCTGCATAATTGAGAGTACTAATTCTTTTTATGAAAATTTCACTCTACTTACATTAAATTTTACCGAGTCCAAATTCATTTATATTTGCAAAAAATGAAAAGAAAAATTACTTGCATTTATGACCCTGGCTAATAGAAGCAATCCTTTGTAGCTAATGTGGAGTTTTAGTAACCACATAAAATTCTTAAAACGAAGGCCATGTATAGCAACGATGGATTATCTCATATTTATATTTATTTCTCACATTTTATGTCTCATAATTAAATTTATCATTTTAATTAATATTTTTTAAAAATAAAAATTTATTATAATATAATGAATCGTAAATAATAATTATTTAAAAAAATAAAAATTATATACCCTATTTTAAAATTTCTAAACCTTCAAGAATTAAAAATGACATTCTATGTTAAAATAAATTATATACTCCAAGATTGAGTAAAATGAGTCATAATAATATGTATAAAATTATATTAAAATATATAAAATTAAAATAAAAAAAAAATTAAAATTTAGTTATAGAACATGAAGTGTACAAACACATGATCATATCTCGTATAGCAACACGTATTTTAATTAGCTCTATTAATGTCTATCTGTGTGTAATATATAACGTTATATCACTATGATGAATGAAGAAATGAAATAGTGATGTCCCATTATTGTTTACCTCAAAAGTCAATAAAATATTCATAAATTTAGTCAAACGGGACCAACAATACTGGAACAGAGAGTAATAAATTAATTAAAATGTAAAACCGGAGCCTAAAACGTTGGGTATATTCTGATCGAAGATTATTATACTTCACCAACCCTATAAAAGAAAACCAAGAATATCCTTCATCCTTATCCATTTGTTACCACCTTTGACCTACAATGTGACTCAATCATCTACTCTTATCCTCATAGTAAAGTAGTAAACTATCCTAGTAATAATGCTAAGCCTTATCCCCATATGATTTCCTTAAATAGAAGCATGTATCCTAACATCAAAATAAACCCATATGCGTTACTAAAATTACTTGCAAATTTTGCCAAAGACTAACACTATACATAATACATGTCATGTGCACACTTACGCGTGCTATCAAATGTCGTGACGCCAAATATAATAATTTGCAAGCCGTAAATGTGATTATTTATGGTTGCTACAATATAATAATGTTAATTATTATTATAAGCCCCACCTTATTTCAATTAAGCAGTTGTGTCCAACATCAGTCACAAATAGGTGTTACTTATTCAGTAACTAAAAAATTAATTCGGTGTTTTATTTTTGGCTAGTAGATGAGTTCATAACGTACAAAAATTGATATTAAGAAACTGAATACTTCCAATAGTTATATACCAATGCTTGTTGCTCATGTCTCACTCAACTGATGGGATCTAATAGCTTTTAATATTTTTCACTCTTTCGTCTTAATATTTGTAATGGATAATAGCATGACAAATTCAACACCATGATATATATATATATATAAAGATGATATAACTAAGAAAAGTTTATTGACCGACTTTGCGACGATTCTCAATAAGCTAAACTTGAATGACAGAATTAACAATGTTAGTATAACGACAGACTCATTTAATCATTAATTAGTTACAAAACTACTTTTTACAACTTCAACAACACTCTCTCTCTCTCCCTCCCTTCCTCCCTCTGGGGTGTATACGATAGAAAAGAGTTGAATACTAGCCAATTTGAGCCTCACTCATTAAGACGTCGACCTCTTATTTGATTCAAACTTGCCCTTATTTAGCTAGTCAAAACTAGTATATATATAAGTTTTGTTATGATCATGAGACATATGAACTTGAACATATTTACGAGCTTAGAATATTAAGCGTTTGAACTTGAATCGATAAAATTATCAAACTTATTTTGAGACTTGAGCTTGACTCCATTAATATCGAGTTGAGTTTCAAACAATCTTTTTTTATTAAGTTATGAATATCTTAACGAGTAGATTTTTCGTCTCACACTCTCTTTCATTTGAGGGAAGATCCCATATACTCTCTTAGGAACCTTTTTGATGTTGCTAAAGCTGTTAGTTTGGTTTTGATGATGCTTGCAAAACCATTATTGTGTTGAGATGTTTGATTCATTATGTGTGCGTATTCATTGTTATGTGATGCTTATGATTTATTGTTTTTATGTCTAGCGTATTTAGATTCTACAAAAAACTAAGTGTAAAAGGCACAGATCGATGAAAGACAGATCGTGTCGATAGGTAGTCTTATGTGTTCTTCATAGCAGATCAACTAACATATAAAGATAGGTTAATGATATAATAACCTAGTCTCTAGAGTTTGATCTTATTTGCTTATGTATTAGAGCATATGATCAATCTGTAAGGACAGATCGTGAGTCACGATTTGTGCCATAGGATCATGATGTTTGTTTAACCTCTTTTTGGTCGTCTAAACTCGTATTTTACGTGTCCTTATTTGTGTTGTTCTCCCACTTTGCATGATGTTTTGGCTCGATTTATGTTTCATTTTATATTTCAGGATCACAAGCCAAAACGAGTGTTGAAGTTGGAAAAGGGACGAGAAAAGATCGAGAAATGACGAAAGAATGAGATGAAGGCCAAGAGCATAAGTCAACGACCGTTGACTAGGTGGAGACGTGCCAGCTGAGCCACGGCCTAGCCAGGCGCTCGGGCCAGCGATCGCTGAGCCCTCAGTGGCCACTAACCCCGTGGCTGACTCGATCAGCGCCCAACGGCCGCGACCGTGAGTCGCGGAACCGAACCACTAAACGGCCGCTGACCTCTCCTCTTGCCTATAAATACCCGACACGTTTCTCATTCGAGATATACCATTTTGGAGACCTTTTTCGAGACACCATTTTCCAGGCCTTCTTCCGGTTCCTTTTTCCAAACGTTTTGCACTTATATTTTGAGCACCTCTCGGTCGAGACTTTTGATTTCTAGTTAGTTGTTTCTAGTTTAAGAATTCGTATTCGAAGGATAGTCGATCGCAACATTCTAGTTCGTAGTTCTTCTTCAGTTTTTCATTGTGGATTCAAAATCGTTCCAGTTATTAATCAAGTTTGTTTCCGTTTATTATTTCGGGTTCGTTTATTATCAAGTTCATTTATTTGTTTGTACTTTTGCTTTCTTATTTCGTTTATTTATTATATGCTCTTTTCAATCTCAATTTTCGAAGTACTTTCCATATTTTTTTATTTCGATTTCCAAGTTAATTGCATTCTTTTAAATTCACATCTTATTTTCTTAGTTAGACAATTCGTGAATATTCTGTGACTTTCATCCGAGAATATTGCACGGTGGTGCAAACTTTCCCACTTCATTCACTGACGGAGGACCAACTCAAATTGAAGTGTTTCCCTTACTCTTTGAAGGATATGGCCAAATCTTGGTTCATATCTCTTCAACCCGGATCACTTACAAATTGGGCATCGGTTTGTGAGAAATTCATGTTGAAGTACTACCCGCATCACAAAACTCAAACGGTACGTACTAAGATAATAATTTCGTGCAAACCCACGACGAGCCATTCCATGAGGCGTGGGAGAGATTCCAGGAACTACTACAGCAGTGCCCCCACCATCAGATGGCACCGGAGATGTTATGCCAGTTCTTCTACGACGGTCTGCTTCAGACTACTCAATTTATGGTGGATAGTTCAGTGGGAAGAAACATCGCAGTTAAGACGGCGGAAGAGATGAATGAAATTTTTGAGACCTTAGCCGCAAGTTCTCAACAAAAAACCTCTCGCCAATGGAGGCCAATGCAGTGACCGTTACTCTCAATTTCAAAAAGCAAATGGCGGAGATGATGTGAGAGCTACAAGAATTGAAGGTGAACCGACCCCCATCCCCATCTGTTCAGCAAACTACACCGGAACCATGCAGAATTTGTGGCGACATTGGCCAAGATGAGATTTACGCGGCACAGGGATTCACACCCCAGCCTTAACCTCAACAAAACTCAGGATGTAAACCCCAATTCCAAGGGCATGGAGCACAAAATTTTCAAAACAGACGGCCACCGGCTCAGAAATTTCAACCTCAACATCAACAGCAATAGTACTATCCACCGCAACCATAGTATTTTCCCCCACCACAACAACTTTATCCCCCATCGATGCAGCAATACACACCTCAACTTGTTCCTCCCCAAAGATCGTCTATTGAGGACAGCCTAGCCACATTTATACAAGAAATCAAGAAGGTATGAGAAGCTTAAGATGCCACAATCAAACGTCTCGAGACAGCTATGGGGCAAATTTCTGGCGCTATGAATCAGTTACACCAAAGCTAGCAAATGGGAAAAATTCCGGGACAAGGTCAGCAACCCCATCAAGTGCAACCAGTGTCCGTCTTAAAGGATGGAAAAGTGGTGGATAACAAGATGGAGATGCGTTCCAAAACAAAAATTGACAAGGAGGACGGACCACCACCCGAAGTGGAGAGAAAGCAGTTCGACGAGGAGCTTCATAAGGCGGTAAATCCATATATCCTGCCTATTCCTTATCCCAACAGGTTAAGGAATGTCAAAAGCGACCAGCAGTTCACAGACATATATTTCCAAAGTCACGGTTAATGTCCCCCTCCTCAAAGTGATCAAGAAAATCTCATCCTACGTCAAGTTCTTCAAGGAGCTAATCTCAAATAAGAAAAAATTCGATGATCAAGAAGTGGTAACGGTCTCTGAAGTGGAAAGTACGATCATGCAAGCAACCTTTACCCCCCCCTAAACGGCGTGATCCAGGTAGTTTCGTTATTGACATCACTTTAGGCAATGGTAAGGCAACATCTGGCATGCTAGACTTAGGAGCTGGAATTAATTTTATGCCTTATTCTATTTTTAAACAATTAGGATTAACCCACTCGCATGTGCTTACAATTAGCAGATAGATCTATGAGACATCCTAGAGGCATAATCAAAGTTGTTCTTGTTAAAATTGGTGAATTAATTGTTCGAGTTGATTTTGTCGTGCTTCAGATAAGGGATGTGCGTGAGAATGGTGTAGGGAATACACTCATTCTAGGAAGACCTTTTATAACAACCACGAATACTATTGTTATTGTTAAAAATGGTACCATTAAAATGTCTGTCCTTGATGAGAAAGTATAATTCTATGTGCACTGAAGTCACACCGCACGTTCTGTCGATTTTTTTGATACATGCTATATAGATAATTGTTTAGTATGTTTTCGTGATGTTTTTGGTTGTCATTTTGTCGTGTCTAGTGTTTAGATTGTTTACTTGTCTTTTCTTGTTCATTTTTACGCCGGTAGTATGTTTTTATGCTTTGGATGTAGGATGAAGAAACGAGTGAAATATGGAGCTAGAAGTGGTGTCTTGTGTGTCACCTATGCAAATTCGAGCAGAGCGGGAAGAACCGATGAATGCACGAGAAGAAAGACCAAGACGAAGAAGCAAGAGGAGGACCTAGCGCCCGCTGGGGCACAACTGCAGAAGATTTCAGAGAACAGGGCCCAGCGGCCGCTGGCCCTGCAGACATGGGGCGCGCCAGAGACTCAAGGCCAGCGGCCGCTGGCTGGCAGTTGCAGGCGGGGTTAAAACTTCATCTGGGCGTTATTTTGACAGCCCCCAAGATTTGTAACTCGAATTTTACTCTCCAAAATACATTTTTATTGTTTTCTTAGTTCTTGAGGATTCCAAGTAGATTGAAGTGATTTCGACTTGGTTTGTTGAGATTCTTAGTAAGTGTTCCATCATGCACTCTTCTATGGGTTCTTTTCTTTCAATTGTTGACTAGATCTTCTCTAGGGTTTTGATTATTTCAATTTATTACTTGATGCTTTGATTCGATCTTTAATTGGTTGTTTAATTCGTGCTTAAGAGTTTATGTGCTTGATCAACATGTATACTCTAGATGTGGAACTAATTAATGAATTACTCTACGTCTCTTTTCTTGATTGAACAACCAAACCTTATAATCGAAATCGTAAAAAGGGAAATTGTGTTTTGAATTTGACATTCTTTTAAGTGTGATTTGGACACGCAAGTGATGATCACCGATTAGCTTTAAGAACATGCAAGTGATTAACTAATCAACTTAGGAGAATCTTATCAAAAGCACGAGGTTGATTGAATGAGCATTAAGTGTAGATTGTAGATGGTCTTTACCCTAGGCTTTAATCCATTTGTGTACCTCGTTTATTGCTTTTTATTAGTTAGATAATTATTATCTCCTCAATCCGATTTAGAGTGTTAGGAACTAGTTTTACTTCGTTCAAGTGCTTGTATACTAAGCCCTGCATAGTTTTCCACGAGATTCGACATTCGGGTCGACTAACACGTATTACAACTTCAGTTTTAATTAACTTGAGATACATTTTTGGTTGAGGACATTGCTCTATCTTTATAGGGGGAGGGGTGTCATTTTAGTGCTTGGATTCGTCGTTTTATATGTGTCTTATGTATGCAAAATCTTTATTGTTTTAGAGCTACTTGGTCTTGATATCATGTGGTTGAATCAAGTCATGGCATGTGTTTGAGATGAGATATGATTTGAAAGCCTTGATTGATTTGACTTGATTCATGTTATGAAACGTAGATGAACTAGGAATGTGTGGAACATTATGACCGGATTCTTAATCTTAGTAGAATGATCAAGATAGTGATGCATGATGGTATAAATTGATTGATTCGATTGGCTGGTTGTTTATTACCACTTGTTGCATATCCATCTTTTGTATTGAGAATTGAGCATGTCAAGAGGTCTCTGCTCCTATGGGAACAATGAGCACGGGAAACCGTGCGAGGATACATTAGGTGACCCCTAATTGTTCATACTTCACAACAATGACCATATAACTTGACTTTGCTCTAATTTGCATTTTTGAGCTTGTTAAAAATAAGAATACATAAGGATTCTACCCCGCTCTCTTAATCAATAATTCAAAATTATAAAAGAGATGGGTATGGGAAACCACATAGGGAAAACCCGAACATTCGGAGTACACACCCGGTGAACATTGTCCTTAATATTTCTCATGTTAAAAAGAAAAGAAAAAGAAAAGAGAAAGATACGCCAATAAAGATGGATAAAAACTCTAGCCGATTATGTGATCTCGATGTTACCTTGTGCATCATTGTTTAGTGTTGTTCGAATTGATGAGTATCTAGTCTAAGTGGACTACTTTCTTCTATGATCTCTATGTGACATCACGTGATGAAAAGAAGATCGATTTTGGAATGATTTGAAGTCTTGTCGAGAATGCATGTCGTGATTAGATTTTTCCCTATGGATATTTTAGACTAAGTTATGCTTGAGGACAAGCAAAGTTTTGTGTGTGGAGGGGTTCTTTAGCCTCTTTTTGATCGTCTAAACTCGTATTTTCCCTGTCCTTATTCGTATTGTTCTCCCACTTTTCATGATGTTTTGGCTCGATTTACATTTCATTTTATGTTTCAGGATCACATGCATAAACGAGTGTTGAAGTTGGAAAAGGGATGAGAAAAGATCAAGAAATAACGAAAGAACGAGATGAATGCCGAGAGCATAAGTCAGCGACCGCGTAGCCTTAAGCGGCCGCTGACTAGATGGAGACGTGCCAGCCGAGCCACGGCCTAGCCAGGTGCCTGGGCCAGCGCGCGCCTGGGCCAGCGACCACTGATCCTGCGGCTGACTCGGCCAACGCATAATGGTCGCGGCCGCGAGTCGTGGAATCGAACCACTCAGCGGCCGCTGACCTCTCCTCTCGCCTATAAACACCAGACAAGTTTCTCATTCGAGATATACCGTTTTGGAGACCTTTTTCCAGACACTGTTTTCCATACATTCTTCGGGTGGGTTCCTTTTTCCAGACGTTTTGCACTTATATTTTGAGCACCTCTCGACCTATTGTTCTAGGTTCGAGACTTTTGATTTCTAGTTTGTCGTTTCTGGTTTTAGAATTTGTATTCGAAGTATAGCCGATCGCAATATTCTAGTTCGTAGTTCTTCTTCAGTTTTTCATTATGGATTCAAGATCATTCCCGTTATTAATCAAGTTTGTTTCCATTTATTATTCGGGTTCGTTTATTATCAAGATTATTTATTTGTTTATGCTTTCGCTTTTCGATCTCAATTTCCGAAGTACTTTCCACATTTTTTTTATTCCGATTTCCATGTTAATTGCATTCTTTTAAATTCGCATCTTATTTTCTTATTTAGACAATTCGTTTCTTCATTGATTTTCATTAGTCTAAAGTTTACATTCTTTCGTTATTTATATTTCGTGCCTAGTTTTTAAAACTTTCAAACATCCTTTTACTTGCTTTTGTTTTCGAACAAAGAATTAAATTGCGCCACTAAGTTTTCCTTGAGAATACGACTTGGGTTGGCTTATCATTGCTAGAGGACCTCGTTAAGATTCCGAGCGACTCGAAACAAATTTAGTCGAACAATGCTATAAAAGATTAAGTCAAAATGTAAAGACATAACGTAAGTAATGATCTGTCTATATGACTTAATCTGTGTTCTGTCTAGACTTAGACTTAGTTTTAGGAGCATTCACAACACAGAAACATGGATGGAGAGAACATATGATCAACACATCTCGTGGTGATGCAGAACAACTCACTACCCAGAAGGCGAGGCCACATCACAAAAGACCATAGGACAGAACGAGGACATGAGAGGAGAACGTGATTTCAACAGAACTCAGAAGACCACCAGTCGAGAGGCGAATCAAGAAGCATAACGAGTGTATCAGATCAAAATAATGTGAGGAGACAGCTTAAAGTTTATCAAATGAACAGAACAAAAAGGATATACATATAGGAGATCAACTTAGACTTAGGTTTTAATTCTTTGTTAGTATACAGGTCACAATGTAAAGGAACAGAACGTGAGTCAGGTTTTGGTCCTATCTCAATCTGTACTAGACTTGGAATTGTTAAGATGCAGAATTGTAAAGAGACAGAACATGAGTCATGTTCTGTATCTATAGATCTAGCATCTACCTTATACTAGTTATGGAGGACTTTCAAGACAGAATGAAGAAGTCATTCTGTATATGACACATAACGTAAGAAAAATTATGTCCAGATACTGTCTATCAAACATATCCAGAGATGTTATGTCTACCAACAGAACATCACACGAGCTACTCAACACAGATTGGAGGATGCTACAAATCTACCTAAATAGATCACAGCTAACATGTCCATGCCACGTCAGATGACACGTCGGATGACACATATGACATACTCCAATAGACAAATTTATAGTCAACAAACCAATAGTCAAAAGCACTATTAATGCTCTCTGTAAAAGTTGCACGACTTCAACAGCTATAATTCATTAAAGCCTTTAAATACACCACGCCTTCGAAAAAGACGAGAGTGAGATGATGAGATCCGCGGAATAGTGGATTCACGAGAGTGAAATAAAAGAGTGGAAGGTGAGTGGGTAAGGACGTCGGTGCACTCAGAGATTCCCATAAAATAAGCTTCAAGGCTGCAAGATTCTCTCGAGCATTCAAGAAATCAATCAACACCAATTTGATTATAAATACCCTATCAAGTGTTGTAACTTAGAAGAGAATCACAACCATCTTTATGAGGATCTCACCCACTATAACTTACAATAATATAGAGCCTTACCAGCCATAGTTCTAGTATCCTTCTCAGCCCCAAAGCTGTGAAAGAAGTCTAAATATAAACCCCCACCCAGATCTCGTACTCAGCGAGTTTAAATAAGCGAGTTGTAAACTCGTCCACTACGAGTATAAATAAGTAAGAGTAACCTCGTACTCAACGAGGATAAAGAATTGAGGAGTCCAAGGTTAAGGGATTCATTGATCTAGTTTTGATCGACCGTGCACGTAGGGAGTTTCCTGAACCACGTTAAAATAATGTGTGTTCTTTACTTTCTGCATTGCATTATTTAATTCTGTATTCACACTTCACCAGCGAGCAGATCACAATCTGCGAGCTGTGCACTTGAATCAATCTCTTAAAGAACACTCGACTTTAACAACAAAATATTTTCTAAGTGTAGAGTAGAATAATGTATTCACAGCTTCCGCATTGGTAAGCTCCAGAAAGATACCAGTAGTTCTGCTCCTTATACAGATTGTCCACGTTCTGTGTCGAGAATCATAATTGAATAGATTCACTCTCTCTATTTTAGAGGGGAGTTCTGTCACTTTACACAACCCTCTGTCCATCACATAAGTTGTCTCGACCTACTGCTCTAAGCAGAATGCACGAAAAATTGTAGTGTGGTGTATTTCTCCGCACCCCCCCCCCCCATACACCACATATGCTCTAATTGGGACCCCAACACTCTCTCTCAACTCTTTATCCCAACGTCATTAACCATAAACCTCTACTATAGTTCTCGCCGGTACCTAGTAATATTAATCAAGACAACTTGCTCGCTTTTAGGGTAGTTTTATTGGGATGGGTTATTCGTTTCAAGAAAAATCGAATTGAATTTTTTCAGGTTGAAAATTTTCATGAACATATAACTCTAAATATTTGGTTTATGGTTATAGCACATAAGGCTAATCATAGTTGAAAAAATTAAACACACATTGTACAAAAAAATTTAAATATTTTTCTCTCTCGATTTTAGGTTAACCTTATCGAGCACATATTCTTTTTGAACTACCCTATTTACACTCTTCAATTTCGGGTTGATTCGGGTAAATCCGTCGATTTTGAATTAAATTTATACGTAATTTTGCCTCAACCAACTCTGGAATATTATGAACGATGTTCATCAAACACAAACTCACTCTTAGTATAAAAATGTAGTTGATATAAATGACTAATTAAGAAATACTAAGAGATGTAACTTTGTATATATTTTTTTTGCTCAGCAAACATAAATTAAATAAAACACCAAAAGGGAAGAAAACCTTGTCAAAGAGTCAAACATAGTTTAAATACAACTACATGGATTAGACACCCGTTGATTAACTTCAGAAGATCTAAACCACTCAAATCTATAGCACCCAAGCCAAGAACACATACATACTTTCAACTCGATCACAATTCGCCTAGAATTTCACATACATAACTTTGTGTAGTTATAATATATAACTCGCACGTGCCTTACGACGAAAAGATGTATTACTAAAATAGTATAAGTTACAAGAAGAATACAAACTAGACAAAGCTAAGTTTGGGTAAAGACTATACTCTATACTAAAACACTAAAGTACAAATCTTCAAGTTTGATACTTAGAAAAATGTACAACTAAAGACAACAAGGTTACAAATGGATGTTATCTAGACAAACTGTAAACCACTCGTACAAGAAAAAGACTCTCAAAGATATGTATGTGATATTCTGCTCTGAATCTGTGTGTATTAGTTCCAGCTTCACTCCCATATACATATATTAGTTGAATCCATTAAACTCTAATGTGTAGAACATGGATTAGCCGTTAGTGGGAAGATAAACTTGGTTGGAGATAGTTGGGTCCTTCTGTTGTTGACTCAACAAGAGTCATCCTTACTATGTAGGAATTACTTGTCCTCCTTATCTTCTTTACACATTTTTAGGAACAACACTCTCACTTCAAATGTTCATCTTCTCTTCCAGTTTTGACCGAGTCTTTCCTACAAAATAAAATGAAGAAATGAATAACAATTAATGTAATAAAATAATTATATTTAAGGAAAAATATATTGTTAAAATAACTCTATAAATCTTCTGCATTTTTGTCATTATTCACAATTAATATATATTTATAATATTTTTTAATATTTTATATTAAATAAATATTTAATCATACCCTAATTAAAAAAATCCTAGTTAGAAAGTGAGAATTAATAATAAATTTGAAGATAGGTTTTCGTCCTATGAACTTGAAGGTGTATGAAGTTTCATATTGGATTTTTTAAATACGTTTGTCAAAGAATCATAAGGATACGGGAATTTGGAACCGCTAACGAAAAAAGGAGGATAGGGTAAATTTTAGAAAAAAGAGAAAAAATATTTCTACGAATAATCGTTTATTTCATTTTAACGAATCATTTTTACTTGGTAAAGTCAAATACATGAATCAAGGAAAAGTAAAAAATGGTTTACAAAAAACTTCTTTTTTTTTCCAATAAATTATTATAAATCACAATTGATTCAATAATTGGATTATTGGGGGTCTTAATGGGTGATGGTTTGATGATATAAGAAGGAAGTTTTGTAAAAGCAACAAGAAGAATTACTCAGATAACTGTGAGTGTAGAGTCGAAAGATATTATCTAAGAGATATAAATAAATAAAAATGATTAAATTAGAGATAATCATGTTGTAAATATATTATGTATAAGAGAAAAATGAGTAAACAGTTATATTAGTTTTATTTATTAGGGTTCTAATCATAATAACAAATCTTTAAAATAGAAAATAATATATATATATATATGTAACAATTAAATATAATGTAATAATAGATCAAAATAAATGAACGACTAAAATTAGATATTAATTAACATATACGAATTCTATTTTACAAAATTATATAAGTAATTATTTTCCAAAATTTTGGGGAGCTCACGGCCCCTGGCCCTATTGTGGCTCCGGCTACTAGCATGGTTGCAATTTTGTGTATTCATAGTAATAACTATGAATGTTATCTTACACACTGATCAAGATCGAGAATAGAAACTTGGTAATTATGGGTGATTTATTTTTTATTTTCATGAAGTTATTATATGTAGCAAAAATATGGTGTGTTGACAACCCACGCCTACCCGTTTAAGACAAGGTGTCTAGAGGGGGTGAATTACACTGCAAAGTTTCATTTTCTCGCAAAATGCCATGAACTGATTTTTCTTTACAAACCTGTGGCTGGGGCCTACATTTACTAATATCCCAAACTAAGCTCCAAACTTTTTGTGCCGTTTTTAGAAGAGGCTCAGTTTCATTCATTTTCATTTGCTGAAACAACAATTATTATCATGTGGGAACAGTGCAGATTCAGCTAGTAGTACACGCAAGATTCCTTCTTTTTACAACACAAAAGTGCTTTGCACCTTACAATTAATTAATAGGTTTCCTTGAAACATCGGAATTCCTTATAGAAAGTCCTTCAACTAATAAACCATTAAAACATTAGTACTATGCATATGTACATCTCAATCTCTTGCTAGAAACGAACTTAAACGTACAGTTTACTTTGCTTTTGCTAGGAACTGTTTCTGTTTGCAATTTTACATCTTTCTAGTTAGAGGAGAGGAGTTTGACTATGGTGACCGGTGAGATATAATTTATACAATAAAACCTCTATAAATTAATATACTTGGGACTATGAAATTTTATTAATTTAGAGAGATATTAATATATCGATAAATTAATAATTTATAAATTAAAAGAGAGACTTTTTAAATTCAGCAAATTTGGTACATGTATTGAAAATAAATGAATTTATTATGTTTCAATTAATTATATTCATGTATCAACAACCAATTCATTGTGTATCTACTTTAATATATTCAAGCAATTAACAATTACATACATGTATCAATTCATTGTCAATTAAATATATTCATGCATCATAAAGGAAACATATACTATATAAATCTCGATATGGAAATAAAATAATTCATAACACTCAAGTCCCAACTATGTCTTCTCATCTAAAAGGCATCACAAAATCATCCATGAATGATCAAATGCGTAAAGCATTATGTGAGTATAAGAGAGATCATCCCACATGCACTCAAAAAGATTTACAAGAGTGGGTTGAAGAAAAATATTGTTTGAAAGTTAGTCAAGGTAAAATATCAAACACTCTCAAGAGATATCAGAATACCTTTCAGCCAACTTTGAGAAGGGTGAGGATATTAGAGATGAAATCCAATTAGATTTAAATTTTAAGAAAAATCAAGTAACAATTGATTCATATTTTAGCAAATTACCATAATATTTATAATTTTTGTAATATTTATGAATTATTAATTTAGAGTTTTGATGAGACCTAATATTTATAAAGGGATTTTCCGAAAACTTATTATTATATTATCTTATCGAAATTGATGATTTTTTACAAAGGCCCAAGTTGGGACCGAAAGATTTTATTATTTTAGAGAGATTATTAATTTATCGAGTATTAATTTATAGAGGTTTTACTGTATATACCTAATGAAAGATAAATGAGTTCAATCCGAAAGTATTTTTTATTAGGACATGATTAATGTAAGTTTAGCTAGATTTTGTTAGTCGCTAGTAGTTGTTTACGAAATTAAAAGAAAAAGTAAGAAATTGACTACAAAATGTAGTTGTAATATCAATTAAATTATTCCAATAAAGAGATAATTGTCTATAAATATACAAACTAACCTCAATTTCTGATATTGCACATGAATATTAAAATTTGACTCACAGTACTCGAAACTATCATTTTTTTTGCACTTGAATACATCACACTATATTTTAGTCAAATTATATATACATAGACCCTATTAGACACGTGAGGTACGTACAAATGAATGTGTTATTGATTTTAATTAATCGGACTATATCAACATCAACCCCACGTGTGCAATTAATTCAGTCCACGTATTCATTGATTTTGACTAAAATATAGACTGATGTATTCAATTGCGAAAAATAATAGTTCATATATTGTGAGTGAAATTTTAAAATTCATGTGCAATATTAGAAATGATTGATAATTTGTGTATTTAGGACACTTATGCCCACAATAAATTAAAAATAGTTGTAGAAATATGAATGAATAGGTATAGATATAGGTGAAGAAAAAGAAAGATGTACGTAGTCCTACAAGATAACGCCATGTCAGTGGTTAAGTTAAAATAGATGGATAGGTGTTCCACGTGTTGGCATCCTATTATAGTGAAGCTTTTTCCCAAGTTGGCGTTTATTAGAATATCAGTCACAACATTCCAACCTTTAATAGTGACAGTGTAGCAGAGATAAGATCAGTACATAACATAACATCACTAGCTGCTATTACCTTCTTCACGAATGGACTGCTCATGTAGTAATGTAATGTTAATACACGTGTCCAAAGCTTAGCTACCTGCATGTAAATGGCCCTTCTTTTCCTCTCACTTTTGAGTTTCAAGCTCTGGACTGGAGCCTATCACCTACATTAAATGTAAATGTAAATGTAAATGTATGAGGACGCATCAAATACTAGGACTCCCTCGTATTTCACTACAAAATGCTTTAAATGCAGCCATTATAAAGTCAAGAGTCATCTTACATACATGTTAAATTATAACTCTAAAAAACACATTTTCCAAAATAAAAATAATAAAAATTATTAAATAACAATAAGGATATAATTAGTCTTTACTAAGAAGTGTCTTTTTTTGAGAATGTGGGGTGGGGTGAGGTGGGGTACATATAGAATGATTTTCAATGTGCCGTGATCAGCCCCTATATATCTAGGACGTACGTATCAAAATAATCTCTTCGAAGCACTCTGGTAAGAGAGAGGATATTTACTTTTTACTTTTTACTTTTAGCCTTCAATTATATGGTTTGTTAATTTATTCTCTTTATATAAAATTGGACTTAAAAAACGAGTGAATATGTAGAATCATAGAGCTTCAAATATATTATACTTCCAAGTCGAATGAGCTACCAGCACTAGATTATTATTTTATTCATGTAGATATCATATAAAAAAAATATACTAATTTCAAGTCGATTAATGGGCTACCAGCACTAGATTTTATATACTGCAAATATCATATAATGTTTAGTCTTGAATGCTATCAACATAAACTAGCTACATATCTATAAATTACCAAATATACATACCCTGGCCAGTTAATAATAATAAAAGATTATAATATATAATATGAAATGTTGGATCTAACTATCCAAATAATTAATAGGGGTGCTAATTAGTTGGCCTCGAGTAACCCAACTAGAATTAGTTATAATTGCCCGTTGAATTTCGACGGGATTAATATTTTATAGAATTTATAAAAGTATTTGACATCATTTCGTTTATTACTATTTGTTGTCATAAATACATGAACTACTTATTCATATACTAAATATATATAGTAAAAATCATTAATTATGTTAACTTGCTTATGATAAACATGCAATCGATCTAAAATTAATGAAAAACTAAATTTACAACTTGATATATATATATATATATATATAGGGAGTGGTTCTAATAAAAAGGGACATTAAAGTATAAAATAGGAAATGATCTGGGCCATTAGATTAACACCATCCGACGGCCATGATTAAAACAAAAATCGCGCCATTATATATACATAAGGTTATTTTCGTAAAATTTGAAGTGGGCGGTTATGCGTTCAAAAAACAATGCATTTCATAGTTAAATACAATGCATTTCATAGTTAAATGCAATGCATAACTCAAATTACATTTTCACAATGCATTTCATAGTTAAAAGCAATGCATTTTTCGGTCAAGATCTCAACCGTCCGATCATGAAAATCTAAGGCCCAGATCATTTCCTATTTTATACCTTAATGTTCCTTTTTATTTGAACTCCATCCTATATATATATATATATATATTAAATCATCGTAAACTGTCTATTAGTAGACTCGTACTAACAATTTAATATTTTTTTTGAATATATTTAAATTTAATTTATATACTCATATTCGTTCTAAAGTAAAGTAAAAAATAATTCTAATACTCATTATTATTAGAGATGTTCAAAAGAATCGTATCGGCGGTTCTAGGAACCGAATTGTCAAAGATTATTAAAATTCTGAATTGCAACTGTATAGGAAGCGGTTCCGTTTCGGTTTCGGTTTCAATTTCAAATGTTTAGAATCGTGAACCAATTGATTTTCGTCTTACACCCATATAATAATGTCTTATAAATTCGAATATATAAAATATGTATTATAAATAAATATTCCCTCTGTCCACTAAGTTTCTTCCCACTTTACCATTTTAGTCCGTCCACAAGTTTCTCCCCACTTTTCTTTCTATTTTTGATAACCTATTCTCCACTCACTACACTTTAAGGTGAGTCTCATTATCCACTCACAGTATATTACACGTCATCTAACTTTTTTTTGGATCTCATTCTCCACTCACTACATTTTACCCTCATTTTATCCTTTACCAACCAAAGTCAACCCATTTTATTAAAACCCGTGTCGGGTCAAAATGAGAAGAACATTGGTGGACGGAGGGAGTATTACTAATGAAAATAAACTATATTTGAATATTTATAAAATCTAACAAATTTATTTGATTTTTATGTATGAGTATTCATCTCAAAATCGATAGATGTCTTGTTACACATCTTTATCCATTAATTACTCATCCATGTCCAAGCCCGTATGAAAATAAACTCAGATTATCTGAATTCATTTATTTATATGCATATATACATTCACAATCTGATTAAAAATTAAATATATATACCCGTGTTTGCTAAGAAAATTAAATATATATAAATTTTATTGGGTGTGAATAATTTATTTAAATTATTTATTTGTAACTACAATGCACACATTTCCTCACGTGCTCATGTATATATAATATTTAAAGTATAATAAATACATTTAAAATAACAAGAACCATTTAATACATTTAAAATATAATAAATACATTAATACATTTAGAATATCTATCAACTGATTGAAAAGTTAGTACATAGGTAATAATATATAATATGAAATGTTGGATCTCGGCGCCGAAAAAAAAGCAGCC
Organism: Leonotis leonurus; assembly: GCA_026898415.1. NCBI lineage: Eukaryota > Viridiplantae > Streptophyta > Magnoliopsida > Lamiales > Lamiaceae > Leonotis > Leonotis leonurus. The sequence continues at coordinate 1,041,495 of JAPKLX010000079.1, read as the reverse complement.
CAGCCTCTTCAAGAAAGCTTTGCTTGGATCTTGTTTTATCTTAATTGTCGAATGTTCATTTATTCAATCCTAGCTGTTTTGTTTGAAGCTTTCTTTCCCCCAAACCTGCAACTATAATTATAGGAAAAAGCTTCTCTTTGATAGCAGTCATAGGGGAGTTCGAGAGAGACGAGAGGAAGAATGGCCTACCTCAGGCATGTTGTCTGGAACACGTATAAAGTAGAAAGAAGACTTCTCTCCCTCTCCAAGGAAGCCAGGGATTTATTAGATCGATTAGTCTCCGAGCTTTCCACAACGTTACCACATTCAAATAACAATCAAATACAGGAAGCCTTAAAACCGCTCAATGCACAGATCCAAGCAGCCTTAACCAAAGAATCATGTAACTATCCAAATAAATAGGGGTGCTAATTAGTTCGGCTCGGGTAACCGAACTAGAATTAGTTATATTGGAATTGGTACCAATACAAATCTGGTAATAAGTTACTTGAGGAATCAGTTCGATTCCGATTCTTCAAGGAATCAGTTCGATTCTTTGGTAAAAATATATATATTTTCTATTTTTATCGTTTATTTCATTTACTACAAAAAAGTTACTTTTTGTCACAAACTTTTTCGTCACAAAAATCTATTATTTCGTTACATAAGATCATATATGAGGAAAAAAATTGTCACAAACTCATCATTTTAGGGTCCTCACATATAGTATAATGTTAGGAAAACATGATTTCATCATATTAGCTATGAATTTTGTTGTTAATTACAAAATTGAAATTTATCTTTGATGATTAAAGTGACAATATATACTTTCCTCACATATGATATATAAATGTAACAAAAATTATTTTCCTTACATGAATTTGTTACATATACTCAATTTTTTGTAGTGATTCTTCCGGATATTTCAATTAATTCAAACAAAATCAAGAACATCAAATGATCCAAATATTACACGTGCACCATTTTCGGAAAACTTACTTTCATAAAAATACACATTTTCCTATTTTTATTTACATTATAAACTTTTAATCTAACATCAAAATACTTAATTTTTGATTTTTCTATTCAAATTTTCAATTTTATCCAAATAAAATATGAGCTAACAATCAAAATATCCGACATGTTAAATAATTAACTATAGAAAATATTTATATAATAAATTTGATACTATTGAGCTTCTAATAGCCATTAACAAATGATTTTGACTTACTAAAAACTTAAAATACGAGTTGGGTGTGTAGGTCCCGAGTTTATACTCTCCCCGCTCACAAATTTTTAATATATTTTTTTAATTTGTTCATAAAAGATTATTAAAATTTTCATTTATAATAAATGGACTCATTCTACTCAATTCAAAATAATAAATTAAGTGACACTTAAACCACACTCGATACATACAATTACTAATACATGAGGTGGATTTTAAATTCCAATTATGATACAATTCTACACAAAATTAAACCATTGTATTAATAATAATATCGAGTCAAAGATTAAGAATCATTACTTGATAGAGGGAGAATGATGTACAATATAATAATAAAACTGTAATTTTGGATCAAAACAAAATAGGATAGTGACACCATGCATGTAGGGGTGTCAATTGGATCGGGTTGGATCGCTATCGGGTCAACCTGATGATGACCCAACCTGTTAAGGTAAAACCCGAACCCGACCTATTAAGGATATAGTAAACCTGAACTCGAACTCAATCTGAATGGTCCAAACCAGAACTTAACCCGAACCTAACCTGAAGGAATACACCTGAGCAGCAATGATGACTTAGTGATTTTCAGATTAAAAAGATTTTCAGATTAAAATGATTTTCAGTGAGTAGCTCCAAATCTGAAGGAAGGTAGTCTCAGTAAGAGTAACTTCAGATAGCAATCCTTCAGTCTACACTTAGTGTTTGACTGATGGACTAATATCTTAAGTATTGCAGTGCGGAAGTGAAAGGCTTACTCGTTTATCAGAAATCTTAATGTTCAAGTTTGCTTTTAATCAATATTCAGTTTATGCAATAGAGAGTTAGAAGAATAAAGAATACTGAAAGTAAATAGCGAAGACACAAGTAAATAGCGAGGGTTTCCAACTAAATGGAGTGTCTTACAGTGACAACCTTGAAATGTTTGATATACAATGGAGTCTGATTGGGTTAGTTAAACAGTTAATGGCTAACCAAAAAAAATTAATCAGACCCTGGACAACTAGATTATTGACATCAGGTTGAGATTGATAATATGGACAAAATATATTTCATTCATTTCATTCTAAGTTTCAGTACTTTGGAGATTTCAGATTACATAATGAAATAAGATGAATATAATAGATCATACTAGGAGATAGGTTTCTTCTCTTTAGCTCGAGTCTTCTTGATCATCTCCTTCTGCACTTCAGGTGAAACAACATTAAAGATGCGATATGTGGCATTCCTGATTGTCCCATAAGGTCCTTCTAGATTCAGTGCATGACCTACAACCTGAGCAGCAATGATGACTTCAGATTCAATAGGTCGTTTGTCCAAGAAAGTACTACCTGGTAGAACAAGTCTTTCTTAGGTCTTCGTTAGAGGAATGGTGATGGTAACTTCAGATTTTATAGCATTTTCTCGGATGTTCTTAATAAACTCAATATCCGGGTAATCATCCAAGAAGTTAAGAAATAATCGATCTCTGTTAGTCTCTCCTGAAGCACCATGCATGGTACAATGATCATGCATTTTGATGAAATCATTCTTGATTTCTTCTCATTCATCATTCAAGTTTGGGCGTACCCAAGTGTCAATCTGTGTCCGAGTGGGTGGATCAGTTTGGGTAGTCCTTGTCTTCTTTCCTTGTACTATGATAGAGTATAGATTTGTAGCTCGTCTTGAATCTTCTTTCCTGTATGCCAGTAGCTTGGCATCATGAATATCTTTCAATTTTCTAAGAGTTTCCTAAGCTTCAGGTGGAACAATCGCTGTCATTTGAGGTGTTTCAGCATTATGGTTCATTTCTCTTTCATAAAATTCTTCTTCATTTACTTCATCTTCAGTGATAGATGGCAAAACATTCTTTCCTTTAGGCATAGAGATTGGCTTCTCAGAGCTGGAAGTATCAGAAGTAGATGGATTTTCAGATTGGACATCAGTGGGAGCATCACTAGTGACAGCAACAGGAGATGAATTCATTAACTTTGGATTCTCATAATGGACCTTAGTGAAACTGGGAGTTGGAACGATTGAGTGATCAGCAGAAGCGGTGAAGACAGTTGCAGACTCAACGACATCAAAATTTGTACATTTATCATCGCTAGACTTCTTCGATTATTCAGATGGTTTATCAAACTTTGGTGGATGAGGAGGTGGTTTAGTAGCAGCATCAATTGGCACATTGGCGCTTGGACCCGAAGGCATGGAACCTGAGTCTCCATCCTTGTCATGGCTATCATCAACAGCCTTGTCCTCAGTATCAGATAATTCAAGTTCAGGCTCTTCTTGTTCTTTTTCTTCTTCTTCCTTCTCTTCTTCTTCAACAACCAGTTCAACATCATTAGTTTTTTCAGGCTCATCTTCATCATCCACCTTTTTGGCATCATCAAGTACCAAATAGACATGAAGAAATTGGTCTGCATACCAATACATAGGAGGGATAAAATGAAGTTCAACTCCAAGATCATTAGCCTGAGAGATTTGATTGTAAAATCCTTCAAGATGTGCAATCCTTTGGCAACATTAAGCAATCATCAGGTCAACCCTATTCTGATGGTCAGTAGTAGCAAGGGTGAGCCCTGAAACATTTTCAGCTCTAGCGTAAGAAAGAGATGCATTGATACGTACTGTATCGGCAGTAATCAAAGCATTGATACGTACTGTATCGGCGGTAATCAAAGCATGATCGGCGGTAATTATTTATGCGAACATTCACATGCATTAGGATTAAAATATGGTAATTAGATTTGATTGTTGAATCCATTGATTGACGTAGTGTACATATATCACTCCTGGAATCATTTGTCACTATATTGTTATTCATATCTTTATTTGCTTATTCTTAGGTTATTTTATATTTATTCATAATCATCCCAAGTGTTACCTACTTAGATAATAATTGAGTATTTGTGTGAATTAATCAGTGTGTTTTCGTTTATCAGTTCATGTGGATACGATACTCTGCTTGCTCTATTCTATACCTATTTTTGTATTTAAAATAGTGCGATCAATCCATAAATCACTACAACACTTAAATACACTATACACTAAGGCCTTGTTTGATAGGCAAGATATGATAGGATTAGATTAAATTATCTTATTTAATCATGTGTTTGGTAGCAAATATAATTAATATGTCGGCCCGTTATTAAGGGCTTGGCCCGTGCCAAAATCATAATTTTCCCCTATATTTTAATCATAAGGAAGGGGTGAGATTAAAATAATCTTTATACACCATACAAATTTAATCTTATCATGGTATATCCTATCATAGCTACCAAACATGCCCTAACAAACAAGGAATATTGGTATTCGTGCCGAAAAGAATGTGGCCTACTTTAGCAGGACGGAGAGAATATTACTCATAACGACATGGTGCATCATCTTTTCAGGTAACCCTTTAGCAGAAAATCCAAGATTAAACGTGTTTTCCTTGGAGCAGTACTATGATGGGGGACCTACTAGGAAGTATCCTGGGTAAGCCTGTCAGTGAGGATAAATCAGTTTGGGAAAAAAAATATTGGTGTATGGGGTCAATACGTCAATTCTAATGGGCGCTCCCGGTCCAACAATATATACAAGTGCTTAGACAGGAATCATGTAATATGTCTCGTGTCTATGGGGTGAGAGTTTGTTATGTTACACCAGAATAATAGATCCACTAGCAATTATTTGACATGACGCCCTTGTCTCAATCTTCATGCATGACCTCCCCTAAGGCTCTTGAGACTTATTCGGGGTCGACTGCGATACTTTTTGTAACTCCTCAAATCCACGGGGTGGGAGCCCGTTACGCTACCGTAACATGATGGATCCACTAGCAACTATTTGGTGTACGCCCTCGCTTTGCACATGGTTAACCATGTTGCTAAAAAGTCAATAGAAGTTCATACTTATAGTGTATTGATATATATTACTTCCTCCGTCCCAATAAGCATGGTATAATTTATATTCATTTGAGTGTATTAAAAAAATAAACTGTCAAGCTTATTGGGACAGAGATAGTACTTATTTGTTGTAGGATGTCAGAAACAATGAATCAAGTTGGATCATTGATATTTATATAATTCATTGTGTATATTAATTGTACATCAACTTTATACATAATGTAATAAAATAATAATGCATTGACTAGTGCATAATATTCATTATCACGCGATTCAATAAAATACATGTAAGGCATTAAAAAACATTTAAAAATGCATATATTTTGGTTATTAGTTATGAGTTGGGATTGGATAAAATAGAAATCAACCTTTAAATATTAATTGAGATCCATTATAATCCATTAATTAACAGATAATTCAAATCTAATGAATATTAAATTATTTGCAAATAATTTGTGATAAAATGTAAAGGAGGCCGGAGCCTTGCAAATTGCGTTAACTCCCAAGCGAAGTGCACAATCATCAAGATGGACGATATTAAAAACTAAATATTAATATAAAATAGGTATTAATTTTATTTATAAGTATCTTATTTAATTTGATTACACGTACTAATGAAGTACTAGCTTCATTTTTTTAAAGTTGACTTTTTTTTATTGTCCTATTAAAATTGATATAAGTAGCACAAAAAGTAACTTTTTAAAAGTTGTGGACACTATCATATTTTTATTTTTTATAGTATTTTTTAATTTACATACTCAAAAGAAACAAGCCAACTTACTCCAAAAGAGTGTTAATCAATAGCTATATATAATAGGTAATTTATAGCTAGTAAAACGTTTTTTGCCTCAAAATTAGGATCAGGTGATTATCAGCAAAAATTCATTTTTCATACAATTCCACTTCTTCACGTCTCTCAAAACTGACATTTGAATTGTATACTAATCATTTGTTAATCTGACTTCCATCCCAACTCACTCTGTTTTGACCATAAATTTTATCCAAATTAAACTCTCTTAAACTAACTTCTAACCCGACTTCTGTCAATGGCGTGATCACTGAACTTCCATCAATGATCAGTCTATTAAAACGCAACATCGATCTGCTATACTGATCTGCTCCATAATTCAACCTGTTACATTGATCAGATAATATCGACCTGCTGCTCAAGCTTGATGCATTGACTTGCTACTCATCGACATGTATCTCAACTACCACATCGACATGTTCATGCAACGAGATCATTAGCTTGCTTATCCAATAGCTAAACTCAAGACTATTTTACCATTGGTCTGACCTTTAAGTTACCAACATCAAATTTAAAAGCGCGTAACTTCACATTAATAATAACAAAATAAATGTTCTTATTTTTTTGAAAAAAGAGAAAATGAATAGTATTATGTAATCAGTCACAAGATTTTCCTTAAAAAGAATCACTCAAGATCCCATAAACAAAGACTAGACGTAATATAAAATTATTAATTAAGGGAATCTTATGTTAATACGGCCTGGATTATTGATTGTGTACCTGTGACGTTAGAGCATACGCACTCATTTTGTGTCCTACTCCCACTCTCTTTGTTGTGCTCAACTTTTTTTTTAAACTTTAATCCTTTCCAATTTTATATTTTTTTCTTTAATGGCAAAGCTTAGATACTTTATTCCATTCCTTTCGCCTCAATTAGGTGTTTTTTTATAAAGTAAATATAATAAATTTTATTGGTTATATACATGATTGACCACACGTAAAAATTATAGACGGCATGTACAAAATAATCAAATAAAATTATAAAAGATAAATACTTACATAAAATATATAATTCTATTTATTTATATATTTTTTATACTAAAATATTCTCTTAATTAATTTTTATATTGATGCAAATACTAAAATATTCTCTTAATTAATTTTTATATTGATGCAAATGAATAACATATATCGTATTGAATCATATTATTCTTATGTGTTATTCAGTTTTCTTAAAGTGTATGAATGAGTAATATTCATACTTTTCATATCATTCATACAATTAAATTTAATTAGAAGAGTATTTGTGGTTAAAGCCGGCTTAAGAGTATTAGGAGCCTGAGGCTAAATCTATCAAAACAAGTAAAATTAACGGTGATTATACAAAATAGTAAAAATAAATTATATAAAATAAATAATTGCCACCAACATAATAATATTTAAATTTTAGTCATTTACAAACTTCTTATACTAAAATACCCTTATAATTATTTTTTACATTTTTTAGTATGAAAAGTATGAAGCCTATTGAATCCTATCATCCATACATGATATTCAGTTTTATTAAATTGTATATACGTATATTCATACAATTAAATTTAAGTACAAGGATATTTGTGGTAATACACATTCACTACAAAAAAAATTATTTAGCAACGAAATTTTCCATTACTAAAAATGTTAGTAACGGATTTATCTATAGTAATATTAATGGTTGCTAAAAAAATTAACGGAATATGTTCTGTTACTATATAACAACAGAATTATAACGAAATTTATGTTTCTAAAATAGTTTCTTCAATTTAAGTAATAGAATTGTAACGAAAAATTATGTTACTAAATTTTAAAACGGATTATTCTGTTACTAATTATGTTATCAAAAATTGAACAACAATTCCATAACAATTTCGTTGTTAATCCATTAAAATTTAGAAACGAAAAATTTTTCCATCGTTATTCCATTACTATAATATCCTGTTTTTGTAGTGATTCAAAATAAGTAGAATTTATATTAATTTTTTATGTTATTGGTTAATATTTAGTTTTTACAATTTTATTTAGTTATTTTATATAATTAACACTAAAATTAATTAGTATATAAAAGTTCTTTTCGTCCATCGTTTTTAATTGAAAACAATTATTAATAATTTAGATAAAAAAAATATTATATAAACAACACGATTAAAATTAATTATGTCCTATAAAAAATATATACATTAGGAAACTGAATAATTTTTATTTTTCAATTATGTCATTCTTGATTTCCTCGTACTTTTAAATTTGAAATAAATCAAGTTGTCAATTTCAATTTTTTCAAATTTTATATAATTTAATTATTATCTAATGAGTATTAAACATAATCTAATATAAATACTTACTAACATAAATAAAATTGCAACTTTTACAAGTATTATTTAAATTCATGAATTCAAGATAATATATAATATTGGATAATATATTATTTCTTTTAAAGTTGGACACTAAATATATATAACACACATCTTTGTGTTAGCGTGGTAGCATGAGGTTCATGTTCGAGATAATAGATCTTAAATATGAGTAATTCATGATGTGATTTTGTAATTTAATTTAATATAATTTAATATTTTTAAGAAAATGTAATATATAGTTGAAGAAAATAATGTAAAAATATTTGCGATATTTTGCAATATCAAAGAAAATATGATAATATTGCTTGTTTTATATCCTATTTTGTGGTTATTTCTATTTTTATCTTATTCTGATTTTAATTTTATTATTGTAAAATTTTCTATGTAGGATGTTAAAAAACTGAGGTAGAAAAAAGTGCTCAAATTATGCCAAAATAAAAGATGATAACTTCAAAATTTCATACTAATAATTTAAAATGACGAGAATTTAAATTTTAATATGTTTGGAGATTATTATACACCTGACGGATTATACACCCGTGTATGTGAAATATGGAGGTTATTGGGATGGATGTATTTATATGGGTGGCCAGGAGTAGATAGCACCTCTCCCGAACAATTATGTCACTATCACAAATCTAAAATTCTGTGTTGAGTACATGTCTATTGCAGCTGAAAATCAGTACGATATCTTCTATTTGTCAAGATCAAAGAATGGTTGGCTTATCAAATCTCAATTGACCACTGATGATGAAGTTAGAAGACTATGTTTGATCCAATCATCACCTACAGTGTATGTGGATTTCAGGGGAGAATCGAGCAGCAGAAATGAATCCACAAGAATTTTGGACCTCAACTTTGCATGTGGTGACGATGTTGGTGAAGAAGATGGTGGTGGTGATGATGATGATGACTTGAAGATTATGTTGTGAGTTCATATTGTTCTTCATCATCTGAATCTGAAGAAGAACAAGGTCCTGCGATGAACAGTGCTACATTTGCTGAATTTGCAGCATGGATACGTGATGCAGGGGGTATGCGAAGAGTTCTGTAAATGATGTATCTGAGTGTGGATAGTGACGTCGAGTACAACCGTAATACAGAAGGGCTTTTAAGAAATTAGATAGTTCCAATGGTCCCCCTCAATGCTATGACCTTCGAAGTGTTGACTGAAGAAAATCCAATACTCGAAGAGTTAGATGATGGGTCGATCTTCAATGATAAGGAAGACTTGAACATTGCGGTTGGATTGTGGAACATGGAGAACCGAGTTGAATATAGAGTTGTTAGATCAGACACGTATTGATTGCATTGGGTTTGTAAGTTGTCTGAAAGATGCCCGTTCGTTCTGCGTGCTCATTGTCATGGAGGTAGTTGGACTGTATCTGAGTTTCGTGCTGAGCACACTTGTACTGATGATATCTCACATCTTGGTCCAAAAAAGGTACACCCAAAGGTGATTGGTGCATTCTTTGCGAAGAAATGCGAAATGTGAAAGATATCATTAGACCGAAGGTTATTCAGGAGGAGCTGAGGAGGTGTTTTGGTATGGATTTCAAGTACGATGTCGCACTCAGAGGCATAAATCATGCACTTGAGATGATCTACGGTAAGTATGATGCATCATTTCAGTTATTGCCTGGATATCTACATATGTTGGAAGTGATGAATCAAGGTACGATCACTGATCTTGATGTCGGTCCTGACAATAGATTTAGACAACTGTTTGTCGCTCTTGGAGCTTGTAGAGCTGGGTTTGGCTTGTGTATGAGGCCTGTGATAGTTGTTGATGGCACTCATCTAAAGGGGAAGAACAATAACATTTTGTTCGTTGCAATAAGATGACACTCAGCCCGCATATCAGCTCTAATCCGTGCCTAAGGTGCACTAACACTCTGGCACGCTTCCCCTTGTCGACACGACGTCGAGGAGGGCGAGATGTGTGGTCGGTGTGCTCAGCAGGTTGTTCATCCGCTACATGCCTCACACTCCGAGTAGATCGAGGACCGGAGACTTCCTCAACAACAACAGGTGGTCGTGTATGTCTAACATGATGCTGATCACCTGAAGTGTGTTGGGTCCTCGATGTAATGCTCATCAGAGGAGCATACGACACCGTCAGCGGATGCGGACAGTCGATTGATGTCACGTAAGGTAGGTATCGTTCGACCTCCTCCATAACGATGTTTGCAATACCATAGCACTGCAAAAAATAAAAAAACATAATCAATTAATTAAAGTTTTAATTAAGTAAATTAAATTAATATATTGAATTAAAACAAAATTTTAACGTACATCCAAATCCGTGTAGAAACTCCAAATGTTTGAAGATCCAGAAGATCTGGTGTCTTTCGAAAATTCCAACGAAGACATCTCGGATAAAATCCGTCACCACGATACTTTTCTGCAACATTACCCACCCTGGGAAGCAACTCAAATCCCCAAATCATCAACGACCAAGCAGGTCCATAGAAGTGATATCTCGGATTATTCGGAATTTTTCTCAAATAATTCCAGAGAATTTTGAACGAGTATGCTCCCCACGGGTACTCGTAGAAGGAGTCCAAGTTTGATGACAGTGTCCACAGCCACGCAAATACCATCTTCTGAGCGTCATGCCCGAAGAAAAAAATCAACGCCATCAACATGTGGGCCAAGCCTAGATATATGTCCGCCTCGTGGGGAGGAATGTGCTTCCAGAAACACTTGAGCAGATCCTGTCACGCCCCGATCCCGAGGGACGGCGCACGCGCCAGAGCATGACTGGGGGGATAGAAAAGAAGTGGGGAACAAAGGGGGACATGGAACATAATCATGGTGGAAGAATTTTTCTTGAAAAATGGACAGTAACTCATTTATAATTAGGACTAATCTGAATGGGGGAAGAGACAAATAAATCCACCAGTAGATTTAGTCAACAATGATGTCATGATCAATGAACAATTGTATGCAAAGAGATGCAATGCAAAACGGGGTTGGAGATTATAGCTCGTTACATGGGAGCGGTAATCCAGAATCCCAAGCGGCCAAATCATCCAATAGGAGCCGTCAATCAAGGGCCGAGGTTAGTGAGCCTAGCTCGCCAAAAGGAGTCACTCACCCAACTCGCCAAGTGTGGTCGGTGTTACACGACAACATCACAAGGGGTCGAGGAGTAGAGCGTCCAAGAGGGGCTGACTACTTCTAAGCTCTCCTATGAACATGAATGCATGTAATAGACAATAGTAAGTCTCGTGAATGAACAATGGATCATTTTATTGTCATGAAGCCTCTAGCATGAAGAATCAAAGACTGAAAAAGAATATGAGCTTAGCAGCGAAATCATTTTCTGAAAAGGAATATCCATGCTTGCACAGTATCACATAGAAAGTTTTAAAACAGAAATGTCATTCTATGCATACCAAAACCGTTGAGATCTCATTTTCCTTGGCTCAATATTGGCATTAGATACCCTTCTATGAACATATGGGGACAGCCCATAGAGGTCCATCATTTATGTCCTTCATCAGTAGGGAACTTTTACCCAAACTGACTTCACTCGAGAATATATGAGGACAGCCCACATAAACCCATGTGTACACTAACCATGTGCTAGTATGCTAACATAGCACATGATCCGATCGTCATGCTTGAGGGATCACTTATCCAATAAGGAGCAAAACATTTTAACATGGACATCCATTATGATTTTCATAAATATCAAAGCTTAATAACTCAAAAATACATTTGAAAACATATATACAAACCCACCTGTCAGCAAATATCAATACCATGTGATAACCGTAAATCAGTCAAACATCTCGTTCGCAATCATAAGAACCTAACAATTATATGTAACAACTTTTGGCCTCATATCCCAAAACGTAATGCGAATAAAGTGAAAACGAGGAACTAATGGCTTTCTAAGTCTTCTAAGGTCATTTTGGCAATACCCGGTTTTTCAAATCAACTTGGCCCAGAAGGCAAAAATACTCAAGGCATTATTCTCTATAGGAAGATGTAAAAACATTTTTGAATTATGCAACTTTACCTCAAAGCTTACTTGAGAAGATTCGTAGTCTTTTTCAAATCTATAAAAATTGGACCGATGAAAATTAATGAAATCTCTTTCATAAAATTCTATGTTTTTTTCTCTACATGCACTAGAAATTTTATTGACAAATGATAGACCGTGAATATTTTTCCTTTAGAAAAACATGAAATAATATAATAAATCATGACATGTCGATCCTAACCGGGATCCAAATCTAAAATTCAATCCGGCAGAGTAACGGATCTTATGGTTAGAAACTCAAAACCTTAAGGGACCTTAATCGTCTGATAGAACGATAGTCATGAACGGGAAAATGAATGAAGAAGAGAACGGAGGAGAAAGAATGAAGATAACGGTATCGGAGTGATGGCGGCGGAGACTCAACGGCGGCTGAGCCACCTTTGTCAAGCTCCATGGCTACCTTCGACCTTACCCTAACGTACCTTGATTTAAATCGATCTTCAATTTCCAAACTCGCAGAACCTCGATACTACAAAATGATAGAAAGAAGAAGAGAGAAGGGAGAAGATGAAGCAGAAGGAATTCTTCTTCTGCTGGGATGAAAAACTATCGACATCCCCTCCCCTGTTTCTAGCAAAACATTTGCTTATTTTATTATTATTATTATTATTATTATTATTATTTTATTATATTATATTATTATTAATACTTAAACCTTAAAATGCCGTAACTTCTACACACGATCTCCTTTTGGAGTAAACTCAGTGTCAACATCTCCCTTTCTTAATACTCTACACAATGACTATAACATTGATATACTTTCGATAATGCATGGAAATTCTAATTTTTATACGACGTGCTTAAACTTTAAAAATCTGTAGCAGTTACGTAGGACTCATTTTTGGGAAAACTTAGTGCCAATATTTTTCTTTTGAAAAACCCTACAAAATGAGTATAATATTAGCATGCTTTTGACTTATGCATAAAAAGTTCAATTTTTAAAGAAACGTTTAAAAAGTTTCGCCGGGTGCCAAATTCTCATGGTAGGTCCTAACATGGTATAGTTTCTTCCTAAAATCCTTAATTAGTCGTAGTAAGATATCTAAATCATATTAGGAAAATTTGGGGTATTACATCCACTTCGGACAAATGGCTGCCGCCGCATGCCATCTCAAGCCGAAGGCCTCTCGGATCGTGGGGATACGTGTTGTCAAAGTTAAAGCCCCCAAATCGCAGCTCCAAGATCAACGCGTGATCTCGTACTGTGTACTTGATCTCATTCCCATTCAGGTGGAACCAAATACCGGTACTGGACCAAATGCACCGAGCAACTATACCGTGGAGGGACGACGAACACAAGTTGCCCGGTCTCCACCCTATAAAATATCCGAAAGGCCCGTTCTTGAATCTATCAAGCAACTCATAACCCCCAACCTCAAGAAGGGTGATCCGGATTTCCTCTAGTACATTAGTCATATAATATGTATTCGGTACTGATATCCGATCAATAGAATTCGGCCTAAGATACCACGGACGCTCCGATACCTTCATAATTAAAACAACTAATTAACAAAATACTCAATATAAGACAAATTTATATTAAAAATGTCAGTAAATAATTAAAAAACGAACAAATACCGCATGTAATGAAATAATAATAATATAATTGAAATCAGAAAAATATATACGTACCACGTATATAAATACCGTTGGTAAATACCTCTTGGTAGGTATCTAATACGCCGTTACCAGCGGTATCAACATTGCTAATGTCGTAACATAATTCTAAGCATAATGATGTATATACTACATGAAAACAGTCCATATATAATCATATACCAGCGTAAACGGTCAATGTATATCATGTACAAGAGGAGGGTTGAAAATTGGGCATTAAAGCTTCAAAACCGAACGATATGTATGTAATTATATTGAGATTGGCGTTATTACCTCAATTTCGTGGGGTATTTCTTCGTCGGAGTGTGTCATTTCACGGTGGGAGTTTGAAGGAGTGTTCACGTATTGGTGAAGCTTCACACGGTAGATGCGTGGGTAGATATCTTCGAAGGAAATCAAACACGGTGAGGATGGTGTTCGGGCTGCAATGTGAGAGGGTGAGCTCGGTGGTGGGCGGCGCTGGAAGAAATGGTGAACGGAGGTGCAGGCGAAGTGGAGGCGGTAGATAGGGGAAAGAGAGGGCAGTGAAGGCGGTAGATAGGGAAAGAGGAAAGAGAGTGGGAAAGAGATACAGGCGCGTGCGTGTGTTTAGTCAAAAAGTGGGTATTTTTTGTATAAAGATTAGGAAGTGGGTATTTTTTAAACATGTGTTTTGAATAGTGGGTATTTATAATTTTCTCCCTAACAATATTTATAGTTTGAGGGGACGTTACTTTTATAAGTACATAAGACGGAACAAGTAATAATGACAAAATTGTACTACAATTATCTTAAATAAACAAAAATATTTATATGTTTCATATATATATTAATATATTTTCTTTAAAGTATATTGTTATTTATTATTCTATACTTGAAAACATATGTAAAATTTTGTAAGGATTTGTCGAAAGTTATAGTGATGCCACCACAAAATGATATATAATGCAACATTTATTTAAAATAATTTGTCGAGAACATTATTTTTTATGTAACATTTATTTTCAATATTTTATCAAAATATATCATATTAAAATAAATATAATTTATTATATAATTTTATAAATTATAAATTATAAATTAAGTGATCACTCTTATAAATTCAACGAGTACATATTTTTAACTGAAGACATACATGTGTGGTATGTGTTGTGCACTTGATTTGTAATGTACATTTGATATGTGTTGTGTACTTGATCTGTACACTTGATATGTGTTGTGTGTTTGTTCGATTTGGTCTTATCTAAATCAGGTTACTGAATTAACACTAAAATTTCATCGAAATGAAGAGGAATAGACACGTTTCATAGGATGTGCTATTAGAAGAAGAAGTGGACGAAGAAGGAGAAAGGAAGCGCGAAGAAGTGGAGAAAAATCAATGTGCAATTTGAGCAAGGAATCGAGTTGCAGAAGAAAACAATAATGCGCCATTGATGGATGAGAAGTTACTAAAGGAAATTCTCTTCGTACATACATCAAATCACCTTGAGATGCACATAAACTTGTATATTTTCCATCCTGATGAAGGAGTATAGTACAAAAAATGCAGAACCAATGTCAAGTTGTCTACATGAACTTCTTAGACATGCCTCGCCGTAATCAATGCAACATACATGAAGTTCATAATACCACATTTATAGAAGGATTACAAAATTATGATGTATGCATGTCAGCCAAGCAATCTAGATGTTCTTAAATAGGAGGTTTCTTGAATTCTTTGAACTTACTTATGTTGATATTTGGGGACTCTACGTGCAAGATAATATCATTAATGTCAAGTACATGTTAACTATTGTGGAGGATCATAGTAGGATGATTTGGATATATTTGACGAAATCAAAGGATCAAACATATGTTATGCTTAAGAGTTTTTTCTCTATGATACTTACACAGTTTAATAAAGCTACTAAGATCATCAGGACTGGCAATGGTACAAAATTTGTCAATCAAAATATGAAGAATTTTCTTTCTACTCTTGGTGTGATACACCAGAGAACGTGTGTCGATTCTCAACAACAAAATAATATTGTGTAGCGCAGACATAGAACCTTATTTCAAGTGGGCAGAGCACTGATGTTCCGAAGTAAAAATTATGAATTGGAAATAGAACTCCTAGTAGAATTATGAATTCAAAATGTCTTTATTATATTTTTATTGGGTGTGAGCCTAGTTTAGACAAGCTATAACATTTTAAAATTTTTGGCATATGTTGTTAGTTTACATCCTAGAAAAGAAAATGTTGATACGAAAGCTAATAAGTGTGGTTTCTTGGATATTCCATGAATCACAAATGATATATTCTTTATAATATTGATGCATCAAAGATATTTACGTCCATAAATATGAGATTTATGTATTCTATATATCCACAATTTGCTGATGATTTGAGTTAGGTTACAGAAGAAAATCTTCCTCTTGGTTATCATAAGGCACTAGAAGATGATGTCTTGTCTTCTACACCAGAAGGAAAGGAAGATCCATTGCCTTCTCACCATTCTTTCATATTATTTGAAGAATTTGCATCTCATGGAGATCCAAATTGTCCTACCTCCATTGGTGAGTTGAGACATGGTAATAGACCAAGGCGAGATCGAGCTTGGTTGTCATATTATGTTGTGAACGTACATAATGATTCTCTATTGTCTTTCTTGTCTTCTGAAGGTCTTTGAAAACCTACATTTTCCTACTTATTTTTACATCATCTATTTTCATTGTATACTGCATATCTATTGAGTGTTCTTTCTCTAAAATAACTTACATCATACAAAATAGCAACTAAATATGATGAATGACATGATGCCATGACTACTAAACTAAAAGCTCTTGGTGTTACCATACTTCTTTTTGGAAAGAAATTGATTGTATCAAAGAGTCTATAAAGTGAAGCTTAATGCTAATAGTATTGTGGAACGTTTCAAATATCTCCTTGTAGCTAAATGGTACAATCAAGAATATGGAATTGATTACATCGAAATGTTCTCCCCAATGGGTAAACTGGTCACATTGCGATTTCTCTTTGCCATTGCTACAAATATAACTGGAGGTTCACCAAAGTAATGTCAACAATGCATTTTTTTTCATGGTTTTCTTCGTGATGAAATATATATGTCCCACACCTCAGGAGTATACTAAGGCAAAATCTGGTGAAGTTTGCAAATTGGTAAAAAGTTTACACAGACTCAAACAAGCCTTAATGTAATAGAATGTTGAGTTTTGCTAGATTATATTCAACTTTGGTTTTACTCAATCATCTATTGACCATTGTTGTTTCTCAAGGGGTCATGAAATTATTTTATGTCTCGTGGTCTATGTTGATGATGTATTAATTATATGTCCTAATATAAGTTTCATTTCTACTTTGAATGTTTTTATGCATGATACTTTTACTATCAAAGATTTGGCTCTCACACGTTATTTTTTGAGAATGTAAATCGCTCATGGTACTACTAGCACATATCTCAACTAATGAAAATATATTTTGGATTTGCTGGAATTTGTTGGCCTTGCTAGTTGTGTTTCTATTGGTACTCCACTACCTCAAGGTCTTAAGCTCCGTCAAGATGATGGAGAGTTTCTCTCGCAACCAGATTCTTATCATTGTCTTATTGGAAGACTCATCTACCTTAATTTGGCATGTTATGACATTTCTTATGAGGTACAAAAACTGAGCCAATTTATCTCTTCACCGCGATCATTCCATTAGAACACTGGTATGCATGTGCTTCGCTATCTCAAGGGGTGTCCTTCTTTGAGGTTTTTCTATCCATCCAATGGTTCATTTACAGTTAAAGGTTTTTGTGATATTAATTGGAGGATCTTGTATTGATACTCGTTGATGGCTCACTAGGTATTATATATATCTTGGTGATGCCTTGATTTCTTGTCGTTGCAAGAAACAATCTACAATCTCTATTTGTTCTTAGCCGTTAGATTGTTTCCTTATAAAAAGGTTCATATTGAACCGAAGTTAGTTAATTGATTAGTAATACGGTGTTAACGCTTTTTATTTGGTTACACTTTTTTGTTTATGATAATAATGTATACACTTCGTTGATAATATTGTTGCAACCACAATACTATTTCTATAAGATTTTTTGAGGATTAATTTCACAAAAATTATAGAATTGTAACTGAATTTTGATTTTTTTTTTTTATCATTTTTTATTTTTTTTTACGTAACATTTAATTTTTTGTCATTCTAAATTTAGTATTTTGACCCTACATTTCATACTTAAAATAATGATTTTTCAAGTTTATTTTTTATGTTAAGATACAATATATCATTTAAATAATTCAACACATGCTACTATGATTTAAGAAATTAATTTTTGTGTGAAAGTTAAATAATATGTAAAATTTATATTTTTAAATATAAATTAAAAAGTTTATATATATTTAGAAACCTAACTAAATTAAGTTTGTGATATTTGTATGCAATTCACATATCTTTTTAGAAATAAACATATTCTCAAACCTGTTTGGTGAACTATGTATATATTAGGGTTATCAAATCGTACGGGTTGGGTCATTATCGAGTCGACCTAATAACAATACGATTTGTTAAGGTTAAATTTGAACCCGACCTGTTAAGGTTCTGATGAACCCAAACACAAACTCAATCTGTTAAGCTCAAACTCGAACCTGACTTGTAAAGATCCTGATAAATCCTAACAGGAACCCGGTCTATTAAGCTCAAATTCGAATACAACATGAACCCAACACGAACATGATAACTTTCGCGTTGACACGATATGATAATGACACTACACTTTATCAACATTATAAAATCTAAAGTTATATGAGAAATCAACATAAAAAATTATAAAATTATAATAAAAAAATAATATTAATGCGTAATTTTTGAATTTATACAACTTATTTGTTTTTTATATTTAAAGAAAATGCAAAATATTATGAAAAAATTATTTAAAAATTACATTTACTTTGTAATATAAACTATTAATATATTATAATATTTTGTATCAGGTAATCTGAACACAACACGATAATTTGTGTTCTTATTAGATTAACTTGACAACAGTCTGAACTTGATAAATACTACTTCCTCCTTCCCATTCATAATGTCTTGTTACATTTGGGCACGGAGATTAAGGATGGGTATTTAAAGTGTAAAGTGAGTGGGATCCACTACAATTCGAGTAAGACTAATCCATAAAGTCCACCACTTAATTGCCCCTTCTTTAATTTTCGTCCATTACAGAAAATATTTTTAATTAAGAAAATAGCATTATTTTTTATTGCTCTTTTTTTCTTGCATTATTTTTTATTGCATAATTAAATTTCAGCAGCCATTTTTTCTCCAACATGGGACAGATTTTACAACTTGCTGCATACGAAAATTGAGAAGGAATCATTGAACAACTAAATTCAAATTTTTCATTCAACATCAAAATGAAAAGGTTCCACACTTTTTTGGATTTCAAGTTTCCCTCTAAATTGAAATTACAAAATCTGCCACCTATTCCTATAAATACAAACAGCAACCTTCATTCTTCTTCACAAAAACTTCTACAAACAACAAAATATTTACAGAATGAGGCGTAAAGATCTAACTACGCAAGAGAGGAATCATGTTGTGCAATTTTTGCTCGAAGGTGTCCACATGGGGAAGCTGTGCAAGGGCAGAATCATGGAGTCAGCAGCCAAGTTCAAGACTTCAACGCGTACTATCAGTCGGCTTTGGGCTGTAGCAAGAAAGCAAAGAGAAAGTGGTCAAGCAGTTTATTTGAAAAGTGCCAAATTGAAGGAGACAAAAACCAAACGTGTGCATATTGATTTGGAGCTGATTTCAAACTTGCAACTGCAGAAACGTTCCACAATCATAGGGTTAGCAGAGAGCATTGGTGTTTCGAAGAGTACTGTGGGGAGATGGATTAGGAAAGGCTTGATCAAAGCTCACACATCAGCCATTCGGCCTGACCTGACTGCACCCAACAAGCTATTGAGGTTAAGGTTCCCTCTAGAAGCTATAGAACTCGATAGAATCTTGCTCACACTGAAGTTCAGAAGCATGCAACACATTGTACACATCGACGAAAAGTGGTTTTACATGACTAAAGCCACACGCAGGTTCTATCTAATCCCAGGGGAAACACATCCACATAGAACATGCAAAAATAAGAAATTCATCACGAAAGTGATGTTCATGTGTGCGGTATGCAGACCCATATTTGGGGAGAACGGTGATGTTTTATTTGATGGGAAGATTGGGATTTTTCCATTTACTGAAAAATGTCCTGCACAAAGGGCTAGCAAGAACAGACCAGCTGGTACTTTAGAAACTAAATGTATTGCATCAGTGACCAAGGAGGTCATAAGGGAATGTTTGATCAATAAGGTATGGAGATGTAATGAATTATGCATGAAATGTCAAAATAACATGTTTGGTATTCAATTAATGAATGTATTAGACTAAGTTGTTTCAAATTACTTATTGTAATGCAGTTTATTATAATTTCAGATTATCCCTGCAATTAAAGAGAAATGGCCACTAGGAGTGAGTAAGTTTATTCATATTCAACAAGACAATGCTAAGCCACATATCACAAATTGTGATTTACCTTTCAGAGATGCAGCCAACAGTGATGGATTTACATTCACTCTAGTGCAACAACCCCCATATTCACCTGATACTAATGTGAACGACCTAGGATGGTTTAGGGCAGTAGATGCCTTACAAACAAAGACAAATTGCTTGAATATAGACCAATTGATACAGGCTGTTCAGACTTCATATGATGAACTCTCTCCAACAACTTTGAATAATGTATTTTTGAGTTTGCAGGGCTGTATGGTCGAGATAATGAAGCTAAGAGGTGATAATGCTTACAAGATTCCACATCTTGGCAAAGAAACACTTATAAGAGCAAATGCACTCCCTTTGAACTTGGAAATTCCAAGAGAATTGGTTAAGGATTGCCTAAACTATTTACTGGAAGAAGGCAGTTCAGTGGGGATCAGAGAACTCATGGAGGCACTTGGAGTTCAAACAACACCACTACAATTATGCTAGGAGAAGTATGCATAATGTCCTTTTTGTAAGTCTAGACCCAAAAACATGGCTGCTATTATATGCATGTTTAGGCTTAGATTACTTTTGGTACATCCAACATGTCTTTTGGTACATAAAACATATCTTTTGTAAGTATGCATAATGCATTTTTTGTAAGTATGTATGATGACTGATGCTTGATGATAGATGCTTGCAATTTATTGTGAGCACAGACCCAAAATAAGGGGAAACACAACATGAGCACATTGACATCTCAATAATGAATCACAGATGTCAAACACACAATAGTGAGCAAGTTTTATCATCTCAGATTCCACAAACCTACTCCCACACAGTACTCAAACCAATATTAAACCAGGCACTCATCATGAATTCAAATTAACAAAGCAAGAACATATGCTCAGAGCCAATACAAGGGAAAGATCTAACCAATGAAAAGTAGCGAGCGGCAAAATCTGAAGCATCGACTCGTGAGAATTGGGTGGAAGGACTTCGACTTTCTCGTCTCCACCTTCGTCTTCGACCTCCCCTGCCATCAGCGTCTCACTCTCAAATTCCCACATAATTTTTTGCTCGCCAACAGAGAGTCCACCATCGAGCATGTCACAAATCGGATTCTCAGCCATCTGGCATTTCAGCATCTGAACGTACCATCTCATACGGTCATTGCAGCTAGATGCCTCTTTGAGGCACTCAGAAATTGAGGGCATCCTCTTTTCGACTTCACTCTTTATTTCACAAATAGGTTGGAGATTGATGGAATGAACGATTGGGTGCATCACGATCTGATTCTTCAAGATAAACACACAAGAACCCAGACGAGAACCGAGTGAAGTTGCCTCGTTTAGGCTGTTCATCAACAAGGGCGACACAGATTGGGAAGATACATCGAAAAGAGGATCCTCTTCTTCAGCTTCAAGCTTCACGAGCTTTTCTCTCATGAGACTCAATTTATGTGATTGGGTGTTCATCGCAATCGGGATGAGATCGTGAGATGAGATCGAGTTGCAGAGGGAGAGAGCAAAGGGGAGAGAGAAAGAGAGAGACCCGATGCGGCGCAAATGAGAATGGAGGCGTAACATTAGGGTTAGGGTGTCCTCATTAGTTTCAAATTAATTATCAAATTAAGGCTTAACTAAGTATGTTTAAGTTCCCTTATTTTGTCTATTTTTGGTATAGGACAAGATGAGTGGGATTTCCCAAAAAGGAAAAGAAGACATTATGAATGGGAAGGAGGAAGTATAATTCTTTAATTTCATTTATATTCGTGTTAGGTTATTGTATCGTGTCAAATTAAAATTTATCGTATCACATCTACAATCAAACAGCACCACCCTACTAACTAATGCAAGTGATTTCGTACATATTTATTTATTAATATCAAAGTGGTTAATATCGAAATTAAAGATTATGGATTCGTGTCTATCATGATACATCTTTACTATAATAATGTTTTTGTTAAAAAACCTATGTTACCAATTGCAGAACGGGTTTACATGCATGTCGTTTTATTTCACGACATTTGCCAAAAACTGAATTCCCTCGTGCTATTATTATATATAAGCTAGCTTCTAAAAACCATTAATTTCCCGATAAATAAAAATGATCATATTTGGTAAAAAAAAAAAAAAAAACAAACAAGACTAACACAATACATATCTCATTGAGGTATCTATGAAAAAAAGTTTGTACTAGCTAGTAGTAGCTAGCTCCTGCTCACTCATCTCGAGCCACGCATGTGGAGTGGGGAGGCACTCAAATTCTTTTTGAAGCAATAAGAGCCACGTACACATTGATCTATATATATAAGAATTAGGAGTAATACTTAATAATTACTTAATCATTCTCAAGCAAGTAAAAGGGATCTTGGATATATATATATATAAGGCTGCAAACGAGCCGAGCTACTCGAGACTTACTCGGTGCTCGATTCGATAAAAGTTCGTTCGAGCTTGAACTCGTTAACAAATGAGCCGAACTCGAGCCTGAAATCGAACTCGACTAAATTAACGAGCCGAACTCGAGCAGTATGGTATTCGACTCGTTTTGCTCGCGAACATGTTCGATTCGTATATTAATCGAGCCTGTTCGCGAACAGGTTCGTGAACTCTTAATCGAACCTCTAATCGAGCCTGTAAACGAGCTTTAGCATTTATGTGTAAGAAATTGTAGATAAGAGGATTTGAACTATTGTCAATGAGTTAAAATTAATTTCAAATCACAACCAAAGCTAATATATTAGACAGTACACCGCAATTATTATTAGAAAATATTGATTTATAACATTAATATATTATATATCACCAAATAATCAAATATCATCAATTCATTTATTATATTGTACATTTATTTATTTATTTATTTATATTATATTGTGGTATTAAATACTTTTAACTAATTACAATTATCATCAATTAATCATCCATGAATACAACAACTCATCTTATATACAGTAATAAGGTTGACATATACGGAGTATAATACAAATACTATATAAGAAGATTGTACATAAATTCCTATCATATTACTATATTGTTTAAAAGAATCATTTGTAATATATTTAATATATATTAATAAATTATAGTCCATATACATAAAAATACAAAACTTCTATGTATATCATTATATGTTACGTATATATCAATTTTATATGTGACTTTAATACTATTATTTCCTTAGTTCCAAGAAATAATACTTTCATGACTATATTGTATAACAATTTCAAAATTTTGAAGTTTCTAGCAAATTGTTAGTAATGATTACTACTAGTAAATTAAAATTAGTACGTAATATTTCATTTGTCATATTCAAATAGCTAACACCACATCATCACAAAAAATCACATATTAACCATACACTATATATAATATAGTAATGAATCATATTACTAATGAATAGTAATATGATTTAATTTTCTTAAGTAATCATATACGGAGTATATATATACAATTATAAATATGCTAATAACTTTACATCATACTAGTAGTATACTTACTGGTATACAAATATAAATAGAATCATATTTATTTATAACAATATTTATTTATATAGAATTTGGCTCTTATGTACTTTCATGCTTAATTATTATGCATTGCAACTAGAATTGTGTATTATATTTATAAGATCAACTGATAAATATATAATATACATATAGAGAGAATATATAATATATGAAAAAACAACTCATCTATTAAATATTTTAAACAAATACAGAGTATATTGAATATAAGAAAAAATTCAAAAACGTAAAAAGTTAAAAAAAATTGTAATGAAAATTTTATTTAATAAATTGAAATGTAAAAAATTAAACGAGCCGAACCCGAGCTCAAGTCCGAACCGGACACAAGCCGAACTCAAGCTGAATTTGAGCTCAAATATTTTATCTCGAACCGAGCTTGAGCACGAATTTAAATTTCGACTCGAACTCGAACCCGAGCCCGAACATGTAAAATATTAAACGAGCCGAACCCGAGCAGACCACTACTCGGCTCAGCTCGGCTCGTTTGCAGCCCTATATATATGGTAATTACATCTTTTTATTTATATTATAATTATAATATGGCAGCTGATATCTAGGACAATCGGATCCACCAACAAGTAATAATCTATGTTTTAATTTGGAGCCTATAAAAATCATTTGCTATTAGTTAGTGCTTCTTTAATCAATTTGGCTCTTTTAATAAAATATGGTTTATGTGCTCGGAAAGTAGTTTTAAGTATTAACGACCCATATAATTATTAATTAGTGTATGATTGTTTCATATTTAATAGACAACCCTCTAAACTAATTTTATATAATTAACATATATATATATATATATATATATATATACATACGTGAATAAAGTACTGAGATTAATTATATAATCCAATGTGCATGCGTTAGTATAGCTATAAAAATCATAGCTATAAATATATACCTATAAATGGGCAATATTAATTCACCATCCCGCATGAAACCCTATTCGCTACATGACTTATAATCATTTTGTAAGGCGTACGTTATTATCACTTAATAATTATTTAACACACACATGTCCATTTTGTGTCATTTTCCTAATCTTTAGCTTATTAAAATTTGTTGAATTACAACTACAAATTTCTCCTTGTCACATAATATACTTCGTTATTACTATCCTAATTAATTCACATATTCATTAATTAAAAAAAAGAAAATATAACATATACTCTCACATAATCATTGCAAATTTATAAAGTACTCCTTAAAATGCTGTGCTCACGAATGAAATGTATTAGTTGTATCAAGTATTTAGGTTGGTTAGAAATTACAATGGCAACTTCAATTTATCCAGAGATGTTGAGCATTAAATGAGAAATAATGTCGAGACAGATATGCAGAAAAAGGTAATACCAAAATTCATGGTATATATGATCAGGTCATCACATGCATGCTAACAAGATAAAATGAATGTTATACGATAAACAGGAGAATAAATTAATTAAATAATATTTTATCAATGTGAAAACAGAAAATTAATAAATATATCAAGAAAAGTGGATTACTCAAAGAAATTTAATTAGGATTGATTGAATGAGTTTGGATGACATGTTGAGTCGAAAATTTGTTGGCCCGATTCAATGTGATTTCCCAATATGAGAAAACGTACTCTACTGGCATTCTTCCATAAAAAAACTCCCCTATTGCCACTTAAACTTGTATTCATATCATATACTTACTAACATCTTAATGGTCAATGACTCAAATTAAATAAAATATCTTATTCTATGCATGCTTCTAAGTTCACACACACACACACATATGTATATGTTGTATATATATATAAAAAAAAGTGTATATTGTAGGTAGAGGTGATGAGTAGTTTATAAATTAGGAGAGATTGGAGAGGGGCATTATTGAAAATAGAGTAAAGAGCATGTCCCATTAGAAAAAAGCAGTTTTATAAATAAAGCTTTAGAGTGACAAGTTATATCCTTAGAGGTGCTAAACAAACTAAGCTAAGCTAAGCTAAGCTAAGCGAAGTCTTTTCTTGATTGGGAGTACTCCTCAGTCCTTGTGAATCAGACAATCTAGTCAGTCTCCAAACCATGAACTCTGAATTTAATGATCATTCCTCACTCATTTCTGACTACTATCCTCTCGGAATCATCACCCATGCTCACCACTTTCTTCCAGACCAAGGTAATTTCTATTATATATATATATACACATATACATATATATATATATAGATATATACTTGTGTGAATTAATTAAATGCTAGCTAGTTCGATCGAACGATGATTTTATGCTGAAATAAATAATGGTTATGTGTAGGGGCGGAGGAGATGAGCAACGGAAAGGCGCGGCGGAGGCGTCGAAAGGGGAAAGGTGGCGAGGGTGACGGAGGAACGCTGAGGAAAAGGAAGTTGAGCGAGCAACAGTTGAATATGCTGGAGAAGAGCTTCGGCAGCGAGCATAAGCTGGAGACGGAGAGGAAGGAGCAGTTGGCGGCGGAGCTGGGGCTGGACCCTCGCCAGGTGGCGGTGTGGTTCCAGAACCGCCGTGCTCGTTGGAAGACTAAGAAGCTCGAGGAGGAGTTCTCCAAGCTCCGCTCCCAGCACGACTCCGCCGTCATCGACAAGTGCCGCCTTCAGACTGAGGTGCTCATCATCACTTCTCGACCAAATTAAATCAACTAATTAACTCAATTTATATATGTTGATGGATTATTGAGAATATCTCAGTTATCAACTCATCGAATATTTGGTGAAACAAAGACAAAAGTGAGATGAGTGTGTGTGTGAGGAATGAAATGCACCATATATGTTTGTAAAATGAAAGACAAAAGGAAGTAATGTAATGTAATGGTGGGGATGTCCGTACACATATGTTTATTTATTTGAATGTGGATGAGTGGATGAATGGATGGTGGAGCGCCACATGCTCTCTTCCTTCCTTCCTTGTTTCTACATTTGCTACTACGTGTCTATTCATCTATATCCTATTCCTGTCCATACTCTTCCTAAGTCCTAATTTAATGAAACGAACGATGCAGATTATACAGATGAAGGAACAACTGAAGGAGGCAGAGAAAGAAATACAAAGGTTGTGTGAGCGTGGTGAGAGGTTTATGAGCAACAGCCCGAGTTCATCCTTATCTATGGACACCAACATGGAACCACAATTTGGTACTACTACTCAATTTCAAATGACCGATAATGTGTTTTACGAGGAGCCACACACCAGTTACGCTCATACTTTCCAATGGGACGTCGACGATCATCTCTATTACATGTAATACTAGCTAGTTCATTACTACTTTGATTAATTATTTCTACCTTAACCTCATTGTAGATACTCATCCCCATTGCATGTAAATTTCCTCTCTTTTTAATTACTCTATTAATATTGCTCTCCTAATTAGTTTATGGCTACGTAGGTACTGTTTATCAAGTGTTTATTGCTCACCATCAGTCAAGAATGCAATATATATTAATTTCATGTCATCAGCGCTTGCTTCTTCTTTCTTTCTACTAACTGTTATTTAAAATATAAAAAAAAAATGGTGTTATCAGTTAATTGTGAGGTATAAAAATAAGGAGGCTACTTTATTGGGATGCGAACTAGCCGAAATGTAGATATTTCTAAACATAAGTTACACTGAGGGAGGTACACTCTAATACAAAAATATATATTAATTAAATCATTGAAAGCAAAAAAGTTAATTTTTAATCCCCATGAAAGTTGTTTGTTTATTTTTAGAATGAGCATGCTTTATGCATAAAAATGAGTACACTCTCGTGGAGGAGGAAGTATACAAAAACACAAATGAAAAGGTGAAGTGTAAGGCTTAATTACCACACATGACTCCAAGAGAGTATTTGACTAAGCTTATTTTAAAGAACTTATAAACTGTTGCAAGAGCTTATAAGTTGGAGAAATAAGTTGAGGTGGAGCTATTTATATTTTGGAGAACTTATAAATTTCAAGAACTTATTTTTACTACTTATAAACTCTCAAAATACTTAACTTGTCAAGCTCATTTAAGAAACTTATAAATTACTAAACAAGAAGTTGTTTCAAGTAGCTTATAAGTTTAGTTAAAATTTTTGGACTCAGATACTTGAATTAAATGGGCCTGGCTAGATTTTTGTTGGGCTTATAAACTCGTATGTTCTCTTCTGCTATATATACTCCCTCCGTCCTAACTAGCTTGAGTCGTATTTATTTTCGGACCGTCCCAACAAACTTGAGTCATTTCCTTTTTAAGAAATCTTTATTACACACACAAATTTAAATAATATATATTTATATCATCACTTTATACTTTAAACATACACTCAACATACACTCCTTAATTCTTTAATTCTCGTGCCGAAAAGAAGTGTCTCAATCTAGTTGGGACGAAGGAGTATTACTCTGAGTGGCAATGTTGATTTAGTTTTCTTTTCCAATTGTCACGTTAATATTTGGTGTGTTTTAAAAATAGTAAAATAATATTTTAAAATTTTAGTAGAATAACGTATGTCCTTTTCAAAATATGTTGTTTTTTAACTCTAAAATTTTAAAAGTTGATTTAATTATTTAATCGTCAATCAAATGACGTGCATTGTTTCATTTTTATGTGTCACGCTTAATGTTACCTAATCAAATTTAAAATTTAATTTTATGGTAGATAAGTTTTATTTTAATAGGATAGATAGTTTTAATTTCTTTTAAATAATTATTAATTATGATTTATTATATTTTAAAATTTTGTATTTTGGCTTCAAGTCTTTTTTACGAGGTACAAATAGAAATTTTTTTATTTGTCCCAAAATCGACCATAGATAAATTCTCTTTTTGATTTGGGAATATTGACTACACTCCTAACACCACAAAAATTTAGTTAATTACCGACGGAAAAAATCCCTCGGTAAAAATTAAAAATCCGTCGGCTATACAAAATACCGAAGGATTGCCAACAAAATTCATTCATCGGCAATACCTTCGTCGGTATAAAGATTACCCAGGGAATAATCTGTCAGCAATAAAAATTAATATTATATTATATTTTTAATTATTCCGTCGGCAATATAATGAAATAATTAATTTAATTATTTTATTTTCCCTCGATAATCCCTCGGTAAAAAATTAAATTAAATATTAATTAATATATTTTCCCTCAGTAATCCCTCGATAAAAAAAGAATTAAATATTAATTAATATATTTTCCCTCGGTAATCCCTCGGTAAAAAAAGAATTAAATATTAATTAATAATTATTTCCCTCATAAATCCCTCGACAAATTAATTATTTTTAATTTTTTTATCCAAGTTTTACTTTAAATTATCAAAATACGAAAATTCAAATTTATTAATGTAGTACAAATATTAAACTCATAACAAAAAAATACTACACTTGATCTTAATCAAAAGACCCAAAATACTACACTTAATCTTAGCCAAAATATTATATCTTCTTATTTATAGAATCTCATTTATGAAAAGTAATATTTTTTTCCGATGTGGGACATAAGTTGATTGCCGACGGAAATATTCCTCGATAATATTAAATTTAATAAAATAATAAATTCATGAATTTTTATATAAATTAGTTTTGTTGCCGACGGCTTTTTCCCTCGGTAATATTTAAAGTAAAAAAATAAATATTAAATGAAATTAAATATTATTTTTTTAAAACAAGAAATTATTTAATTTTTAAATAAATAAATTATTTATTTTCAATTAAATCAACTACTTATTGCCGACGGAAATATCCCTCGGAAATATTAATTATAATAAAATAATAAATTCTATTTTTTAAATAAATTATTTTTTTTTGCCCAGGGATTTTTCCCTCGGTAATATATAAAGTAAAAAAATAAATATTTATTAAAATATATATTAGTTATAAAAAAATAAGAAATTGTTTAATTTTTAAATAAATTAATTATTGAATTTTTAATTATATTAATTATTAATTGCCGAGGGAATTATCCATCGGCAATATTAATTATAATAAAATAATAATTACTTAATTTTATAATACATTAATTTTTTATTGCCGACGGATTGTTTCCCTCGGTAATATTTAAAGTAAAAAATAAATATTTAATAAAATTAAATCCGTCGGCAATAATTATTTAATATATAAATAAATATTTTATAACAAATTCATCGGTAATCCGTCAGTTATTACCAAGGAATCAAATTCCCTCAGGAATTCCGTCGGCCGTTTTACAGTTGCTTGTAGTGTAAGTCTGAGCTTCGTGGTATTCTTACCGAGTAACATGTCAGATCCAGGGCATCCCAATTGGATTGACTGGGATGACAGTTTCTCATTCCGAATTTGTAAAATCATAATTTTGATCAAATCACACATCGCAATATACTAGGCCTTCTAATTCTTTTAGAGGTTTATCTAAAATATTCATAATATAACTAGGAAGACGTTTTAAATACCACACATGGGTTACTGGGCATGAGAGTTTGATGTATATCTCATGATTGATATAGGCGCACCTTACTTAATGGAGTGAGCTTTTATGTTAGTGCAGTGCTTGATGACGAAAACAGGAAGATAATAAATTGTAATATCCCACATTAATTTTTAGTTTCATTTATATTATTTTGGCAAGTTTTATTAAATTTTTTTTAAATATAGTTTGATATTGTTTGAAAAATAAATTGATTTATTATATGTTTGAACTAATAGATTTGATTTTGAATGTTTACAGGTTGTCCGACTTAGAGCGGGGATGTGCCCTAGCAAAATATACATTATTTTTATAAAATATTAAAAAATATTTAATATAAATATCTATGATTTTATTAATAAATATCTAAGATTTTATTATGGGTAGTGATATATATATATATATGTGTGTGTGTGTGTGTGTGTGTTCTAGAAATCTCCAACTCTCTTTTCCTCTCCCTACATAATCGACTCCTCCTCTCCCCTCACTCTCTTTCATTTTTTCTTCTCTTCAAGAACTTGGAGGTAAGCTCTTTGGATTATGTTCTTCTTAATTTAATTGTCTTATTGTGTTCATATATGTGTATATGTATGTATATAGAAAGGGAGATATGGTTGAGTTTGGTTATGGTTTGTGTTATGGAGAAAGGGCCGCCGGTGGAGTAGAGGCGGAAGCGGCAGCGGGGCTGCTGTCATGGTTTATCGTTGATGCGTCGGCATCGGCAAAAAAAATGGAAAATTAGAAATGACATGTGTGAATTTCCTATTTTCTGCAGAAACAAGGCAGCATATTGCGAGCTGATTTCTGTCCGTTTTATTTATCCAAAACCCATCGTATTAGATACCATTTTAAAGGTCTTTTCATCTTCTTTCCAACGAGCTCTTCAGATTTTAATTCCAACATAGAACGAAGGATTTATAAGCCTCTGAAGTTAGAGTGTCGATGTGTGTATTCTCTGTTTCACCTGTGTCTGGTAGCAGGTTGCGGGCTCATTATGTCCATTTTTGTATACTAAAACCTAACATATCGGATACCATTTTAAAGATCTTTTCGTCGTCTTTCTAATGATACCTTCGGATTTTAAATCAAAGCCCGGACGAGGGAGTTATGACCTGACGAAGTCAGGGTATTGATTCTACGCGCTGCAGGTGCTGTGCGATTTGAGTTTGATTTTCCGACTTCAAATCGATGCCAAATCCAAAACATTTACTTAGTAGTTTTATAGTCCAATCCTTAGAGAGTTCACCCATGATTACGTATTTGAAAAGCGATAAACCGAGTGTCCATAATTGATGTCCCAAAACTTGTGGTTAAGTTTGGAATTTAGTAATTTACATTCTATGTTTTATATTTTTGATTTGAGAAATATTGCTTAACTTATTTATTAATATTCCCTAAACTTATTTTATCTTGTTATATTAATTTCATAATCTTCAATTATAATGTGTTGTAGTCTCAAGAACTACATATATGTATAAATCAAGTTTTATATATGAGTACTAATTGTATGAGTTTAAGCTATAATAAGTTTATACTTTCAATGTTTAATAAGTTAAGTTTTAAAGTGCTAGGCAACGCAATATCCAAGGCTCGAGGACGGACAACCGACTAAAGTTGAGGATTTCCATTAGAATTACATCTATCGAGGTGGGGTTTACTTTATCTGTAAGCGTAGTGGTTACATGGTTATAATCATTGTTGTGTTTTGTTTCATTCGTATGAGCTATTTATGTGGCCCACAAGGGGTCGAAAAGAGGTTGATTTACCCACAAGGGGTCGGGTCCACAAGGGACCGAGGCTAGTCTCATTTAAGCAGCTAAGCTAAAGATGTTCATTACGTTATGTTGCATTACACAATTGGTTATAACTATTAGCAGCGTATTCCCCACTGAGTGTGCTTGCATACTCACATCCTATTTAATGTTGTGTTTGCAGGTTAAGAGTCGATGATGGAGTCAGACGGGAATGTGCTCCATACTCTCCCAGTTCCAATATGTTGGATTACATAAAACTTATGTTATTATGATATATGTGTGTGATAATACAATATAACCTAGTTTTGCTCAAATGTTTTAGAATTGTATTTGTCATATGCTAACTATGTTTGGTTGAAACACACTTAAGAGAATTTTAAACTGATGTTGATATTTTGATGGGTATGTATATATATTTGTTTTGATGAGGGTTGTGTCCCAATTTTGGTATCGTTGTCTGCTGCTATTGGTTGATATTTCAGGTTGGCATATACGTATTTATAGGGGATATGTCGTCCGTTTGTAAAATTTATAGGAGACCCTTAGAAAAGGTTCATATCTTGATTCGAATTAATTTAGATTCGCTAAATTAATTAAGTAGCACAATTATTTATTAATAAATCAATTATAATTAATTAATAATAAATAAAATTTAAAAAAATACAAATAATAATTCTCAATAATTATTATTAATAAAGACTACACATTTAATAATTAATTATTCTTAATTAATTATTAATCATCAACATTCTTAAATTTAATTAAATATTTAATTCTTCTATAAATTATTTATTAATTTAGTTAGATAATTTAATTAATCTAATTAATTACAAAGCCCTTATCCATAATAACTCAATTCAGTATTTAAATCCAATGTAACCAACCTTGATCAGCCAAATGGAAATAATTATGTAAAATTATTAATACATACTAAATAACATTAACATTTCATATTTTAATT
>JAPKLX010000079.1:995478-1008454 GCA_026898415.1 Leonotis leonurus | reverse complement strand
TTAATTCCTTAAATAACTAAATAAATAAAATTATTAATACATACTAATGTCCATTTCCACTAAGTCATTTTCCTCAACATCCCCACTCTCAAATCTATATCTCTACTATCGCACAACACCCACACTTTTTCCGGCGAATCGCCATCACCATAGAGGTTCTCTTCATACCTTCCTCTCTTTCCATTGTTCTATCTCTCCCTTTCTTGGCCGGATTTGTTTTTCCAGCAAAACTCCGAGCTTGCCACCGTGGAATTCGGAGCTTCGACCGCAGAGAATTTCATAGTCCAGCTCCGTCAAGCCTCCGAAATAGATCTCACTTTTTTTTCGTTTGATTAAAAATTTAAACTTAATTTTTGATTGTGGGAGTTGATTATTGAAGAGGATTTATTTATTGAGTTCTTGTATTTAACACTCCTAATTATAGATTATAGAATGTGGGATGTGTGGACAAGAGATATCTCTTTATTATCTAAGTTCTTTGTGTTGAAAAGCTCATTACATCTAAAGGAAAAGAAAAACTAAGTTCTTGAATGTGAAGGATGCTAAGTTGGAATTCATACCTTAGAAGCTCTATATTTAGTTTCATGCTTACTACTGAATTTAATAACTAAAAGCATCCTGAAATAATTCAAATTAATTGATGAAACATACTTTCTTGAGAAACTGAGAGTAGGGATTGATGCTTCACAACTTGCTTTATCCTTTTCACTCTCCAGTCACCTCTTTCTCATTTGTTTCACTTTGGTTTGTTTTTGCAGATGTGGAAGAGTTTGTATATGTAGAATGATAAATGGATGGTGTGGTTTAAAAGTGAAGATGTTGATGAATTTTAAATAAATGGTGGAGAAATTGAGAGTTTGTGTGTTAGGGGAAGAAACACCTTACGTACGACCTCATGGAGGAGCATGCCTCTTATATATTTTTATCATTTATTTAATTATAAAATTTCATTTACACTTACTATAAAATAATATCAAATTCTTGTAATAGAAATTAGTATTGCATTATTAATGTATAATTGAGATTGAATTATTTTGTTGGACTCAATGTACAATTGGATCTTTATTTAAACTAAAATTGTCAATTTCTCATCATAGCCCAATAGAATTAAAAGTAATAGCATTGTAATAAACACCTAAGTCTCAAAATTAATAATAATAATAATAATAATAATAATAATAATAATAATAATAATAATAATCTTACTCGATTTAGTATAACTTTCGAGAGTCAAATTCAAGCATGTCACAACCACCGTTAAGTTGATGAATATTTATCGCAATAGAAACTCAACATTTGAGTTTTAAAATTCCTACGGATATGATACTCTAATTAATAAATAAAACTCGAGGATCCTTTCGAATAAAAGTACGGGGTATTACATAGACTCACATAAGTCATTATATCTCGAAGAGTTCTATCAGAGCTTCAAAATAATATTTGTACTTGTACAACATGAGTGCCTCATCCCAGATTATAAACTTGTATCTAACAACGAGTTCAGCTAGTTGAGTTCCATGTTTAATGTTGCATGTGGAATCTTCATTCGTATTAATAGGATTTTAAACCTTGAATGAGCATTCATACCACTAGGAAATAAGAGTAATACAATTCCGCTTGACGCAACATTCAGAATAATTTCTAATTTTAATCTCAAAGCAGAAGATAGAGTCTTCCAAATGAAATTCTTCTCAGTGCCTCCATAATCATATATATACAAAAAATTACTCCACCATCTGAATCCACATCATTCATAATTGTGCTATACACATTATGATGCTAATTTCTAGAGCTTTGAAACCAAAATATTGTGCTCTTCAGTCAACGATGTTCAATCAAATCTCATTTCATCAATGATCAATTTGTTTCCTTCATTTTCAAAGAACTCTGGATTTGGAAAAGATATTCCATGAACATCTCTTAAACTCTTTCCCAAATTCCTTAAAACCTTTTCAATTTCCACAAGAGTGTAGCTTTTGATTTGATCATCTGTCATACGAAGTTCTGCAAAAAAATAACCAAGAATAACCATTTTAATTTAATGGATGCCAAATTTCAAAAATATTGATATTGAAAATTTAAATACAATATCTGAATGTTGTAGAACAGCTTGTCTAATGTATAGAATATCATCTTATAAATATACCCAACATTTATCCTATACCACCTCTAGACGACTTAAATAACATGATACAAATAATGTAGTATGAAATTTCCTTAACGATTGTGCAGACACGAAATTACTTGCTTCAATGATTCCATCTATGTATTCCTTATCATCATCCAACAATTCAAGTGCGTAGCAAACATCCCTGATTGAATCATATACGACACCATTAATTGCCCTTATATCTTCGAAAGAACTTGGACCACGCACTATATTTAGCAAACATCTTCAATTGTACAATTCACCGCTTCCAAGACAAATATGGAATACTCTTCCAATTGATATTCTTTTGTGTCTCATAGTCCATTCTCTAGCCAATTGATTCCAAATAAATTTAGTTGGAAAAATTAGAATGCGTAAGTTCTCATGCTTGAGCAAATTACTTATATGCTTCAACCCATGCTTAAAACATAGTATCCATTGCAGACACTCTATTCACAACACCTTCAATCAGTTCATAATCAGATAATACGACCACTAACCATACACGGGGATGATCTTCGTGCAACACCACATGGTCCGTGAACCATGAAATCTTCAATAGCTGAATAATAATTGTGATCCATAGTTTTATCAAGTATTGCAGCTGATATGATCTCATCATTGTGCGCATGTGGAAGTCATCGCTTTTGAAATTCAATAGTATATACGACTGCATATATATGAAAGTATGACAATAAGAAATATATTAAAGTACATAAAAAAATAATTGCATTAAAATATTAATTAAATTACATAATGAATTAGTGGTGAATAAGAATAACATATAATGCATGCTCTAAGAATTTCAAAGATATCTCCTTTACACAAATCTTTGATCAAATTATCCAATTTTACCTTAAATATACTGCAAACAATATTTGGACGAGCTTCAAGTTTTAACCCTCGACTATCTTTATATCTCATTATTTCTGGTCATTTTGGATTGCAGGTAAACGTGATAAATATATAAGAATATCCAGCCCATCTACATATTGTCATTGCATCTTGATAATTTTGAATCATATGTCAGCTCCTCCAGTGAAAGACGAAAGGATATTATAACTCTTTTCATAATGTAAAGATGGAGATAAAGAATTAAGTTGACCTGATCACATTAAAACAAATTTCATAATAAAAAATTACTAAAAGAATAACAACATATAAATTATTTTAAATATTAAAATAAAGAAGTTAACATGTATAGTATATAAGTTAGAATAAATATATAATTTATTAATTAAATATTAGAATAGTAAAGTGAAGAAATTAACGTATATATATCGTATATAAGTCACGATAAGTGCATTTTTTTTTAAGTATTAAAAATGGAAGAAAATACTTAAAATACTTCACATTAAATGAAATTGTCATGAAATATTATTACATAAAATTATTTTTATAGTTTTTTCACAATTTCAACTATTTTGTAGTAAATAAAATAATATTTTTATTATGAAGTGATAAAAAAATATACACGAAATGTCCAATCATATAAAATGCATACAACAAAAACAATAACATAAAAGTATACAAATATAAATAAAAAAAGTTTTAAATTTAATTATATTAAGATTGAATTTTAGATAATTATAACATTTAAAATTCTTAATTATTTATTACCTTGTAATATCCTCAATATGCATGTCAATAAAATTGATGTCTTTTGGATAGTTGTTCCTTTTAGATGTCGCCTCATAACTTTGTTCGTCTATTATACAAAAATTACATATAATTTCCACAATATTAAAAAAGAATTATATACTGAAAAATAATTTCTATATATTTATCTGAGCTTGAATTATTGCCCCAATAGCACAATTACATACCACAAGCTATAATTTTTGACTCAATAACAATCAAATTTATCAGCCCATTCACAATACAATTATTATT
This sequence comes from Leonotis leonurus, assembly GCA_026898415.1. Classification (NCBI taxonomy): domain Eukaryota; kingdom Viridiplantae; phylum Streptophyta; class Magnoliopsida; order Lamiales; family Lamiaceae; genus Leonotis; species Leonotis leonurus. The sequence goes on along the minus strand of JAPKLX010000079.1, from coordinate 1,004,412 downwards.
AGTCCAAATTGCTAACCTAATTTTTCAACCCATTTATTTCACAATTAAAGGCCTATAAAAAAATAATTTGTTATATCCATCCATGCCTAATCTAAAGGAGGACCATACGAATAATTTGTTACACTATATAATTAGATCTTCTTCGCGGTCCATCAACTTAAAAATTCAAAGCCCACTCGATTAAGTGTTATCAGCTCATTCAATATTCAGACGAAACTCTATTTATCGGGTATATACCCAGCAACTTCTACCGTACATGCATATCAACATTTTATCCCTTCTTTTTCTTCTCTCTAAGAATTTGTCGTTCTCTTTCTTTAATTTCTTTAGGTTTTTCTTTGAAGTTTGTTTCACAGAATAATTTTTAGCATAAGGTTTAAGGATAATCAATATCCTTCAAATATTTTTCAAATTATTTACAGTTCTATTCAAAATATTTGTCGTTCTTTGTTTTTTTTCCTTTTGTAATTTAAAACTTTCTGAACAAATAATGTGTTAAGACTTCAAGAATTTTCGAAAAATGATTGACCTAAATTGTTGTTCGATTTTCTTATTATTTTGTTCAGATCTACTTTTAAAATGGTTTGTCTAGATTTTTAGATAATCGTTTTATGAATCAAATATATCTGAATATTTTGAAGCCTTATGATTTGAGGATAATCGATCATAGGCAATAGCCTGAAATTTTAATCGATATCCTCCAAAGATTGTTCAAATTATATTATTATTTTGTTTTTTCGAAATATTTGTTGTTATTGTATTTTTTTTTCATTATATTTTTCTAGTATCTGAGCCAAGCCTCAAGACTTATGGAATTTTAGAAATAGGCTATATAGTCTAAATTGTTTTCGATTTCCTTTTATTTTTGTTTAGAACTACTCTAAAATAATTTATTCCAAATTTAAAAAATATATATTTTCAAGATTTACATTCCTGAGCAATAACCTAAATTTTTTGGTGATATCCTCTGTTTATTTTTCAGATAATTTTATTATTTTTTCAAAATATTTGTTGTTCTTGTTTCTTTTTTTTTTTGTAATTATAAAGTTTCTGCAACAAATTCAAGCCTTCAGGCTTAAGGAATTTGGAAAATAGACTATAGCCTAAATTTATGTTCCACTTCCTTGAAATATTGTTCAGATCTACTTTAAAATTGAATCTTTGAAATCATAAAGCCTGCGAAACATAGGCTAGACTAAATTACTTTTCGTGTTTCGTCTAATTTTTTAATATCAACTTTTAAGTTGAATGCTTAAGATGTTAGTTAATTTTTTTAGTCAAAATTTCTTAACAAAGTAAGTCTCACCGCTTAGGGATCTTCGAAATTAGGCAAATGTCTAAAATATTATTCGATTTCCTTATCATTTTGTTTAAATATATATCAGTTTTAAGTTTATTTTCAGAAATTATGTTATTTAAGTTTTTTTTTATTATTCATGTTTTGTTGTTAAACATATGAACAAATGATTATCTGTTTCCAATCTTGTAAAAAATCATTTTAATGCCCCGCCTTTTCAATTTCGGATAAATTAGTGAAACTCTCAAATTTTTCGAACTTGTACTCGATTGTGAGACCGTGTTCAAGAATTGATCAGTTGAAGATGTCAACCATTAGTGGGAATTGATAGTTGTTAATGTCATCGTTTAAAGTGGGTGACATTTTAATACTTATGATTAATACAAATAGTTATAGTAATTGGTGATTTAAGTAAATGAATGTCATTAAGAAAGAAATTGTTTATGGCGATTAACGATTTGAGTAATACCAATTAAGTGATTGGTATTTAAATGTTTGTGATTAATGCAAGCCTTTTTATAAATACTTAATGGAGTTAGTGATGGTGACTAATTATGATTAAAAGAACCATAATATATATTAGTGAATCAAATGTATTAATCAAGAATGGTCAAGTTAATTACAATATTAAGCCCCACCTTAATAGATTCCTTTACGAAAAGAATATATATGTATACATAGGTAGATGTAAAGACAAACTCAGATGGGTGTGTTTAAATGCACAATCACCTGATTATGTGTTAACAAAGACCTATCTTAGTACACATGAGATTAGAAATCTGAGACCTGTTACATAATATATTTAGCAAGCAATAAGGCAAGGATAAAGAGAAAATACAGAATAAGGAGTGTCATCTTAGTCTGCAACAGTTCATATGAAATGACAATAGTAAAGATATGCTAAAAGCTGCAAGCACATGCTACAGATTATCTTCTAAGAATTTAAAGAAGAACAAATATGATAAGAGACCTTCTAATTCCTAACAAAAACAAAGGTAGAAGGATTAAGTACACAGCACGGCATAACAAATTTGGTAATAAGCTAGAAGGGCAGCCCTGCCCTCTCTTCCCAAGACCCTACTCTCGTTCCAAGGCCCTTAATCTCTCTGCCCAAAACTTTATGAGGGAGAGATGAGGAACCTACAACCTCTAAGCAGATTCACTCCAAGGTGGAGAAACAATGCTGCCATCTTCTACCTGCAACAAAAGACAAGAGATACATAGTGAGAAGCTATGGAGAGATCGATGTAGGTCTGGATAAGGGATGTACTAGAAATAAGGAGGAATCTCTCTAAGTAGAATGAAACAAAATAGAAGAAACCTTGTAGAAAATGAAATTTCACACCTTAGAAAGAAAGGAGGGCTGAAGGAAGAGGGAGAGGAAATCTGCTTGATGCAGATCTTCCAACCTCCCTGTTGACTGCATTCTCAGCTTGTCCCCCATGTGCTAAACCTGTAACATAGAACGAATGAAACAAAAATCAGGTTTTCTGCAACACCAAAATCGAGCAACACCCAAGAGCTCAGACCCCAGCCTTAATCAACTTCACTCCCCTATAAATACCCTTCTCCCCATGCCTTAGAAAGTTTTCAGTAACAAGCAAAACACTCAGCAAAAACAAGAAAAGAAATCTTAGAAAATGAAACTTAGAGAAAATAATAAAAGGAGGAATTATGCCCAGTTTCAAGCAACCCAGAGATTGCTTTAAGGTAAGAAAGATTCAACTCACCTCCTTTCTAAGCCTGCAGATTTAGAAAACAGATTCTAACTTTCCCTAACCACCTACTCTTAAGGAAAAAGGGATTTAGTTAAAGAAAGAAGGTCCCACTCAAACCAATCCAACAGTAACAGTCCACAAGAGGTAACAAGACTGAATTTTAACCTTGGTATTATTATTACCTCTTAGAACTAAGCTAGTTATTTTTTAGTTAATGCAACTCAGGCTGCACTCAATTTACGTACTTGTTTAGGCATAATTAGAACAAAACATATGCAGACCAACAACATAGATTCTCCCTTCCTATGTTACATTAGAAACTGCAAGAACACAATCAATTTGCCCTAGAACAAACTCAGTGACACATTACAGCTTTGAATCATAATATATATAAACATGCCTTTACGAAATTTAAGTTTTAACCTATTTAGTGACTATTGTGAAATTATCTATGCCTCCTACTTAGAAGGAATTTAAGCATGCTGTTAAGAACACACATGATGATTTCAAACTCCTCATGGACTGACCTCAACCAAGCATGCAACACACAAAAGTAATATAAAATATAGACTTAGCAAAAGAACCTATAGAGAGGTTGCAATTACTGATTTACAGAACATAAGTTGCACTTAAAATAACAAAAACCAACTCCAAACTTTACAACCATAGAAACAATAGTGAAATACTTAAGGAATTAAGACTTAGCTACTGTTAGTCGATAAAACCAAACAGCTGCGGGCTCCAAGAGCTGCTGTTGTCCAAGGGGTAGAACCCCACCAAGTTGTCCACACCAGAACCGAACCGTCCAACCCCAGGTTCCACCCAAATCAATTCCTCAATCACAAGAAGAAGCTAAATGAAATAAGTGAGGAACAAAACCAAATCCTCTACCAAAGTTCTTAATTAGACTGTAAATTAGAAACCTTAAACCATGCAGAAACAATCTAAATCATCCCAGGACTAAAGGACTCAAGGACTAGCCAAGAACACAACCTTAGCCAAAAAAATTAATCAAGAGTGGAGTCTTAAAACCAAGATAAATCAGTGGAGATTTAAGCCAATCTGGAATTCCAAAGCACTCCAAATACTTTAACTAAAATCACTATAGGAAGAAAGAGATAGAGTAAGAGATGGAGCGGGAGAGGTGAGGGAGGAAAATTACCGAGGTAGAAATGACGGGCCGCCGTCGGGTGCGCTGCGAAGACAACACCGAGGGAGAGAGCAACGAATCGGACAAGGAGACCTCGCCTCCGTGAAGCGGCGCGACGAACGTCGCCTGAAGAAAAGGAAGGCGCGAGCTACCGTTTGAGAAAAGGAAAAGAAAAGGGCGTAAGCGGGCGTCTGGCTTGGGGGTGAATGTAAATGAGTTAGGCACCGTTTGTTAGCCTTCATTAGATAATATTATTAATATGAATAGTGACATATTATTATTATGAATAGTGTTTAATAAATAGTTTGGTATGTAAAATAAGGGTCCATTTGGTAGCCAAGTTAGGATATGGGTGGATAGGTTTAAAATAATGTGGTGGGTTAGGATATGAGGGGTTAATTATAATATGTTGGTCCATTTGGTAGACAAGATAAGAACTAATTAAAAATTACCGAAATGCCACTGGTGTCAGCGGTCTCTGACACTCGGAGTTCGCTGACAATGTGTTTCAACATATAATTGTTCATTTTACGAACAAAATAACGCACACTCAGAGATCGCTGACACTCAGAGATCGCTGACAATGACACTGTTCCAGATGGTTTAAAATAATATCACCTATTTGGTGGGTTACACAACCTGCTGTAATAGTAGAATTAAGGACGGGCCGTGATTTAATATCGGGCCGCTTGGTTTACTTAAAATGCTACCAAACGCAGGTTGAAGCAGGATGATTTCTGCCTAACCTGCTTCAACCTGCGTACCAAACGGAGCCTAAGAATGTAATATAAAGTAATAAGTTGTTTGATAGAATAGATAAATAGGTATGATAGTTAATAATCTGTTTGGTATATAAGATAAGAAGGTATGATAAGGGTAATTAAAAAATATAACCCGTTTGTTAGAATAGATAATGACATAAAATAATTACTATCTTGTTTGGTAGAAAGTATTAGGACAATAATAGTGTATTGGGAAAAGAACTTTCAATTTTTCCCCCCAAATTCGTCGAGAATAGGTCTCCAGCATTCTATTTTCAATTCTACTACCTACAGTTTCTGCAAAGAATCAATTCCTATTCAATCCAGAAGATTATCCATTTGGACGATGACATCAAACGAAGAAGGTTTGAATTATCGAGTAAATTCGATTGTTAATACAATCGAGTCTGTAAATTTCGCGGTGAATAAAATGTTTGTGAATATCTGAAATTTTCGGCTTTTATTAATGTTAAGTTCGTTTGATTGGTCTTTGTTACCATAGATTTATGCATTTTGTTCAGTGTTGTCTCAACATCTGTAAATTAGGGTTTCTTCGACAGGGTTTTAGTGAATTGTTATGTGATTTCTACTCTATCTGGTTTATGATGTTGGATTTGTTCAGTTGAGAATATGAGAATGATTGATTATAACATGTTTTGTTATATACCCTCGAATTTTTTTCCCAATCTTGGACGAATTTCGAATGATTTGTTTGGTACAGAATACATATTTGAAGCTGAGTTTGTTATCGTTGTTAACTGTGTACTGTATTGTTTAGTGTCTACATAATACATATTTGTAATATTCTGGTTTGTTATATATGTTGGGTATCTGTAGTTGCCATTTGATAGTTGGATCGTAAATTCGATTGTTTATTGTTCCTGGTTTGATTTATATATATTTGTATCTACTGCATAGATAGACTAACGATGTTCTTATTTGCATTTTTGACAGCTTTCTAATGTTAAATCTGAATTCTAAATAGAGTACTTTCTGTTTTTTTTTTTAAATTTTAGTTTCCCTACTGTGAACAACCGTCATTTGATTTATTTGCTTGTAACTAGCTTATTTCCCTATTTTGATGCATTGACCTAATTCCATTTAAATAGGTAGTTGTGATGCAACTAGCGTTAGGGGTAAGAGATTTGAGAAGGGACGACGTGTGTGGACACAGAAAGAAGAGGATATCTTACTTCTATCAATGAAAGAATTAGTAGCTAATGGTTGGAAATCTGATAATGGTTTTAGAGCGGGTTATTTAAATAAACTAGAGGAAAGTTTTAAGAAAAAAATGGCGGGGACTGATTTGAAAGGCAGTCCACATATGAATTCGAAATTAGCTATTTGGAAGAAAGACTATAACTCTCTTGCTACAATTCTTAACCTAAGCGGGGTTGGTTTCAATTGCAATGGAAATTACACTATTGATTGCGATGATGCTCTATGGGATTCTATCATTAAGGTATGTTTTATGTAGTTTGTTGATTATATCTATCTTAAAAATTGCAATTCTGTAATATATACATATACATTACTGATGCTATCTTTGTTCTTGTTTGTAAATGTAATTGCAGATTGATCCGAATGCCAAACGCATCCAGAAGAAATCATGGCCGATGTATGAAGACTGGAAAGAAATCTTCGGGAAAGATCGAGCAAATGGGGAAGGTGCGTTTGATGTGGATGAAGCTGTCAACCATTTGGAGAATCTATATGGAACGGGTGAGTATAATGTGAACTTTGAAGATATATGCACCGATGGTGCAACAAATATGTCCACTCAAAGTGAGCATCCCAGCGTGGAATCAACTCCATCTACTGGTAAGGGTAAGAGCAAGGTACATAAGCGTAAAGTGGCTGACGGAATTGATAAAGTATGTAATTTACTAGAAGGGATGAGTAGAAATGCCAACAGTAGGATGGAGACAATTGCTGGTCGGTTTGGTCATGAGACAGTGTTAGGTCAAGCTAGGATGAACATCTTTGACAAACTCCCTCATATAGATGGCATGAGTATGAGTCAGAAATTGTCGGCATGTGAAATCTTATGCGACAATGATAAGAAGCTGGAGCTATTCTTAGGACTGCCCGCCGATGCGAAGGTTGAGTATATTATCCGATTACTTGGTTCACAATAGACGAGTGCTATGTAATTTTCTGGTTGCACCTGACAGTTTTGGGTGTTGGTTTTATGTTTTTGGTAGTTCTTCTTGTTTTAGACTATTTGTTGTTCTTCTGAATGTTAACCAGACTGCATTTCCAAATGACTTGACTTAATTTAGTAATGAAACTATGTGTTGTGAACGGTTCTTGAATTGAAACTGCAAACTTCAAGTATGTTTTTGGTGCCTTACTGATGAGGGCTGTTTCTGCATTTTACTTTCAGTACCGATTTCCATTTGATTTGCACTAATTAACAGCAACATCATACTGCTATTTATTGTGAATGAGTCTTTTAGCGTAGGGATTTTTTGATTTGCACTAATTAACAGCAACATCATACTGCTATTTATTTTGAATGGGTCTTTTAGTGTAGGGATTTTTTTGTGGATGAAATTAAAAAGCAAATAGCATAGGCTGCATAATTAATAACAACGACATTACAACGTACTAGTGACATTACAACAAAAGACTAGAACTTAGTACTAACAATGCAGTGAACGGCAGTCCTAAGAAGAAATAAAAAAACGGATACGGAAATTGAGAAACAAGCGAGCAAAGTACAACATCATAGTAACTTCTGAAGCAAACACAGTAGATGTTCAAACGATCAAATGGAGACGATAGAAGAGAAAATTATTTGAAGGGGTAAGACGATGCACATGACGAGGAGGTCGAACTCTTGCTTGACTTTTTTTCATTTGCCCTGCGTGAACCAAATCCAAAGTTGAGTGCTCTACGACTTGGGCCCGGGTTCAAGTTCTCATCAATTGAAGTTGGGTTTCTTAATGGAGGAGAAACTACCTCATCATCATTTGAGCTCGATGAGTTGATGATAATTACATTATTGTGCTGCTGCACAATGAGACTGTCATCACCGTCTCCAAACAAGTATGCCAAACTCGTAAAAATTGGCTCGTCCTCATAGTAATAAGCCCTTGCAAAGTTATTTTTCTAAAAAAATAAATTAGGTCAATAAAGAAAGAAACAAAAATTTCTTAGTTGACGAAAGACAATTTAAACGGGCACTTGTCGAAAGAAATAATTTTTGTACCTCAATCAGCTTAGTCCATACTTCATCACTAGCAACAACTTGATGTTTTTCCATATCCCACATAGTGCCAGGTGCCTGAACAATCATCTTGAAGACATTGTGGCGAGTGACCAAGAAGTTGGTTCTCTCGAATACATCAGTGGTTGTTGCGTCTGAGCCGTAGTGATGGTTGATTGCATTCTTCACATTGTGGAGAGTTGTGTGTGGGACAAAACCATCTTTCCAACCATATTTTTCCTTGTAGAAAGACAACACATCCACTAGGAGGGCATCCATCTCTTTGTTCCATGTTGTAGAAGAAAAGTAGAAACTTTGTGGTCCAATATCAAGTGATTTCATTTTTAGAAAGGGTTGTTGTGATTTGTGTAGTCGCTGCTTTGTGAAGATAACTAGTGCTAGGAATATATTTATAGTAATATTAGGAATTGTAAAACTAGTGCTATTTCGTAGAGTACCAATTTTTGTAAAATAATCTGCCAAAGAAAATGAAGCCAAATTTATGCAGCAACCAATAAAGTTGATTCCATGCAGATTAAGCTGCCATAACAATACAAACTTGGTGACCACACACTGCCAAATCTTTCATCTGGACAGCCTACACATAGTGTGAACCAATGCTACACACTGCCAATACACACACCCAATAGAGAAGGCTGCATTTTACTCCTATTCATATTTGACCACATTGGAAAACTATAAAAATGCAGACAAGGCTGCAGAAAGAGATTCATATTTGACCGAATTTAAATAGGCAGCTGAAAGCCTTGTGTATGGCTCCTGCCAATTAATAACAC
>JAPKLX010000079.1:851274-995468 GCA_026898415.1 Leonotis leonurus | reverse complement strand
ATAGGCAGCTGAAAGCCTTGTGTATGGCTCCTGCCAATTAATAACACATGTCCTCAAATGCAATCAGCATATCTCATTACCTAATATATAATAGTTAATATCCACAATAGCAGAAACTATGAATATAAAATAACATTACAATAATTTACCAATAATAATTCCAAGCAAAACTAAAACAAAAGACATGAAAATAAATAACACATACAAGTCCAAATCAGTACGTAATGCTGGCATGTCCAAATTAGTTTCTTGAACCACAGTACTTGTTGATGTTGTTGAAGCTTCTACATTTCTGCATCTACTTGTTGCAGTGTTACTGACCTCATCGTGCCATAAGAAACTTTTGAAGTGAACTCCATTTAGTGGGCATTTGTAATACAAACGACCTTTGTTTTTGGCATGAGGTCCAGCTTGCTTGAGTAACATCTTACCACCCTTACAAAAACATGTAGGTGCAGTATCCATTATCCTATAACAAAGCACCAAGGCAGTGATTAGGTACTTGATTTAATCTTTCATACTTTCAAAAGTAATAGAAGTTTTGAAAGGCAAAATTACATGACCATCAAATAAAGAGTATATTTAATAAAAGAAGAATGAATGCAAAGGTATACCATATTTAATATGCTAGCCACATTGCTTCGGCTAAGCTTTCTCTAGTTCTGGTCCATTCATTCGTGGTTTCAATAACATCTATAAATTCTGTGGCTTCCATTACAATATCCTCATCTCCATCACCCTCAATATGACTTCTATCATATTCTATCTCAATGGGATCAGTAGGCATTACACTACGTATAAAGTTATGTAATAAAAAACAAGCCATAATTATGCAATTTTGTACTTTAGTTGGGTAAAATGATGGACTTCTAAGGATTCCCCAACGTTTTTTCATCACCCCAAAGCATCTTTCTACCACATTCCTCGCTTGTGCATGACGCATGTTGAATAGCTCATGTGCATTTTGAGGTCTGTCGCGTGCGGGTCCCCATTCTTTGAGGTGATATCTAACTCCCCGATAGGGAGCTAAGAAACCCTCTGAATTAGCATATCCATTATCTACTAAGTAGTAATTACCTATAATTTCAAAATTAACAATTACTAAGCTTAATCAAGTTTGAATAAAGGGTTCTTTATTATGATAACTCAAGAGTAATGTTAGAAATTACCCCTTGGAACCTTAAGACCATGCGTCCTATTCACAGCATCTCGCAAAACTCTTGAATCCGAAGCTGAACCCTCCCACCCAGGTAATACGTAGACAATTGCCATATTACGATTGCACACACCCAATGTGTTAGTACAAATCTCACCTTTCCTTGACCTATACCTTGGCTTATCTATAACTGGAACTGTAAGACTGATGTACGTTCCGTCTAGTGCACCTAAACATCCCTATTATTACAAAGGACAAATTATGAGTTGTTATATGTTTAGGTATTATTGGACATTGAAGTTAAGTAATGTATAGTTTGAATACCTTAAACCACTTCCAACGGTTGTTGTTGTTATATTCAGACACGGGATCGGGACTAACAAGTAACCGTTGGTGAAGTTTTAAAATTGACTTTAACACAATGTGAAAGTAGTTTGAAACTGTTTGGCCAGACCGACTATAATCAAAGCCAACTATTTTGTTCTTCTTATGATGAGACAAAACAGAAAGAAACATTGCAATTTGCTCCTCAGCACATACATATCTGCTATCTCTCACACTACCTAATTGACGAAGCAATAAACAAAGTCTCCCGAATGTGTTACGGTCCATTCGAAGATTTACAATGCAATCAACATCGCTTAATTTAATTACCCTGTTCAGGTGTCTTACTTGGTGTGGAATCTTACTAATCATGTTGTAAGACCTATCTTCCAACCTACGCCTCTTATTCTGTTCACTTAATACTAATAGGGTCACTATAACACACATTTCTGTCATTGTTTCTTGAAATATGTCCTCTGCACACAAGTACAATTCTATGGATGTTGCTAAATTATGAGACATACTTCTAATGGATAAAAGAGTTATCTCAAAGACGAAGCTTGAATCTGCATTGAACACCCAAACATATATAAGGTGAGATACAAAACATCTTAGAGAGATTGCTTAGTATAGCATGCCAAAAACATGTAAATGTTCAGTTTACTCAAATATGTGAACTCAGAAAGTATTAAAATTTTTAGAATGTCTATTAAAACAACAATATAAGGTGAGATACAAAACATATTAAACAATGTAAGCCAAGCTGACCTTTACAGAACATGAAATTACCACATCTTAAGCCAAACTGACTAGTCCAGATTGTCAAATATCCTCAACTATGCCAAACTGACATTAAATTAAAGTTAAATTTCAACAGCTCAGCTAAACTCACTCTAACACAATATAAAATATCCACAACTATGCCAATCTGACTTTAACACACTATAAAAAATCCACAACTAAGCCAAAATGACTTTAGCACAATGTAAAATATCAGCAACTATGTCATTCCCCCAAAACTTATGCAGAAAAAGCCTCTTATTTTACACAGTGCAATACAAGTCATAATAGAGTGCTCTGTATGGCATGCTGAATGTGATTTGTGTTTACTGACATGTGCTTTTTTTAAGGCAACATCATGCAAATCAGGAACTGTATCATATATGAAACAAAGCATCTTAAAAAAAAATAATCTGTTATGGATATAGTAAATAGCATCTTACCTTCGTTTAACAAATAAGCTTCTTCCAACACAACCTCCTCAGCTATCAAAATAACAAATATGAGTAAATTATAATAACACAAACATAATAATTACCTCAAAATAATAATATGGTGTAGACTAATAACATACGAAATGATCATCTTCTGTAGTACAAATCAGCTATTACCATTGGTTAGCCAAATATTACTCAAAAGGGTGACAACATGAAATGTTTACCAAAACAGGATTGCAGTAAGGCACTGTTTGTTAAGAGATAGGGCATTTAAACAATGACATCCAACCACACAATTATTTTCATGTTTTCGAAACCAATAGAGCATTTTACATACCACAATCAAATTTTTAGAAGCAAAATATACCTTCTCTACAGAATACTTCAATCACCAACAACCTGCGTTAGGCAAAAATAATAACATCAGAAATTAAATCGAATACAAAAATCTTACTGAGCCCTAACATCTGCGTTAACCAGATACCAATATATCCTACATCATGCGTTATTAAAATTGGGGTAAAATCATACAAAGCAAAAGCAGTGTACATTACTTCTATCAAAAAAATTAGGGTAAATTCATACGAACTATAAGGACTGGAGACAGAACATCTCCAAAATTACTTTTCCATTTACGTATATTCATATGAAAGGCCAGTAAATCTATATCAACGAAACTACGGGAAACCATCTCGATTAATTCCCTCAAAAGAAAGGGACAGAGATACGCAAAAGGATAAAAAATTGGTGCAGCGAAAAAACAAAGCACGCATCAGACAAAATTAAATGAGATGGAAAACAAATTTGGGGGAAGAAAATTCTTACCTGTAGAAGCTGCAGTTCGCCTTCTATTTCAAACCCCCGAATATGGAAGAACCCTAGTTTAGATTGTGTGTGTTGTGTGTGTTGCTATCGTAAAAAAGGTAATGTGGGTTACTATTTCAGCTCGGTAATTTAATAAGCCCGAATTGGTGTGATAATTAGTGTGGGTGCAATAGTGAAATAGGAACGGGCTTCAAAATAACATTGGGCCTTTCTTATTAATTATATGTGCAACCAAATGATAGATGAAGGTAGATTAATAATATTATCTACCTTCATCTATCCAACCAAACGGTGCCTTAGGGTAGGATAGAGTTAGAGAAGATTCTAGAACCTGGGCCAGGTTGCGGGCTGGAATTTTTTTTTCTTGGCCTAAACAAGTGAGACTGATGGACTTCAATAATAAATAGAGTATCGGGCCGAATCATTAAATCACTGGGCCGAGATTTATCCTCCACGGACCTAAATAATGCAAAACAGTGGGCTTAAGTTAGAATAAATAATGGGCCCAACTTAAGTAAAATGATGAATGGGCTATTTAATTAAGTATTGGGTTGTACTAATTAAAGGAATGGACTCATTGAACTATTAATGGGCTAAGAGCTAATTAATTAATTCTAATTGAATTAATTATTAATTTAAATAGATTAAGACTTAACTTAATGGGACTATGTCCAAGAATAGAATCCTAATGTTATGATTTATAATTTAATCATTTCTTATGATTAAATTTAGAGAATTTAATTTATTAGTTAAAAATTTGTTAATTAAAATTTAATCATAAGAAATGAATAAATTATAAATCATACTTAGAGTATGATAATTGAGACTAACTTAGCCTATTAGAAATTATTTATCTTGATTCAAGATCAAAATATTAAATTAGAAATCCTTTATTACTTTTACCCAATAATAGGTTACTTGGGTATGGTAAATTCTCAACCATAGCTTGATTAGAAATCATCAACAAAACCTCTAAAAATAAAACTCCTAGACTCGAATGATAGTCGAGTTTTAAAGACCCGAGAATAATTATCAAAATAGCTAAGGATGATACTTCCTTACACTTAGAAGTATCTGATATACTTGAGCAATGTATTTCACTTGAGATTTATTTAAAGGTTGCGACGAAAGGTTGGAACCGTAGTTCGAGAACGAAGCAGTCGTCAGTCAGGACTATTCAAGTAGGCTTTCTTACTCTATAAAAATATGTGTGCATGCTTTTAGAATGAAACGAGATATTTTTCAAAGTACTGTCTTACCATAAATGTTTTGATTTATGTATGATGCCTATCTGTTTATATTATAATCAAATTCGGGTCCCAATAGATTAGATATACTACTCGGACTAGTGTACACAGGACCGTGAGTCATCGAAAGGTTGACCGGTCGAGTGTCTGTGGGAAGTAGCCACTTCCCCGGCACAAAGAACGTTCAGATATGGTTGATTACAAATAACTAGGACTACAGTCAAACTTAGAACTTCCTCAAAGAAATGCTTTTGTGAACATAGGTGCTTTAGAGACAAAAATCCCTATGTGTCACTCGAAATGGCTTGACAGTTATATATGTATGTGTGCGATTTCGGCACGTGTCTACTGAGTACAATTTGTACTCAGCTCTGCATGTATTTCTAAACGTGCAGGTTAAGAACGGAGAAGAATTGGGTGCTACGTTGGGCTTTTTGTCAGTCTCCAAGTTGCTGACTCTTGGGGGTTCTACGTGTCTTCATACACGTAGAATTTTCATCATTTGATCCTACTTTTCTGCTGCTAGACCGTTATGTAATAGGCTGAGTTTCTGTAATACCCCGTTAAATAATTCGCGAGAATTATCGACTTTTATTATTAAATAGAGTAGTATATTCGTAGTAATTTTTTTTTCTCCGTTGTTGAGTTTTAATTTCGTTATTTAAACAAGCTTGACGAAAATATGACGAGTTTGAAATTTTTTTAAATACTATTACTTTTAAGTCTATTAGGCTTTATTAACAGGATTTCAAAAGCAAATACATATATATGCTCAAATTACTACAAATTTATTTGTTCTATTGAGTCCATTTACATTAAAGAATCCAATAAATATCTACTTTATAATCTACATATATTACATAGTGTTGAAACATATAAATCTAGATATTTCTAGTGTTACAAATGAAGATAACAAATATGTCATCAAAAATAATCATTCCATCGTGTAATACACCTCACCACAAAAATACTACCTAATTCACCTTCTCCCCACCACTCCTTATTTTTATCAACATCACATCCTCTTCCTCTAGCAACCACATTTAGCAATATATCATTCTTTGTTCCTGCAAAAGAAAGAAGAAAAGGAATTCCATAAATTCTTCTTGTGGCTTTTATGCAGCCACAACGCTCTCCTTGTGGCCTTTCCCCACCCACATGTTATAAGTTAGCCATTTCTCCCACTTTTCATATAACTTGATTATCCCCATATTCACGTGTATACGAAAAAGGAGAAGAGAAGGAGACGAGCAGAGGGTTATAAGAGATGGAAGAAAACAGTAGACTGCAGTAGCAAGCAACAACCATACAATTCATCTTCTATTCCTAATTCTCAATCAAGCAAGCCACAACAAATATTCTTTTTCCTACTCATCACAAACAGGTAGATTCAAAATTCAGATAAACTTTCTGCTCATTGTTTTTAGTCTTGTTATTTTTTTCATTTACGAAAGGAATTATAGTTTCCTTCATCCAAATTTTCACCTTCACATCAGAATTTTTGTCAGATTTGAAAATATTGGGCTTTTACCCAAAATCAACTCCTTAGTCGAATATATAGGAAAAGAGAGAATCCTGTTAAGAACTAGTCGGAGTTCGAAACTTGGTAGGAGAAATCGAAGTTGAAAGAAGAAGGAAACTCTATAAATTTTTAAAATTTAAAATAAATAAATTAAGAGAGAAATAAGGGATAAATCAAATTTGTAGAAGGAGGCACGGCGACGGCAAGTTCGCAGTGGCGACGCCGCGTCGAGGCCACAAGATGATGAGGTTAACATATTTGTTGTATTTGTGTTCTGTGCACGTGTGTGTAGTGGGTGGTAGTGTGTGCAACGTGAGGAAGAGAAAGAGAGATGAAGGGGCTGTTATGAGTTGTGTTTTGGGTTGGGTATTAGAGATTTTACTGATGTGTAAATAAAAAGGAATGATTATTGAAATCTGGAGATTTTACAATGTGAACCGAATCATCTATTATTATGTGGAGCCATATTAATATTAAATTTGAGAATTTAACCAATATTGGGCTATATTATTGGAATACAATTAATTAATTAGAACTGTGTATGTAATTATATTGAGTTTCATTAATTAAATTATTGTGAATAATTAAATTATTTGATTATTAATTAATGAAGACAAATTATTTAACTAGATTACTTAATTTTTTTTATGTATATTAATTAATCAAGTATGAATAAATATTCATTTCGTTTAATATTGATTAATAGTAATTAGTTGGAATTAATTATTATGTAGATGGTTTGAATTGTATCTATTACTATTAATTTATTATGATTAATTAATTAATAAAATAATTATAGTGCTTAATTAATTTAGTAAACCTAAATTAATTTAAATCGATGCACGATTCAAAGGGTCTCTAATTACGAGAACATCATTATAATTTTCGATTCTTATGTCGGATTTAATTGTCTTAATTATATTAATTGCAAACAAGCAATTAATTAGTTATGGAATTAGTAACCGTTTGGGTTCCTTGAACGAAGTTATTTTCGGAGAAAACAATAAGCTTAGATGTTATTTAGTAGAACATATATGAAATCCTAGAACCTATGCACCTTTATGTCTTCACGAAATAGAAATATTCTAAGAACTCGAACGTTTCTAAATGCGATTCATTATCTAAAGGTTCATCAAGGAAGTGATAACCAGGAACCGAGAAGGAGTATAAAGGTTTGCTATCTAGCACTGGATTTCAGGTGGGTTTACTACAAACTATACTCTTGCTATAATAAAGCATGTTTTGAATGAATGGATGAAAGTTTATTGAAAGAATTATCATGCATAAAATGTTTACGGTTTTATGTATGATGCCTATCTGTGTTGGCTTGCCAACGTATGTACTCGATCGGATCTTGAGCCATGTGTTGGTCAAGGTTAGTGTACACAGAAGCCGTGGACTGTGAGCCCTTTGGGCCGGTTCCGGTGAAGGGATGCGTTTGCGGAAGGTGGCCACCTTCCCCAGCGTAGTTACAGATATGGATAATACAGAAATGAAAGAAAATGGGGGTGCACCCAAATGTTGATGAAAGAATGAATGTTTAGTATTCACAAGCATTTACGTAAAACCTTGTGAGATACTGTATGATGCATGATGATAAAATGTTTTAGGCATAACCCACAGAGTACATCAAGTACTCAGCCCTGCTTGTATTTCCAAACACTTGCAGGTTGAACAGGTATGGCGTTGGCGGATGTGCTGAGAAGTTGGTTGCTTGTCTGTCAAGTTAACATTTTGGAAATAGGTTTATATCTTCATATATAAATCTATTTATTTTTAAGTCTTCCGCTGAACTCCGTATTATTATCTTTTGTTATAAGTTGACTGGTTTCGTGAACCAGCAATATCGAACCTTATGATATTACGTTGTTGACTTTGGTTAGCGTAATCCTTTTTAGGCCTCGTTTTTCGAACCTTGTATTGAAATTAAGCTTGTGGCCTAAACTCTTTTGTTAAAGTAATGTTATCTTCTTCATGTATATGTTGTTCAAGTGTTACTTAAATATTAAATTATACGGTTCCACCTTTATGCCCCTTTCTTTCCCGCTTCTTTTATCCAACCCCGAGTCACTCCCCGATTGATCCGTCCTTGGAAATTGGGGCTGTGACAGTTTCAAACTCTTTAATTTAGTTATGTTATGTAATAAGCTTATGACTCTGAACATATCTACATCCGAATCCACGAGATGAATTCTTGACTTATGTTATGAGATGAATACTCATTGTCTTATTCAATTCCATACTCGTCGTTTATTCATTTCATTAGTCACGTTTCCCGACTTTACTAGACTTAGTGAAAAGAGGGCGTGACAATTATGTTATATAAATTGTTTGGCATATTTTGTTGCGTTTTTAGACTTTTTGTTGAGTCAAGTTGAGTCATCTTTTAGTTTTTTTCGTTGTTTTAAGTTCGTTTCTATGTCGTGGTTGTGGTTCATGTTGTGTTGATTGATAGGTGTGAAAAGAGAGCAAAAAAAATGAAGAAATGAAGCCAAGGAAGCCGGACGAGAGCTTGCTAGGAGTTAGGGCAGAAGACGAGAGCAAAAAGAACTCGAGAGCATGACAGAATGTGAAATTGTTATGTCATGCGCAACAATTTTGTTTTGGCATGTTCTCCTTCGTTATAACTCTGATTTTGGATCCATTTGCGGCTACGAACTCCTATCAAGACGAGCTCCAATCCCATGCTTTCAACATTTTCGAATTTTGCACAGGCCAGAAGTCGCTGGGCCTGTGCCGCAGCAGAAGTCAGAGACTAGCACCCAGCGGTTGCTGGGTGCCTAGCGCTCGCTGCGCGCACAATTTGATAGTGTTTTTTTCTTATTTAAACCCCTATTTTGGGCGTGACTTTTTACTAGTTTTCCAGTGTAATTCGCCTTCAGGAAGAGGAATTGAGGGTGGATATTAACCACCCAATCCAAAATTATCTTAGTAAGTTTACTATCTTTGATTCATGAATGGATGAGTAGTTAATTCTACACCTAAGGTTTTGAATCTCTTTAATTGTTTATTGATTGCCCTTTGATTCATGTTTATTGCTTAAAGTTATTTTTATTAATTGAGACGACTGACAACCGTTTTGATTTATCGTTTATTGTTTGAAATTGAGAAGATGATTCCAATATAGACCTAGGGTTTAATGAGCTTCAATTCTAAATCAGAAACGTGAGAATTGCAATTTGTTTGTTAATTTATAAATTTCTTTTGTGTGATTCGAATACGTATGTAAGAATTGTGACTGAATTACGACGAATACGAAAGTGAGATGATTAAGAAACTCTAGAAATTCATTTATTGACTACAAATCATTGTTCATAATTAAGGAATTCTTATTAGGGTAATCTAATTGTCACGTCCCCATTTCACTTCTCTAAGTAAAATCGAGGAAAACGTGACTAATAGGAAAAATACGAATAATGAAACACAACGAAAACGTTGATAAATGGATAAAAGTGAAACATACATCAAAGGGGAAGAGGTCGATAGAGTTGTGAGACCGAAGTCCAATACATCAACAAACTTAACGTTCGAAGTCATCAGGAATTTAAAATAACGTCAAGAAAATACGGTGAACAAGTACAAGTCTGAACTACATAGTTCGAAAGCAAGACGGATAGCTAAACAGTTCTTGGATCTAAAACAACAATCTGGCAGCGGAAACTGGATCAATATCTGGATTTACACGTATGACGACATGTAAATCACCGAGAGTAAAATAACAAGAGTTTGACAAAAACCACCGCTGAGCCTTCCACTTCGTCATCACGACTTAACCTGCACATTTATAAATATATGCAGGGCTGAGTACGAAAGTACTCAGTAAACACGCGCCGAAATCACATTCGTACTGATATATTTGCAATTGCCGTAATACAGTGCAACATAGGGATTTTGTCAC
Source organism: Leonotis leonurus (assembly GCA_026898415.1). Classification (NCBI taxonomy): domain Eukaryota; kingdom Viridiplantae; phylum Streptophyta; class Magnoliopsida; order Lamiales; family Lamiaceae; genus Leonotis; species Leonotis leonurus. The sequence goes on along the minus strand of JAPKLX010000079.1, from coordinate 985,279 downwards.
TAAAGAACCTATGTTCACTAAAAATTCTTGTGTGATCTTAAAATTCGACTGGCCAGTCTAAGTTCTGGAGTAATCAAACATATCTGTAATTTTGTGTGTCGGGAAAGTGGCCACTTTCCGCGAACACTGAACCGGCCAACCCGCTAAGATGACTCACGGTTCTGGTGTACACTAGCTTTAAAAGATAAAGATCTTTAAAAGCCCGAAATCGATTAGTTATCAACAGATACGCATCATACCAAAATATAAACATTTTCGACAATGCAATACTTCATAACCTTTGAAATTCTAAGCATTCTAAAACGAAAATCATACTTTTGGTATAACGCATACGATTTTGATTGTAAAAGAAAGTCTACCTGATATGCTCCCTTGTCTAACGAAAAGCTGGTCTAAATTGACTGGAATTCCCTTTCGCCGAACCTTAATCGTAATAAGAGGAAAGATACTCTTCGTGAGTATTAATTGTCTTATCTAAACAAAATGAAATAATATACTATTATTTCATGATTTCCTAACTATTACTCAATTTAGAATTGAGTTTCTAGTAGTTAACCCAACTTATTATTGAAGATTCCAATAATTAGTTACTTATCGAATTTCTCTATAATAATCTCTAAATCATTCTATCTAATTAATGAACTATAGTGGGTCGAGATATCTTACTCGAAATAATTTAATAATTGATTAATAGAATATCGGTACTCGGCTAAGTTCTCATCTCTTGTTTTAACTTGGTTTACTATACTTATTGGGTGTATCTCGATTGATAAAAAAAAAACTAAACTAATTCATCCCCAATTTCTAAGACTTAATAATCCAAGTTAATAATTAAGAATTATATCTTAGTCGTTCTAATTTATTTTATAACGAGGCCCATGTTGTGAATCGACAAAAAAATAGGTTCGTCAAGATATGTTTCATAGTCCGATCCGATTTTTATTACGGAGTCCAGTCCGTTTATTAAACTGCCCGCTTAACTTTTATTTTTGGTCTAGGCCCAGATAAGATTTTAATTGTTGGCCCAATCAGTACTACAACTCGGCCCAATTGTTTTAATTTATTAAGTCAGCCTATTAAAACAAAATAAGACCCAGTCCATCTCTTCATCACAACTATCCTAACTCTAGTTGTTCCAAAACGATCTGTTTCTCCCAAAACAGACGATACTCGCCTCCTTATCAAGCTGCTCTCTCCCTCTCGCTTCCACTATCTGTTTCCTTCCTTCTGTCTCTCCCTATCTTTTGCTATCTGCTTTTCTCCCAACAGATAGTGCTCCTCTTTCTCGATCTGCTTTTCTCCCAACAGATAGTGCTCCTCTTTCTCGATCTGCTTTTCTCCCAACAGATAGTGCTCCTCTTTTCGATCTGCTTCTCTCTCGCTGCTGCTCACGGCGGAAAAACCTCTTCAGCAACTCCAAGGTAAATTTTCCCCCACTTTCTTTTGAGAATATCGTTCCAATTTTAATTTAAATTTTAGTTTTCATACATTTCCCCAATTTTATTTCACTCTTCAATTACTGTTCTTGTACGCTTAGATTTTTAGGTTTCCATTCAGAATTTTGATTAGAACTTCTAAAATTCTTACCTTATGCTCTTCCTCTTGATCTGTAATCGAGTGTTCGGATGGGTGGGTGGTCATCGGAGCTCTACATACTGAAAACCTTGGCTTCTTCTCCCAGGTAAACTTTTTATTTCTGTTCTAAATTTTCTTTTGGTTCATACCGATGTATATTCTTCTCCTTCTTTAGTTTTGGTTTCAGAGATTTGGCAGGCTATGAATTCAAAATTTGGGGTTCCAATCTGGAATCTTTGAATTTAGATTTTTAATTATTCGCTTACCGTATGATCAAAACTCTATCAGGTTGCCGTTTTAAACAATTAGTTAGACCATAGTTTTGTTCTGTATTTGGGTGGTGAAATAACCGAAGTTTCTGTTTTTATACAAATACTGACATTGATTTGCTTATCCCTGGCTGAGGAATATGTAATGGTTGCTGATTTTATTCTGAGTGGCTCGTTGGGTGGGTTCTGGAGTTTGGTTGTTGCTGAGGTAGTTTCTGTCTTTTAATTACTAAGATTTAATTAACCTTTGAGTTGGATTTTTCTGGAGGTGTGAAAGTCATAAAACATAAGTCTGAGTTCTACAATTAGAATCTATACCTATAAGTCCCAGTCCTTAAACAGAATCTAAATATATAAAGATCTATGCCCTGTTCTGAATCTGAATAATTCCTCAGCTTCTTAAGTTCTAGACCTTGCGACATTTTAACTTAACATCTACAAGCTCCTAACTTCCTATTTCCTTGTTCTATAATTTCTGTAAATATATATATATATATATATATATATATATATATATTGGGGTCTAAGGTTCAGTTCTCTTCCTCTGCCTAAACTCATACACATATATTTATATATGTTGCTATATTAACATCTGTAGTCAGTAAGCATATGTTCTTAGGTTTGAAACCTACTTGAAATTCTACACTTGCTTGCTTAATACAGTTTTAAACCCTTTATTGCACTAAAACGAACACTAACTGAATGCTTAGAGTTTATGTTTACCTTAGTACTTCTGAGATTTCTGAACGGGGGTATCTCGGGGTAACTTCGGGGCGTGGGTAAAGCTATTCTGAAATGGAATCAGTGAATGAAAAACTGAATTCTTTGAAAAGAACCAAACAATGTGTTTTAGCTAGGATCCCGTACTTAGATTGAAAAGATGAAATCAAACTTACCCTTACTGCTTCTAAATCTGAACTTTGGGTTGGAAATGGCTAAGAACTCTTCTGGGGTATACTCTTGCCGTATCTTCAGACTGAATTTGGGGTAAGAAGGCTTTTCTCTTGTGTGGAAATATGCTTCTACGTATGTGTGTTGAAGTGGTAGAGGAAGTGTGGAGTATGGTAGGATATAAGGGGTGTTCTGAGTGGATTTGCAAAGTATAGAGATCTCTTTAATTTGAACATAACTGTCCCAAGCACTCGAGTTCTCAACATATAGCACAGTCTACTCTTAACACTATGCTATTCTAATTCTTGACTTTGGGGGTTGCTATTAAGTTGACATAATCTCTCCTTTTGCAGGTGTAAAGGGAAAGAAGTGGTGAAGTGACTATAAGCCTCATTTTCCTCCTGCTGCGACTGCCCATCACTCCTGTTCCTTCCCTGGGATGCATTGAAGTGTAGAAGATTTGGGTGGAGACAAGATCTTGTTTTGATGCATAGTATCTATTAGGCGTTTCTTTGTCTATCTACACGACTAAGGAATGCAGGCACAATAGTTGTAGTCTCCATATGGCATAGACTCATAAATATAGCACTTAATTATGGTTGAAACATAGCCAAATCACACTTCTTCCACTCTTGCAGCAATGTATTTATGTGCACAGCTTTGATATGCGTGACTGCACATATATATATATATATATATCTATACTGTACATCCTTTTTAAACTCATACACATACTTCTATACTTGTCTTATACATAGTCGTAACATGTGTGTGTGCTTCTTTTAATAAGGATGATTGCATCATAACATACATAGAAATATAATAAGGCTCCATATACTATCTTATACACTACTCATTGTAAAATTCTATTCTCCATTTAAAACGACCTATGCACATGATCATCGAATCATTAACGTACCATAATCTTATAAGTTTACTAATTCACTAATAATAATCTAATCCATCAATAAGGGTCTAAACATAAATCTTCCCATAATTCATTTATCTAGCTCACATACACAAAGACTAATATGTACGAGAAACAATTGCTACTAATATCAATTTGTAAATCGACAGAAGAAAAAAAATATAACGAAATTTTATTATCGCAAATTCTGATACAAGATATATATTTTTAGGAGAATTTTACGGGTCATTACACTAATACGCAAGTTCTGATAGCTGTCTAATTATAAGTACGTAACTTAGTACTTAAACAACTTTTAAGAAACCCTTAATGAACGAACAATTTCATGATTGATAGGAGCATGATTTAATTAATTATAAATCTTTTAAATTCTAGACCACCCTTAAATCATGAATCACACATTTTAATTATTCTTGTTTATTTAATTTATTTCTTATTTCTCCTATTTATCTTGGATTAGAATGTTAAGGATTTCCAATTTCTGTTTAATAACACTTAGTCTGTTAAGCTTTCCTTGAGATTCAACATATGGTCAACTTAGTCTGTCTATGATAGATCTCGTACTCATGCGAGAACCTACAATGAACATATTATGTTGAACATAAATTTGATGATTTGTTTTGTTATTGCAAGTAGTAATCAAGATATTCATACTATCAAACATAATCAAATAAGTCTTTTTTTACTTTTTTATGTATTTAAACTTTTAAATCTGAGATATATTCTCCTCGTTCTTATGTTTGCAAAACAATAAAGAACTAACTAAAATATGCATCTACCGTAAACTAAAAATTCTTAAATCCAAAATATATTCTCCTTGTTTTGTAAAAATACTTACCTCGATTCCGAATTGTTTCCATTGTTTCAGTAGTGTACGTCTGTAATCCCTGACATCATTCACCATTCATTCTGTAAATGAAATGAGATAAATACACTTCGCTATAGCTAAAACAAATGTTTTAGTTTCTAACATGAACACTTAATCTTGGAGGACTTTTGAAGGACTCTGATAGAGTATGTGTCCGATCTGAACTGGTACGGATACTTACTCGATGGCCAGTGTAAGTTTATCATTTTATCTTTCATTTTTTTAACCACCATTTTTTATTAACTGACAGTTTAAATTCTAATCGACTTATGCGGGATTTTGATAATTGCTATGTTATTTGTTTGAATTTTCAAAAGTCAAGTTTCGTTTTTTTCAATTTAATGAAATTACGATGTTCAATACTATATTCTTTAGATTTTTTTAATTGTTCAATTTTTGCTGAATTAAATTTTTGTACTTAAGTAGAAAATAACATGCTCTAAATGTATGTCAATAATATGTTCGAAATCTATGTCTACATATTTCTTAAAATTTTCACATTGCAAAATTAGCTTTAATTGGATAATGTCTAAATATGTATCTACATAATTCTTTAGATAATATAATATTCTGATTTAGAAATCGTAGCATGTCTAAATGTATATTTGTGTGGGTCTTACGAATTATTTTTGTAGTACATATTGTGTCATGATTTTTGCCCTGAAAAATATGTAGATACATTTTTGTATATTTGTTTATAACATTAATATTTACTTATTTCATTTAATTTGTGTACGATAAATAAATGTTTAATGTTAATTTGTTTATTGATGTTGTTAAATAAATATAGTATAGTTATTTTGTAAAAAAAAAATATATAGAAGAAATTGAAAACCCCGACGATTCGGGTGGGGGAACAAAACCGTATGGGTTTTTGTTAACCACGTCCGGGTTTATGTTTTTTTTTTTAAATAATTTATTATAGAACACATTGAAAAATTAGTATAATTAGGTGCCTTAATCATAAACCCGGACATTTGTATAAATAAATTCATCCTTAATTATCACTTTTTAATAAGGTTTATGAAAAGCGTACAACCTTTTATATCTCTATATAGTTGTTTTTAATTAAAAAAAGCACATAGTGAATTAAAAAAATTATGAAAAAAATTTGTAAATACATGTTGTAATAGATAAAACCAGGACGGTTCACGTCTGGGATGAAAACCGTCCGGATTTTCATATGTCACGTCCGGATTTATGATTTTAGTGTCCGGGTTTTCATTTTTTTTCCTTATGTATTCATAGTTTGATAAATAATTATAATGTGCATATTAAAGACCACGAACCACGATCAGATAGTTGTTTATTAGATTGAAATTATTTGTAGTCGTTTATTAGATTGAAATTATTTGTAGTTGTTTATTTGATTGAAATTGGGTAGTTGTTTATTTGATTGATTTAATCTTATAAATAAATAATAATAGATCTCGTATTTGAGACCTGAGCTTTTGGACTCGATTATAGTAGCAAACACGTACTATATGGAATCAGTATTAGAACAAATTTGCAAGACATTAAGGCATGTAGGAGGTGAGTCGCTATTATAGCGGTTTAAGGATGGATGTTTTGGTCATATTGTTGATTAGAGACCGGGGGCAGAAGTGTTTGGGTGCGCTTTCGTACTTGGTGACGCTAATGGTGGAGCCTGACGAGGATGATGACAAAAGTTTATTCTTCGTTGTGAACGAGGATCGATACCGTTTCGGTATAGAGGAATACTGCTTGATTAGCGGTCTTCGCTTTTCCCATTCAGATTTCGACACACGCCCTACATATGAGTTAGGGCACGTCGAGCTTTATAATGCCTTTTTGTGGTACATCTTCCGCGACAGGCAGTACTGTACTTAAGACTTTCACGAACCTCTCAGTTCAAGACCCTGACGGTGAATTATACCTTAAGGCGGCCCACGTGCTCTTTGTTGCCTTATTTTTGCGTGGTGCTGATTCGACGATCGGGATCGACTCGTGGATGTGGCTGCTAGCAGACGATCTAGCTGTGTTTAACCAGTTCCCATGGGGCGCTATATCCTTTCTTTAGATGCGGCATTATTAGAACAACTTAAGCTGGAATAATGTCAAGTTCTACCTGTACGGGTCATCATGAGCACTATATGTTTGGATGCTCGAGGTATTTCCATGGATGAGCCAGACATTTGGGCGATTGCGTGATCCGGAGACTCAGCCCATATGTTGTCGTTGGAGATTCATTTCCAAGATTTCTATTGAAGTCATACTCCGTATGTTTCATCTCGAAGAGGTAAAATCAAATATTTATTAATACAAATAATTTAATATCAAATAAACGTTTTAAGATTAAAATTCTCATTTCTTAATGATTGCAGTGTGAGGTTTCTGAGATGACTGTGGTGGTATTATCAGTCATTCATGAGTATGGATCGGAGGCAGGTTCTGAATATCCGCTGGACAGCAACGTACAATCCATTGAGACAAGGAGTTCAGCTGGCACGATGTGCACAGTAGACCGGGAGGGCAGAGCGAGTTTCGATCGATCCACCATTGACACGTGCACGGAGGGAGATCCCTTCACCCCATTAACATCATCCAGATACGAGCGGACCTTCTTCGTCCACTCATAGGCGCCGAGATGATGGGAAGCGGGTTAGGCCGCCGTCATCCTCCTCTTTTGTTAGAGGAACGTAGTCGAATGCTCTGATGCATGTATGCTTATCAGTAAACTTGTAAACTCTCCAAGACTGATTTGTATCATCATCTGATCCAAAAACACGGAGTTCAAAAGTGCATTTCTTCTCAGGAAGTGAACAAAAAAGCACTAATCGAGTATTATCAAATTTATATGTTCAATATGGTACGCCTCGTTCCATGTGCCACATGCCAACAACAACTATCAATTGATCATTTGTGTCGTATATGACACATTTCTCTAACTCTGATATTTGTATAGGGTCTTCTTCACATACCACGAGTGAAGCTCTATCCGTCAAAGGAATCACAGGAACCCAACCAAATTTCCAATTCATCTGGATCCCAATTCCTCTTCTTCATCAACCTGCAAGTTGGGCATTGGATACACCATTTCTATCAATCTAGCAAAACCACCATGTTGTCGTATCCATGCAGCACAATCAGCAAAAGTAAACTTCCTTATATTCTCCTCGGAATCTATATCTAATGCATCAGCTTCTGACTCTGCTGAATTAATTTTGTTGATGTCATCATCTTCACGATCTATATGCATCGAACCAGACGGAACATCAATTTCGTTGACAGGAGATCGTATAGGAGATTGCGGCCATCTCCGCCATGAACCGGGCGGAACTTCTTTGATATTAATGTCACCAAACCAATCTGCTACTGCCGCCTGATTAACAAACTCACCTCCATCTTTATTCTGAGTACTACATTGTTGAGTATTGTATGCCGACGTCCCCATGAAATCCGAACCTCAACTCGAGGATCCCACATCATGTGTCTCGTTAATAATATCCACATACACCACTGGACTCCACTCATCGCGAATCAAAACATTGAAAGAATCATCATTACACATGCGACGCTTACTTTCATCATACGAAGATATGTAGTAAATCTCAAAATTTGTACTCAACCCAATATCATGCAACATATGTCGTATATTGTACCTCAAATCTTCAATCCGAGCAGGATCTATTGTAACAAGAGTGGACCATTCGTTACCTCCAATATACACATTGTCTTCCCAAAACCCATTTTACCTTACGTTTATATACTTTCATCCGTCCATCTGAACATTAAATTACATATTTGGAATCAGCATATATTCAAAATACCAAAATACAAAAACCCGATCGTAAGATATATCACCAAACCTAAAACCCGGACGTCAATAGTTTAACCCGGCCATACCATAACCGGGTTTTTGTTTTTTTCAATCGGGTTTTCTTCTATCCACTTTTTATGCTATGTACTTGCTATATCATGAAAATCCTGACGTCACAGTTTGTATAAAAGATAAAACTCGGACGTTTGAATGTAAACAGGTCGTGCTTGCAAAAATAACGATAGAGTTTTTAGAAAATGCATGTTTTCACGATAGGGTTTTAGCTCATCAAACTTATAACACATTATTCTTTGAAACTACGGGTTTAAATTTAACATTACCTCTTTTGTTTACTCAAATCAGCACGCGACGTGGTTTTCTCCTCCCATTCTCACTTCTTTTCTCTCCCTCTCTCTCTTGTCTTTCAATTGTGAAATTTACTTTCTCAAATGACAGAAGAAATATGTTGGTTCCATGTATATAAAAATGTGTGTGTATGAAAACGTGTGTTAAAATGTTTAGTACATTAGATTCTTCTGTGTGTGTATATATTATTAAAATGTGTGTGTGTGTATATAAAAATGTGTGTGTATTAAAAGCAAAATTATTATATAAAAGCCAAATTATTAAAACAAAGTAAAATTATTAAAACAAATTCATCCCTCCCAAATGAATTAAAACAAAGTAACCGTGCTCCCAAATGAATTAAAACAAAGTAAAATTATTAAAATAAATTCATCCCATTAATGAAAACAAAGTCTAATTATTAATAAAACCCTATTAAAATAAAATAAAATTATTTTGTAGATTATCTAAAACTAAGTAAAATTATTTAAAACAAAATTTCTCATTTAAAAAATAATGATTAAATCAAATAATTAATCAATCATTACATTGGTTTCAACACATTTAATATAAAACAAAAAAATGATTAAGGGTGGTTTAGGAAGTTCACCATAAATTTCGGCATTTTTTTATAGATAACTTACAAAGTGGACATTTCTCATTTTTTTGGTTATGAAAATGGGTATTTCTCATATAGCACCCAACATTTAATATACAATTTATTTTTTCTAATATGAATATATTTTTAAAATTAATTTCTATTTTTAATTTTAGAGGGAAAATATAGTTATTAAAACTATGCTCTAATATATATAATCGAGTTAATAAATCATTGAAAGCAAAAAAGAAATTAATGTGTAAAAAAACACAAATTGAAGGGACTCCACAGTACACTCTTTAATTTTTTGGGCTCAGATCCATGCAAAAATGGGTCCGATAAGATTTTGTTGGGTTTACAAGAACATGACCAATCTAACAATTATTTGGGGGCATAGTTTCATCTTCAATGATATCGTCTCATGTATATTATATCTAATTCAAATTATGTATTTTGAACTTATAAACTTTAAAATGTAATTAATTATTTAATCCCCAATTTTTGAGTTGGACAAAACTCGATGCCCGGGTCGATCTTGAAGTTTCTTTTAATCTGTATTGGTCCACTTTTTCAAAAAAGTTCTAGTCTGCAATTTTAGCAGGACAGTTCGAAAATACTCAATGGTCACCCTTAAGTTACACTAAGAGAAATTAAGGCATGAAAAATGAAATAATTTCAGGCTTAAAAGATGAAGTTAGAGTGATGAATACGAAGAAAAAGTGCTATATCACGTTGAACAATTGTAAATTAAGAAACAACGTTGTTCAATCACGCAACGTTTTTAAGACGTGTACTACTAAGCTATGTAAATACTACTTTAATTTTAATTTAAAAAATTGAACAATTTTAGAAGTTATTAATATGTGAATAAAATTAAAAATATAATGCTAAAAATGAAATTTCACACAAAATTCTTATATTTTAATCCATTTAACCCTTTTAAATTTTAACCCACCAAATAATATTATCCATAAGAAAATAAAAAAAAGAAAATAAGAAAACATAAAAAGGAATTTATGAGTCATCGCAAACTCTTGGTTGCCGCGTCATGTTTATCCACTCAATTTCCGCCAGTTGGATTCCTCTTCCCCTTCACGTGTCACCCTCCTAAACCCTACCCAACCACCCCACCCCTTTTCCGCAACCGTGCTCCACCACCTCAACCACCGCCACCCGGAGTTCGTTAACTTAATTACCTCCCACTTATTTCGCCTGATTTTTGGGTTTGAGTTTGAGTTTTTTCTTTTATCATTTTGGGCTTTTCAGTTTAGGGAATAAAATTCTGAATTTTGCTACCTTTGGAACTCAGAGAGATTGAGGCTGCCTGCTTTTTTCCGTTTTTTCAACTTGGACTCCTTTTTCCACCTCATACCAGGTCAGTCGCCTTTGTTTTCTCTATCTTGTTTCTTTATCTATTTTACTGTTCTTTAATAGATTGAATATAGAGTAGACTCATCCTCGAGAGCTAGTGCTCTCGTTAACCTTTTTTTACCTTGGATATACACTTGTGGAATTCAGTTGCGGCTGTCCCCGATTTTGTCTTTTCTTGTTTTGATTATGTTATGAGTTAAAATTGGATACCTTACTTTTAGATTCTTTGGCAACTTGTGAGCTTGTAGTTGATTAATTGAGTGCTTGAATTGGTTGTAAATTATGACTGGATACTGATTCAAGCCAAGCAGTCCTAAGACATAATTAGATGCCTGTTGGTCTGGAATCCTAAGTAGTCCTGGTAATGGGGAATTGTATTACGTATAAAGAAGCCTATGCATTTTCTTGTATTTTTTGTGTACGGATTTCAATATGTCATAATTAAAGTAAGAAAGCATCAAATATATGTCTTCTTAGGATGTTATTAACAATTCAACTGACACAAGAGGATCATGTCAATAATTTTGCATTTTGCAATTTAACTTGTTAGTTGGATTGTGAAGCGTGCAAGAAGTGATAACAAGGTTCAGTTTTAAGTGCCTGATAGGCTTGGCAGTTGACACCAATATGTTAAGAGTAATTTCTAATTAAGTCAAGGAGTTAACATCATCTTTGATATTCAGTTTCTTTCTGCTGTTTAAAATGATAGATGTGTTTCGATTTGATTCTACTGTTCATTATGCTTTTTAACGATTATTAATTGGAAAATTTATAGGCTACTCTTTCATCTCATGGGCTTCATTGCGAACTACTTTTGTGGACACTTTTTATTTTCACGTTTTTGATGATATGGTGTAGCTATGGATTGGTAGATACTTATTATGATTTTGAGCTTAACATTTCGTGAGAGTCTCTTGACAGATATCTTTAAACCATAAATGATCTATTGTTTCCTTTATAGAATTGATAAGAGTAGATTTTCCATTGTATTCTCTATGTTGACAAATTTTCCACTGACCTACAAACTACCAGTTTACATTATTTTGTGTTGATAGTGGCAAGATTGATTGCACACTCCCAACATATTATAGGGTATGTAGCACATTGTTTTGATGTTAAGAGAAGATGGCTATAACTCCGTCGTACAAAGCATTTATTTTTTATGCACTTGTGGACATATTTGGTAGCTATCCTTCCTCTGCCAAATATAAGAAAGTCTTGTGCAAACTTAAAGTATATGTGAAGTGATTATTTCTGTAGAGTAAATGACTAATGGATGCATGCTAGCATGTGCCAACTGGTGATGGCTGGTAATATGATATCAGTGCACAATGGGCCTATAACTATATCTCGTTCTATCTTGCTCAAGACATGGATTGACTGAATATCAATTGGCTCTAGCCCTATTAAACTGATCACACTTTCTTTTGTGGATTTAATTATTGTCTTTATGGTAATCAAATAGGATGCTGCACACATCTGTTCTCTAGGTTTAACATGCAACTGTATATGTTGTTCTCCTGTAATATATATTTCATGTATAATGTTTATTGCCCAGTAGTGATTATGTCTCATGCTGTTATATGCATTAAATACTAGCGCTAAGACAGCTTTGCTAGATTCCTACTTCAATATCTTATTTCTACCTTTTATTTTCTGAAAGCCACTATCAAGGATTTTGGGGTTGATCTTTCAGTCATTGCCTCCACTAGGTCCTATTTTGTAATTGCAATACCAAGTTCCTCTACATAATCACCAGAACAGAGTTTGGAACCGATTGCAAATCTGTTGCTGCTCTAATGGGGGCTGGGGAAGAAAGCACTCCATCAAAATCATCCAAGCCTGCATCCTCAGCGCAGGTAATATATTTCCCTCCTTGATAATCATGGTTTGCTAGGTAGATCTTTCAATTTTCTTGTATTGCTATATAAGAGCTAAACTTTTCATCTGGCCTAATGAATATTAAATATCCACAACACACTCGATGATTAAATTTCAGGAAGCACCGGTTACACCTACTACTCCTGTTTATCCTGACTGGTCAAGCTCTGTGCAGGTATATTAAAAATATTTTGGCCATCATTTTAAAGGTTGCACATTTTTGTTGTTGTTTGTTTGAAGAAGATGCCTGCTTCTTCTTTCCAGGCCTTTTATGGTGCTGGAGCTGCTCCACCTTTCTTTGCTTCAACTGTAGCTTCTCCCGCTCCCCATCCTTACATGTGGGGAGGCCAGGTGGATTTCTGGAATAAAAATATAGCTTCACACCCTTCATTTATGCACTTTGTTGCTGCATGAGTTATTTTGTTTTTATACAAGTTGGTCATTCGTTCTCATTCTCATATATCTATATGTTTAAATTTATTTTTGTTTTGCCTTTTCAGCATCCTCTGATGCCACCATATGGGACCCCAGTTCCATACCCAGCTTTATATCCTCCTGGGGGAATCTACGCTCACCCTAATATGACTATGGTAATCAAGAATCTCAGCCTTTAGTATGATAGTATCTAATGGATATGAGTGAATATAATTTTTCTGAGCCAGAAAAGCTTCAGATAATTTTGTTTCCTTATTACCCTTACAGGCACCAACTGCTGTACACGGAACTGCAGAATCAGATGGGAAAGGAACTGATGGGAAGGAGCGTTTGTTAAGCAAAAAAGCCAAGGGATCTTCAGCTAATCATGGCATGATTGGTGGAAAAACCGCAGATGGTGGAAAAACTGGTTCTGGCTCGGGAAACGATGGTACCCACAGGTGGTCTGAGACATATTTGAGGCTGGAACCTTTATCATGTTTATTTTCTACTTTTCTCGTCTCTTATGATCAAAAGAATCTAGATATTCATCCTTAAGTTTCAGGCTCTGATGGTTAAATTTGCTCATGGGCAGTGCTGAAAGTGGGAGCGAAGGTTCATCGGATGCAAGTGATGAAAACAACAACCAGGTTATATTTTTAACCTGAACTGATTTTGGATTTTCTTTTGCATGCATTAGCTACAATAAATTCTTTGGCATATATGGCACAATGCTTTTATTATTGAAGCATGTATATTTACGCATTTTCTAGGACTTCTCTGGAGGCAAGAAAGGAAGCTTTGACCAGATGCTTGCTGAGGGTTAGGGTTCTTTAATGCCCATCAATTCTTACCCGCAAATTCGCAATTTATATGGATTGATGAGATTATGATTTTATATCAGGAGCAAATGCACAGAACAATGGTGTCCTAACTAATTTCCCTAATTCCATACCTGGCAATCCTGTAGTTTCTGTCCCTGCAACTAACTTGAATATTGGTATGGATTTGTGGAATACTACTCCTGGTTCAGGTCCCATGAAACTTCGGCCAAATTCAGTTGGTGTTGCTCAGACCTTTGCTCCATCTGGCATGATGAATGATCATTGGAATCATCAAGTATGCATACTTTACATTCATTTTGATTTATTTCATTTTAACAAGCTTCAGTATTTCTGTGGTGACTGTTAACATTCTGTATAAGTCCATCGCGGACTTGCTATTTAGATTACTAGCCCCTAAAATACCTTTTTGTCACATTATTAACATGCTTTTTCCAATGATTAGCTCCTTAAAATACTTCATGATAACTGTATGATTAGCCTCATGCTGGCCTGGTGGAGAACTGGGTTTGCACCCTACATTGTCTTATTTGATGACTTAGTCATCTAGGTCTTAAAATTTTCCGAGCTCATGCTAGTTTACATCATTACCTTGAAGATTTGCGTTAAGAATAACATAGCTGTAACACTGATATGGACCTTGACCCCCTGAGTGGGGGTTGTGTTTTGTTTTACATATTGAACTTTTTTTTAAAGAAATTTAAGTTAAATAGAGGCTAGTCATTGTATATTTCTGTCATTGTGATGGATCTCAACTCAAAATGTGCAATAACTAAAGGATATAAGAATATGTGCTGGATATTCTAGTTATATATTTTTTATAAATAAATTTACCATCATCTTTGAATAAAAGTATAGCTCTATTTTTCATTCCGAGCTGCAGGGGCGGATGTAGAAATTAATTTATTTATTTCATTTTGTTGGGATGGGGCGATAAATATTGAAAACCCGAGCACGGAAATCAAGAAATAGTTTCAGACTTATAGCCTATGCCATGTCTTATGATAAAAGGATTAACTTTTTACATTATATTATGATGCCTGCATTCTTTTCAGTTCACCAAATCTCTGGGCTGATACCTTTGTTCAAAATATCTCTTTTGTCGGTAGTTGCCCTAGCAGTTTTGATATTGATCATTCTTTGTTTGTAAACTCAGTTTCCTCCTTTGAACAAAAGTACCAGTGATCACAAGAAAACATGTTGCAAATAAAGTAAACCATACTAAAAATTATTTGAACCCTCTTGCAGCCGGCGGATGAACGGGAATTGAAAAAGCAAAAGAGAAAGCAATCTAATAGAGAGTCTGCTCGGAGATCAAGACTACGGAAGCAGGTATGTCCATTTTTATTTGCTCAAGATGCTCTTTGCTATTGTATTACTAAAGTCCGATTATTAGTCTTGAAAATAAATTCAGGGTAAAACTTAAAAGGGTGTTATCAGATATTGAAGAGCTATAACTATAAAATTGACTGCATTCTTATTGCAACAACTCTGATTGGTTTGATTTCTATCATTCTATGCCTGAAAAGCAAATGCGGTGTATATCACTAGAGTACACCATGCTTGATGAGGGATTAAAATGTACGTGAGTAATCTAAATGGCAATTGTTGCCTTGCAAATTAATTTATGCCTATCAGTATTAAATATTAACAGATTTCTGGAAATTTGCTGCTAGTGTATTGTTCACACATGTAACTCCATTTGATCAAGGGTTGGTATTGAAGTATACTAATGTACCTAGGAGATGATGCAGACTCATATTGCTTGTGTTACTCAATAATTGTGTGAGATTCTGAATTGTGGCAGAAAAAGGTATCCTTATTCTGAAGGAAGGTTTCAAAATGCGTTTTTTTGATTCCAGACGTTTTTCTATTGAGGTGTGAGGCGTAAGCCTCGAGATGAACCGATGCACAAATAACAAAGTAATAAAATCATACCTAATATCATAAAACACTCAAAATTATATCAAATATTATAAAGCATGCAAAAAAATAAAAAATCACAAGTTGTTATAATTCTTAAAAATCTTAAGTAACTTCCTAATATCAAATATTTATAAATCAAAAGTACAATAAATCCAAATTATCTTCGTATCCATCTCCACCTCCACTTTCTAATTGACAAAAAGAGTTGAAAGTCGTCGTTGTTGTGTCGGAAAAGGAACGGTGTGGAGTGGAATGTTGCATCGGACGAGAGAGATCATCAGCGAAGAGGAGATATGTAATTTGCATAGGTCAGATGATGAGTATGTGTAATTTTAATCATAATTCGATCAAACTATAATTGAACCACTTTAGTCATAATTGTGTTGATATGAACAAAATTCAATCAATATTTTACTAAATTTTGCTATATCATGATATTTTATTCTTGAAAATGGAAAATATCAACTTTGAATTGCATCTCAAGAGGTGATAGCCTCGTAGCCGCCTCAGGTGCCTCGACTGCCTCGACTTATTTGAGGCGTAAGCCTCATAAGATCACATGAGGTGGCGCCTTAGAGGTGGTTTTCACACGAGGCTACCCGAGGCGGGCCTCACAACTGCCTTTTGAAACTATTAGTATCTGGATCCATCTACTCATTATTTCCCTGATAGTAGGCACCTTAAGAATTACACGTTACCAAAGGTTTCTGTGCAACGCACTCCTGAGTTTCTGCAGTTAAGCATTGTTATCTTGTCGACAGTGGTTTACTTGCATTCAGATTTTCCAATAAACTAAATTTCTCGAAATATATAAGAACCCTGGTCTGCATCACCTTTGTTGAGGTCTCTGAGTAATTTTCATTGCTACACATCTGTCTTTTGTGCATTTGCAGATTTTATATTTGGTTGGATGAAATCATTATGCTCAAATATTTTAAAAAATTATATTTAGAGAAGTTGTTGGAGACATATATACTGGGGTACGCCCAGTGGAAAGCAACTTTTTCATTGTAGATGAACAAATTAGGATTAAACTGATCTTGGAACTGGGAGACGCATTTTTGAGGTAGCCATCCCAGAGGTGCATGTATTATGCAGAATCTCAATCATTAGTTGCTTCTATTTGATAAAAAAATATACGCACTCCAGTGGATTATAAAAGAAACAAAATTTATCCTTTTGGTTGTTATCTGCATTTAATTATTGGAAGGAGTTGTCTGACTTCCAGAATATTGGTGAGCCTCAATAAGTGCTTGTTTGCTGGAATATGTCATATTTTTGTGCTCAATTGTATGGTATTCAAAAGTTGCCATGTTCTCATTGAACTTATCTATTAATCAAAATATTGAGAATTCATTACTGGTGAATCAACTGCAATATGATTCACAATCTTGTCATTTTTTCAATCTACTAAAAAACTAGTTTTCCTCCTCTCGTTATGTATTGGTAGGCTGAGTGTGAAGAGCTACAACACAGGGTGGAAACATTAAATACTGAGAACCGTAGTCTCAGGGAAGAATTACAAAGGTTTTCTGAAGAATGTGAGAAACTTACATCAGAGAATAACTCTATAAAGGTTTCTTCTCATCTTCCATCTTCTTTCTGTTGTGTTTGGCTAAATTCATTTTTGTAATGAAAAAAGTCATGCTTTCCCACTATTACTAGGCCAAGATTTTAGTAAAGTACTCGTTTTAAAAAAAATGTCATGCTTTCCACTCCGTTTCAGTGGAATGAGTAACTGTGAAGATGATGTGTATGGTGTATTATAGTGTGATGTTGAAGTGTGTAAATATTTTGGTGGTGATGCTGCAGGAAGAATTAACTGCTTTTGTGGGGGCCGACGCCGTCAGTAAATTAGAGAATGGCAACTCTGATACTCATCTCAGAGATGAAGGTAACTCTTAGAACAGGCCAAGAGTGAGTAGATTTTGATTGACAAACGTCTGCTTGGTTAGAATATATATTTTCTAGTTTGCAAGCCTTGTGCTTACTAATCCTTACAATACCTAATTCTTCTTGTCTACTGTTGTAATACATATTAGCGTTAGTAATACCAGGTTTAAGTATCCATTCACTGTCGCTATTTATTGCTTTTTTGTGACTCCATTTTCTTTATGTATGGTGATGCTGCTCTCCGCTCGAACATGAAACTCTTCGCTTCCTGGATATATACTTATCATTTTTCAAAATTTAGTACAACTAGTAATATTTAAGACATGCTTAAATTGCCACTCGAAAACCAAAAATAGAAGATAGAATTTTTGTAAAATTGAATTTTATCGATATGCTTGAACTGGATAGTTGAAGTCTTGAAGATGACAAAATATAAATAAAACTATTAGATAAATTTGATTTAATGATATACTCTCTCTTCTATTTATATACATTTTTATCAAAAATTTATCATCAAATTTTAGTCAAAATTTATTCTAATTAATGGGGCTAAGAGTAGGGTTGGCAATCGGGCACAGTGGGTATGGATAGTTACTATTTATACCCATATCCATGAACTAAATGAATTAAATTCACTCAAACCCATCACCTGCAGATATCCGCCACCCATCGGGTACCTGTCACGCCACCTACCACCCGTTAGATACTCATTAACGTATTTACCATCCCTAAAATATATAATTTTAATATTTAAGATATATTAGATATAATTTTTGATGAGAATCATATATAATTTTATATAAAAAATAGATAAATATGATTAATATTAGGTGAATATGCAGGATTTTTTATAGATATTTTACGGGTATTTCATGGATATTTTGTGGCTAAATTTTCGCGCTTATATGAGTTTCGCGGGTCTGGATAGTTAATATCCATACTCATACCCACAAACTAAATGGATACTAAATGCCTCTCAAACTCACCCCTCTATTATAGTCGGGTACCCGCGGGTGTCGGGTACCACGGGTAAATTGTCATCCCTAGCTAAGAGAATTGAATAATTAAAAAATTAATAGAATACGTCCATGTTGATCGCAGTTAGGGGTGTCAATCGATCTGATATCGGTTAATCGAAATCGGATAACTTAAAATATTAGGAAACTAGTTATTCTCCAATTAACCGGGTATCGATCAGTTTGGTATTTGTTAACTGGTAAAACTGGTTAAGGTATCGATTTTTCTTCTTCTTATTTTTAAATATTATTTATTTTTATTTTAAAATATTATTATAAATCAATAATAATTCAATATAAATATAATATAATATTATTTTATAAATATTTTATAATATATAAAAAATTTATAATATTTAATTTTATAAATCAAGTCCCAATCCAATAATGGAGTGGTATCGGTTACCCGCATGACATTATTTTTTTAAAATTAAGAACCGATAATCGATTTTAACAAGAAAATTGGTACTAAATAATCGATTTCCAATGCAGTACCGATTCTTTTTGAGAAACTGTTACAGATTGACAACCATAATCTCACTGATAGTGTACACAAATAGTACTTGTCAGTCCAAAGGGTCTCATGTTCCAAAATCTTTTACAAACCCTTCCAAAGAGATTAATGCTTCACACTTCGTTGATAGTTCAACAAAGAAGCGATTTAAATCGGCTGTATAGTGAAGATGTTCTGTTGGATATATATTCTTTCTATTCGTAAAAAAATTGTATATTTGGATCGACACAAATTTTAATGAATGATTTGAATGTGTTGAGGTCGAAATGAAACTCTACAATATTTATCAGTTAAATAAATGTATGTGTATGTGAGTGAGAAAAATTAATAGTTGATTAATAAATGAGTGTTGCCCATTATTTATACTTAAATATATAATGTAAATGATTAGAAAGTTAATAGTGAATTCAATAATGAGTATCAAAATATATATATATATATATATATATATATATATATATATATATAAAACACCAAACATTCAATTTCAATCAATTGCAACTTTTTATTCTCTTTCTACAAATTCTATTTTATTTTTAAAAAATATATTGTTTCATTAGTAAAAATATATGCAATGTTTATTATGTTTTTGGTCGTCGTTTGGTTGTGTCTAGACTTTAGGTTGTTTGTTTTTGTACTCTTTCTAGTTTGTTTTTACGCCGGTCGTTGTGTTTTAGTGTTTTGATGTAGGATGGTAGAATGAGAAAAAATTGGATCTAGGAGTGGTTCCTTTTTCATCACACGTGCAAAGCCGAGTGAAACGGGTCGACTCGAAGAATGCACGAGAAGAGAAACCGAGGAGAAGGAGCAAGCACGG
The DNA here is from genome assembly GCA_026898415.1 of Leonotis leonurus. NCBI lineage: Eukaryota > Viridiplantae > Streptophyta > Magnoliopsida > Lamiales > Lamiaceae > Leonotis > Leonotis leonurus. The sequence continues at coordinate 965,350 of JAPKLX010000079.1, read as the reverse complement.
AGCCCAGCGGCCACTAGAACCCTAGCGCTGCTGGGGTAGAGCTACAGAAAAAGATCAGAGAGCAGAGGTCAGCGGCTGCTGGCCATGCAGTTGTAGCGCGTCAGAAAGGCAAAGTCAGCGACCGCTGGCTGACAGTTATTTGCGGGTTTTAAAAGCTTTTTGGCATCATTCCATCATTTCCCAACAGTTGTAACTCGAAATATTGCTCTCAAATACTATTTTTATTTGCTTTCCTAGTGTAGATTTAGGAATTTCTAATGGATTGAAGTGAATTACGACTTGAAATTCTTACATTTCACTTAGTAAGATTTCTTTTGATGGATCTCTTGTGTGTTTCTACCATGCTTATGATGTTTGGCTAGATTCTCACTAGGGATGGATATTAATTCTCCTATTTGATGTTGTGTTTGATTTATGCTTAGTTGATTAACTTGTTTTGGATGGAATTTAGTGCTTGATCACCATTAGATTCAAATTCGTGTTTAAGTAGATTGAGAAATTGCTTTTACACTTGATTTGGGGTTAATCAACATTAATCTTAATCGAGATCGTTTGAATAAAAGTTCATATTAAGTTAAGTGGTTTCTAGAGGTGTGAATTGGATACGAAAGTGAAAGTCACGGCTTAGTATATAAATACAAAAGTAATTTACTAAGCTTCCTCTTGAGATCCTAACCGAGTATGAATGTATGATCAATTCGACACCAATTTTGGAGTTTAAAGTATCCAATCCTAGACTTCAATCCTTGGGTATTCCTATTTAGTTGTTTTTAATCATAATTGGTTTATAAACATTCTCAAATTGTTATAGAGTGTTTAGGAATTGTTTGGCAACATTCAAGTATTTCTGATTGAATAGCTCTGTTTAGTCTCCCGCGAGATTTGACTTAGGGTCATCTTAGCACGTACTATAAGACTCGTATAATTGCGAGAATTTAGACACACGTTTTAGGTTGAACATGTAATATATATTTTGAGTTAAAGAGTATAACAAGAGCTTTAATTTGATATATAATATATAAAAAATAATTATAATATAACAAGTTATAACACGTTAAATGAATAAAAAGAAAAACTTATAAATATATTTATATTTTTTATTTTCTACGTATTATCAATAATTAATTTTTTTACTAATTTATAATTCTATATTATTAATTTTCTTCAATTTTATTTATGAAATTATATAATTAATTAAAATATGTGCTCTAATTTCATATATGAGGGAAAAAATTATTTATAATAATAAAAAAGAATATATCTCATTTATCTATTTAGAATTAATTATTAAGATCAATTTAATTAATAATATGAATATTTTTCATTATAATAGAAACATGAAAATTATATTTTTATATAAATAAGTTATTTTGGAAAAAGTATCACAATCCTTCATTTTTTAAAATGAATGGTTGATATATTTTCACATTTCTCACTTATAGATATTTTTTCTTATGAATCAAAATATATATAATAATAATATAAATTGCATATTATGATATTTAATACATATTTATATGGCTTATTTATACATATGTTAAAATAATATTTTTAATAAACTATCGAGTTTTGTAATAATTTATTTATCAACATATGTATCAGGGATAAAAATGTCACGATATGCTCGACCTAACCTGCATACTCAGAGTACTTGAGATTTGGATAGGAAATGATGCTGGCTAGTCATGGGGGCCTATCATACCCGGAGTCTCTCAGTCGCGCTCTTGACATCGAAGCAGCTATGCCTGGGGAACGACAAACACCTACCCCACCACTAGCATTTTCTCCAGCGCAATCCCAGAATCACAAGGAAAGCGTAAATGGGAGGACAACTGAGTCAATGCAACTTAGAAGAAGCCATGGGATGGGCAAAATCATTCCCACAACTTCGGAAAGCCGAACTCGACGGCTCAGACTGAGAGGTATCCACAGAAATATCCCACCTGCCCGACATGCAAGAAAATGCATATTGGAGAGTGTCGAGCCGACAATGACGACTGTTTTGTCTACGGCCAGAAAGGACACTTTGCTAGAGATTGCCCCACAAAACAGCATGGAACAAGCTCTAAATCTAACCAGTCGAACTCGAGGCAGTATATTCCAGCCATGCAGGCTCAGCAACAGCAGCAGCAGTTGCCACCACCTCCACCCTAGTACCCTCAGTACCCGTCACAGAAGAAACCACAACAAGCACGAGCTTATGCGATGAAGTAGAAGCAGCCTGAGGGGAGTCAGGGAAATCTGACAGGTATGAGAATACTCCTAGACACCCCAGTGATAATTTTATTTGATATGGGAGCTTCCCGTTCCTTCATTTCTAAATCATGCGTAGAGAACCTAGAGTTGGATTAAGAACTTATAGAGGCATCTATGAATGTTTCTTCACCTCTAGGAGGAATCACCACTATCACTCATGCTTGCTCGAATCTGAACCTGAACTTAGGATCTATTAAGGTGCTAGCGAACAATCTTAGCGTTCTTCCGATGAATGACGTGGACATAATCCTAGGAATGGATTGGATAGCCGAAAACTATGCCACAATCCTTTGCAATGAGAGGCAAATCTCATTCCGACCCCCTGGAAAAGCACCCACGAGTTTCCACGGGATCACCATGGCTCGAAAGAAGATAATTATCTCGAAGAAAGGTTGCTCAGCATACCTAGTCTCCTTGAATGGAGAAGTTAAGGAAGAGCGGTGAATCGAAGACGTTGCCATTGTTCAGGAGGTACCCAGATGTGTTCCCTGAAGAACTGCTAGGCCTACCACCAAGCCGACAACTAGAATTCACAATCGATCTAGAGTCCGGATTAGCACCGATATCCAAAGCACCCTATAGAATGGCCCCGAAGGAGTTGGGAGAGCTCAAGATTCAACTCCAAGAACTCCTAGATTTAGGCTTCATCAGACCTAGTGTGTCGCCTTGGGGAGCCCCTGTACTCTTCGTGAAGAAGAAAGACGGCACCCTGAGAATGTGCATAGACTATCGAGGCCTGAACAAGATGACCCTAAAGAATCGGTACCCGTTACCGCGAATAGATGACTTGTTCGACCAGTTGAAAGGAGCAAGCGTTTTCTCAAAAATCGATCTGAGATCAGGCTACCACCAGCTAAAGATCTGAACAGAAGATGTTCCTAAAACGGCGTTCCGAACCCGATATGGACACTACGAGTTTGTAGTGATGCCGTTTGGATTAGCCAATGCACCCGCCTTGTTCATGGACCTGATGAACCACATTTTCCACCCATACCTTGACAAATTTGTCTTGGTATTTATAGATGACGTGCTAATCTACTCTAAGAGTGGAGAAGAACACGAGAATCATCTTGGAAACCCTCAGAAGCGAGAAACTCTATGCCAAATTCAGTTAATGTGAGTTTTGGCTCAACTAAGTAGCTTTTCTCGGACACATTGTGTCATCTGAAGGGATTAAAGTAGACCACGCCAAGGTGGAAGCAGTGCAAGGGTGGAAAGCACCCACCACTCCTAACGAAATACGAAGTTTCTTAGGGTTGGCAGGGTACTATGGGAGATTTATCGAAGGATTCTCCAAAATAGCCAGACCGATGACTCAACTACTCCAGAAGGGAATTAAATTCAAGTGGTCACCAGAATGCGAGGCCAGTTTTCAACTGCTGAAGGAGAAACTGACCACTGCTCCTGTACTTGCAGTCCAGAACCTCATAAGGAATACGTTGTTTACACTGACGCATCTGAGATCAGATTGGGCTGTGTGTTGATGCAAGAAGGGAAGGTGATAGCTTACGCATCTCGACAACTCAGGCCACATGAGCTCAACTACCCTACTCACGACTTAGAGTTAGCCGCTGTGGTACACGCCTTGAAAATATGGAGACACCACCTATATGGAGTTAGATGTGAGATCTTCACCGACCACAAAAGTCTTAAATATTTCTTCGAACAAAAAGACCTCAACATGAGGCAGAGAAGATGGTTAGAGTTGGTAAAGGATTACGACTGTGGTATAAACTATCACCTTGGCAAAGCTAACGTAGTGGCCGATGCCCTAAGTCGTAAGACATCTTCAAAGCTTGCTTACCTCCTTAACCGGGAGGAGGAACTCATAAGAGAATTCAGTAAGTTGAACCTAGAAGTTTTACCACCCTTCGAAACCGTAACAGGAATTCTTGCCACTCTAATAGTCAAACCCGACTTACGAAGCAAAATACTAGAGGCACAAAGGACATATGAGAACCTGGAGAAGATAAGGCTCAAAGTGAGAAAGAACGACACCACAAGTTATCGAGAGGAAGCCGACAACGCCATCACCTTCAAGGGAAGGCTATGTGTTCCACAAAGTCAGGAGATTAAGGAGATGATTATGGGTGAAACATATGATAATCCTTACACCGCCCACCCTGAAAGTACAAAGATGTACCAGGACCTAAAGAAGAAATTCTGGTGGGACGGAATGAAACGGGACATAAAATTCTTCGTAGAAAGATGCTTAGCTTGCCAACAAGTGAAGACACTACACCAATGACCCTATGGGAAACTGCAACCATTAGAGATTCCCGAATGGAAGTGGGAGCACATCGCTATGGATTTCGTGACCAGATTACCCAAGTCTAAACGCAAGAACACCGCCATTTGGGTAATTGTGGACAGACTCACGAAATGTGCCCACTTCATACCGATAATGATCACATATGGTTCAGATAAGCTAGCCCAGCTATACGTCCGTGAGATCATACGTCTCCACGGTGTACTAGTATCGATCACCTCCGATCGAGACTCAAAGTTCACATCTAGATTTTGGATAAGTCTGCAAATGGAGCTAGGCACGAGACTGAACTTCAGTACCGCCTTCCATCCACAGACTGACGGACAGTCAGAGAGGACAATTCAAACACTAGAGGACATGTTGAGAACTGTGGTTCTCAACAGAGGTGGGAGCTGGGAAGCAATATTACCACTAATCGAGTTTGCCTACAACAACAGCTACCAAGCGACCATAGAGATGACATCGTATGAGACCCTATACGGTAGGAAGTGTAGATCGTCACTCTATTGAGACGAAGTTGGTGAGAGAGCAATAGTAGGTCTTGATTCTGTGAGCGAAATGATAGAAATCGTTCGTAAAATCCGAGGGAGAATCAAGGAAGCTCAGGACAGGCAGAAATCATATGCTGACACCCGCATAACCGAGCTGCAATTTGAGGTGGGAGATAAAGTTTTTCTAAAAGTATCTCCCTCTAAAGGAATCGTTAGATTCGGTAACCCGCTTCGTAGGACCTTACGAAATCCTGGAAAGGATAGGATCGGTAGCTTACTGGCATTACCACCTAGCTTTGGAAATGTACATAACGTCTTTCACGTATCTCAGCTCCGAAAATACATGTTCGACCCAAAACACATTATTCACCAGGAAGAGATGATCTTAAACCCTGACTTAACCTATGAAGAAAAACCCGAAGCTATTTTGGATCACAAGGTGCAACAAATCATAAATAAATCAATCACATTAATAAAAGTGTTGTGGAGGCATCATGGACAAGAAGAGGCTACATGGGAACTCAAAGATAAAATGAAGGAGAAATACCCCGAGTTATTTAATTAGGAAATACAAATTTTAGGATGAAATTTCTGTTAAGAAGGGTAGGATGTAATGCCCCACTCCTTCCGTTAGAATTTTCTCGTAATAAAAATTTCGGGTTAATTAAATTCTATTTATGAATACAAAATAAATTAACAAATTGATAATATTAACTCCTACAATGTTAAATTGAACTTGTTTCAATTTAAATCTCATTATAAATGAGAGCTTAAAAGAAACTAAAATATTTGTTGCTTAGTGTTGAGAATCTTTATTTTTAACTAGCCTAAGTGAGTTTATTATTATTATTATTATTATCATGATTTTACTATTACTAAGTTACTCTATTTATTAATAATAGAGCATACCAACACACACACACACACACACACACATATATATATATATTTATACATATATATATATATACACACTACACGTATGAATGCCCATGTAGGTGAGAAATTATAAAACCAACTGAAATAAAGTGAAAGGATGGCAGACTACCATCAAAAATGTCATTAGCAATTCATTCTAAGTAATTATATATATATAACAGTACAACAAATCAGAATAGTACAAGAAAATTCTTGTATGATGAATAGATAGATAGAGTGTGAAGATGAGCTTTACACAAATGAAATAGAATATACAGTGCCTCATTTCAGTTAAAAACCCACAAGACAAAACAACTAAAGACTAAATTGGTACAAGTAATGAGACAATCAGATTATCAATCAAGGTGTTTGAGCACTTGGCTCGATGATGGTTGGCAACTGGGAGAAAGAATGACAGAACAACTGCCACTCCACTCCACTCCACTCCACCTGTCTATGCTACACAATCAAGGAGAATAATTAGTACATGAGTTCCGAATCACCAAAGGATAAAGCCAATTAGAGAGACATCATATAGAAGTTTAGTGGCTAAAATCAAGACCCCTGTTTCCCTATATTTTTAGCACTTAAATTACACCTCATTTAACTTACACAAATTGCTGCCAATTTGGAGAGGAGCAAGAAGTGCGTACCTATCAGAGAAGGAGTAGTTGAAGTCTAAAGGTAATGAACTACCAACCTCTATCAAATTAATGTTCATACCTCTTAAATGCTTCAATCCGAAACATCTATAACTCCTTGCCCCACTATATAACTCTTACTTCCAGAAACAAAATATAACACATTCAAGGCAGAACAACGCACAAATATTTCATTACTATATGACTTTAGGAAATGTAAGAATATGGAAATACATTCTAGAATGAGTTCAGTAGTATTATATGACCTGAAATCATGATATTATGCTCTGATATTATGTTAGGATATCATGCTCTGATAGAATCACTTCTTAATGATCAAGGAAAATAAAATAACATCACAAGAACATAACATGTTGCAACTAAGATCTAAAACGTAAAATATCAACTAAAAGAAGGAAAGGGAAAGACCAAAGGACTTATCTAGATATAGGAACCTCTCGGGGAGAGGATGTCACGTCCCCATTTCACTTCTCTAAGTAAAATCGAGGAAAACGTGACTACTAGGGAAATACGGATAATGAAACGAAACGAAAGCGTTGATAAATGGATGAAACGTGGAACGTACAACAAAGAGGAAGATTTCGATAGAGTTGTGTGTCACCAAAACCCAATATATCAACGAAATCTTAAAGTTCGAAGTCAACAGAGTTTATAACACATCTAGAAAATACGGAGAATGAGTACAAGTCTGAAAAACATGGTTCGACACAAATAAGATAACAGTTAAGTTCTTAAAGCTTAAATAAGTCTGGCAGCGGAAACTGGATCAACATCTGGATTTACATGTATGATGACACATAAATCACCGAGAGTAAAACAACAAATATTTGACAAAAACCACCTCTGAGCCTTCCACTTCGTCATCACGACTTAACCTGCACATTTATAAATATATGCAGGGCTGAGTACGAAAGTACTCAGTAAACACATGCCGAAATCACATTCGTACAGATATATTTGTCATTGCCGTACCGTGCAACATAGGGATTTTGTCGCTAAAGAACCTATGTTCACTAAAATTCTTGTGATCTTAAAAGTTCGACTGCGCAGTCTAAGTTCTGGAGTAATCATACATATCTGTAATTCTGGGTGTCGGGAAAGTGGCCACTTTCTGCGAACACTGAACCGGCCAACCCGCTAAGATGACTCACAGTTCGGGTGTACACTAGCCTTAAAAGATATAAATCTTTAAAGACCCGAAATCGATTAATTGTTTAACAGATACGCATCATACCAAAATATAAAATTTTCGACAATGCAATATTTCATAGCCTTTTAAATTCTAAGCATTTCTAAAGCGAAAATAGCATTTTGGTACAACGCATACAATTTGATTTGTAAAAGAAAGCCTACCTGATGTGCTTCCTTGTCTAACGAAAATCTGGTGCAGATCGACTGGAATCCCCTTTCGCCGAACCTTAATCATATTTAAGAGGATAATACTCATCGTGAGTATATATATTTGTCTTATCTAATCAAAATGAAATAATATGCTATTATTTCATGAATTTTATTCTAATTACTACTCAATTTAAAATCGAGTTTCAAGTAATTAATCCAACTTAACTATTAAGGAGTTCCAATAATCAAGAAATTACCGAATTTCTTTATAATATTTCTAAGTCATTCTATCTTATTAATTCTAATTAAGGTACTATAATATGTCGAGATAACTTACTCGAAGTAATTACATCTAAATTCTAGGATTTAAAAATAGTTAAGTAAATTCTTAATTCGTTCTAATTTATTAATTTGTTGCTCGATTCATAAAACGGAAACATTTTTAACCCGTCAAAGAATTTATTTCGCAGCCCGATAAATTTTGATTTCGGAGTCCAGCTCGTTATTCATTTGGGCCCAGATTCTATCCTCACATTGGGCCCAGTTCACCCCAAATTTTCTGGTTCTCGGCCCAATTCACGTTGGCCCAACACTAATTTTTTTTCACTACCCAGCCCAAATGCCTTACCCCCCCTTCAGCCCAATCGACTAATCATCCTAAACATCTAACACCCAACGCTCTACACCTCAACCCTAGATCCATACGCCCTATTCATTTTCTTCCCCACAACACAACACACGCAACTCTCCTCCATCTCCCTCGCTATTCTCTGACTCTCTGCATCTAGCTTACTCTCTATTTGGTAGGGAAATTGGACGGTGGGGTGGTCGGAGCTGCTTCTGGGCTGCAAGCCTTGGCTTCTCCTAGGTAATTTCCTACCTTCTTCTAATTTCTTTTATTTCGATTCAAATTTTATTAGTTTTTAGCTTCAGATTTAAAACGATTACAATATTTTCTTACTGCATGTTCGAATCTCCTTCAGTTTATGGTTTCAGAATTTGACTGGCTATGTTTCAGTTTGGGATTTCGGATTTTTAATTTCTTGAGTTTGGATTTTAATTCTTCATTTTCTGTATGATTTAGCTTTCTTCTAAGTTTCTTGTTTTTAAACTCATGGCTAGACCCTAGTTTTTTTTTTTTTCGTATCTGAGCTAAATCTCTTCTTTTACTTCGGGTTGGGAAAGAAAGAAATGGGAGAAGCTTCAGTTTGGCTTAGTTTGTTAAGTTCTGTTTTGTTACCGTTTTAAACAAGTTCTAACCTTGGTTTTGTTCTTGTTCTTATTCTTATTCTGGCTGAGGGATATATATATATATATATATATATATATATATATACATATGAGTTGCTGGTTTGGTTCTGATTCAAACGCTGGAAGGGTTCTGAAGATTTGATACTGTGAGGTAGTATCTGTATTGTCGATTTCTGATATTATCATAATTTTTTTTTTGTTGGATTTCTTATTCTGGAGGTTAGAGTGTATAGGTTATGTTCTGGAGGTTGATTAACATGAAGACATAGGTCTAGTTCTAACAATCAGATTCTATATAATAAATAAGTGTTTGTGCATCCTATTCTAAAGTCTGCATGTATATACATAAGTACATAACTATCTGTGTGTTTCATTCTTTTGATTCTGAATATATATAGATATATGCATATGTTTGTTTTGAAATCTGCAAACATGTTTTCTAAACGAATTAGAACTTATAAGCTTCTCAGTTTCTCCCTTTTTTTCAAATTCCTAAACATGCTCTCTCCTTTCTTTATCCTAGATTTAACAATATATAAGGGAGAGTTCATACTTACTAGATATTTGGTTAGGATCTCTCTGAAGTCTCTTCTGTGAAGTAGGCAAAAAGAGAACTGCTTAGTTAAGGACTTAACACTAAACTGAAGGTTTGAAACGATTGTTTACCTTACTGTTTCTGAAAACTCTGAGTGGAAAAAGGCTTCTTAGTGGATGGGATTTCTTCGTAAGGTTGTGGTGTGTAAAATGAACTGAGTTCTGTGAAGTATATGGTGAAGAGTTTCTATCAAGAGCTTCTAAGTGTATAAGTAGGAAAGACTACAGTTGCATCTATCCTATGTAGTCATCCACATTACTCTAGTCCTCTATCTCACAGGATATAACTCAAGTATATGCATTAATTCTAATCTGAAATGTTGACTTCTGAGGTATACATTAATGTGATAACATCCCTTTATGGTGTAGATATGAATCTTGGAGTGTAGAAGGGGTGCAACTCGACCTGTTGCCATGCTACTTCCAGTCCCTCTTTCCTTCACTTACTCTGCTTTCCTCTTGCTCGATTAATACTTGATGTAACAGAAGTGTGACAATTCTGTAGTGTATTACAGTTGTTCCTATCCCATAACTTCTATGCAACAAGAATCTGCTCGGCAGATTATGTTTCTACATTTCTTCTTTTCTAATCTATGGTTCTAGATGCAAAGGCTATGCTTCTCTTATACCAAGTCCACTATTGGACAGTTTCAAGTGTGAAACTGAAATCTCAAATCTGTAAATGCATAAACGTACATTATACTCATTGTAGATGATTAGCATTATTTATATATTTTATTACATTGCCATTAGCAACATTCTTCCTAATCTCATTTGTTTCATTTCTTAAACTCTAATTACACGATTAAGGCACAGGTTATTAGTATTATTATTACATTAATACACGAATCTTGCAAGTACACAACTTCAATTGTATTTATTTAGACCCTAATTAATAATAATACAAACCATAATCTTTTTTTCACACATCAATTTATAAATGCTAAATCATATACTCCTCTATAGTGTATAATCTACACTTCTAATTGTTAAATCCTTAGCTAAGAAATTTAATTATTTTATCACACTTTGACAATCGATAATACACCGAAGAAATTATTATTACGACTCTTTAATTAATCACCTCATCAAAATGAACTTACACAAAAAATAATCGTCAATCCAAAGACTATAATGTGCACGTAAACGATTGTTACTAATATCAATTAGCTAATTGACAAAATACAATTTATAGAACGAAATTTTATTATCCCGATTTTCGATACACAAAATAGTAGAAGAAATTTTACGGGCCATTACAGAGGAATAATGGGCATGGTTGTTGTCCCGACGGACAGCTACAGCCGTGAGCTTCCCTTGAATCACCCCAAACGGCCCCGAACCACGCCGAACCATCCCCGAACAGCTTCGAACAACTCCGAACCAGCCCGAGCAGCCTCGAACAGCCCCGAACCAGCCTCGAACAGCCCCGAACCAGCCCCGAATCTCCCCGAACGATCCCAAACCAGCCCCGAACAGCCTCGAATCGTCCCGAACAGCCCCGAACAAGCCCCAAATCACCCCGAACCAAACCTGCAAATCAGTAAAGGAAAGGAACTCAAATCTGCAAATGGACTTTTTCCAAGACTCTCTTCTAATCTATAAATCACTTTAAGCATGCACTTTAGTCACAATTTTACTCTTCCAAAACTGTAACCCAAAACAAGAAAGTAACATCTAGGCTCCTAGCTAAAGTTGCAATTAATCAAAAGTATGAGAAGAGAAATAAAATGCAATAAAAGAAATAAAAGAACAAGAGGGGATTACCTCGAGGCAACGGCGGCGAAGTGGTGACGCCGGAGAGGGAGGATAGCGGCGTGCGTCGAGCTTGATGCCTCCGACCTCAAGCGAAGAAGTCTTCGCGAGTACGGGAGAGGCTGGAGCATTGGTCATGCCTCTGTGAAGGAGGGGGGCCGAAGCAGGAGACGAAGTTGAGGAGGAGCTCGAACACTAAAACTCGCCGGGAGATCAACCGCCGGCAAGGATTGGTGGCACGCCGTGGAGATGGGAGACGCCGAAGGAAGAAGTGAGGGAGAGGGAATGATGGTGAAAAACGGTGGAAGTGATAAGGAGGATAGGGATAGACTTAAGTTAGGTCTAGAATTAAGAATAAGAAGTGTGTAGAAGATGGGTCGGGTTCCAGGTCGGATTACGGGCCGGATTATAAACTCTAACCAGACCTAGAATTAAATAAGCACTGGGCCGGGTCTGGCTTAATAATTGGGCCAAGGATGAAACAAATATTGGGCCAAGATTTAATTCAAATGGGCCAATAAGTAATAAAATTCATGGGCTATAGTATGTGGGCTAACCCAATTAAGTGTCTTATGGGCTAGGTGAATTAATGAGAATGATCAAACTAGCATACATGTTGGGCCGAAAAATAAGTAAGAATTGGGCTAATTTAATTATTTAAGTGGGCTATTAATAATTCTATTAGATCAAGAATTTATTTATTTGGACTAAGCCCAAGGAAAAGAGTATTAATTAATTTATAATTATTTAGCTAGAATTTAAATCCTAATAATTGATTTAAATCATAAATCATACTTAAGATATATTAATTAGGTTATTCCAACCTATAGGAATTTATATAAATATTTTGAATTAAGGATCAAAATATTCAATTAGAAATTTCTTTATTTATTATTACTCAATGTATTACTTGGGTGTAATAAATGAAATTAGAATCTAAGAAACATAGTTGATTTGAGAAATCAATGTCTCTAGACAATAAATTCAAAACTCAAATAATAGACGAGTAAAGACCTGAAAATAATTCTCGAATTAGTAAAGGATAATATGTCCTTACACTTAGAGAATATTAGATGTACTCCGAAATTGTAGCTCACTTGAGATTTATTTAAAGGTTTCGACGAGAGGTCGGATCCGCACTCCAAGATCGAAGCCAACACCAATCGAGACTATCCAAGTAGGCTTTCTTACTCTATAAAATATGTGTGCATGACTTTAGAATGAAATTAGTTATTTTTCAAATTACTGTCTTGCCATAAATGTTTCAATTTATGTATGATGCCTATCTGCTTATTTATAATCGAATTCGGGTCCTAGTAGATTAGATATCTTACTCGGACTAGTGTACACAACGGACTGTGAGTCATCTTAGCGGGTTGGCCGGTCCAGTGTCCGTGTGAGGTGGCCACCTCCCCGACACAAAGAACTTCAGATATGGTTGATTACAAAAGAACTTAGACTGCAGTCAAACATAGGATTTTCACGAGAAATGAATTTACTGAACATAGGTGCTTTAGAGACAATCCCTATGTTTCACTTATAATGACTTGACAATTATAACTGTATGAGTGCGATTTCGACATGTGTCTACTGAGTACTTTTATACTCAGCCCTGCATGTATTTCTAAACATGCAGGTTAAGGAACAATGAAGGAGGGGGTGCTATGTCATGCTTTTGTCGGTCTCTTAGCAGTTGATTCTTGGGGGTTCTACGTGTCCTCATACATGTAGAACTTTTATCGATCCGAATTAGTTTCCGCTGCTAGTTGAGATTTCTATGTAATAGACTCAAGACTTCAGTCTTCTTAAATATTCATGGTTATGTATGAGCTTATGACTCAAGTTATTCCTATGTCGATTACATACAATGAACTACTAAGCTAAGTTATGTGAATGTTGTTCAATTCATCTTGATTCCATTTCCCCATTCTATTCCCGTTTTTGAAATCCCTCCCTTAGTTACGGTTTCCCGAATTCTACTACTATCCTTAGTAGAGTGCGGTCGTGACATTCGTCACTCTAAATAGTGATATTTTGGGTAGTAGTCGTCGTCTTAGCCAGAAGTGCTCGATTGTCAGTCGTACAGAATCGCGTCTCAGTGACATGAGTTGATTAAATCCACGTGAGGCATTCAGAAAGGTTTATTACATAAGAATTGAGAATTTATTCCATATGTAATATTAAAAGTTTGAACCGCATCACTCATGAATAAATATATTAGTTAATTGTGAGTTGTCAGCAAACTCAATTAATTAATGGATTTAGAAAATCTTAAACGCGAGGAAATAATTAATGACAAAAGGGTTACGTCCATAATTCAAATGAATCAAGATGAGTTCAATATTTATCCTATAGTGGAGTCGATAAATATTTATAATAGAACTGCTCTTTATTGCATTTACATGGAGTAATTAATTGGAGGACAATTTAATGTAAATTAATTAATTTAAGTCTAAAGGTTTGGACAACCAATTAATTAAATTCAATTGGGCCCAAAATGAGACTTGAAAATTAATTTAATCTAATTATGGATTTGTCCAAGTCCATATTAATTTTAAATATAATTCAAATTTAAATTTGAATTATTGTTGTAACTGCAAGAGATAAATAGGGAATATAGTTGCTATTATTTGGGATCTAATTCATTCACATTTGAAACCCTATCCTAGCCCACTACATCTATAAAATAGAGAATAAGAAGAGCCACTTTCTCTCTCCAAGAAAATACCTTCGCTCCCTAAGAGTTTTCACTCTCTTAATTTTTGAAAATATACAGTATTCGACGCTGTGTATTTTTAGTCTTCTTTTTCTCTTGACTCCTAGACAGATTCACCCACACGATATTCTAGAAGATAGAAGGGTAATAGGATAGAAGTTCCTAAGGTGGGATTTGGTGGAGATCAAGATTGTAGATCCAACGGCGTGGATTGCGGATCGTTGCTAACGATTCAAATCGCTTCTCCACAAGCGGAGGACTTGCGTATGAGAAGGTATAATTTATGTTTTTCTGCATTATATTCTCCTATGTGGTTTTAAGAATTAATTATTTGTGTGATTAATTAATCTATGGATCCTGCATTTTCGTGAGCCCCTTATACGGGTTCCATCATGACCTTGACTTTCTCTTAGGAGTACTGCACTTACAAAAGCCTCACTAACCTCGAAATATAGAAAAAGATCCTCACCCGGTTCTAGCTTAGTAAGCAACGACAAGCTAATCAGATGTTGCTTTAATTCTTGAAATGCATTTTGGCATTCCTCTATCCATTCAAACCTTGCCCCCTTTCGTAAGATTTTGACGAAAGGTAAGCTTCGCTCGACTGATTTAGCAATGAATCTACTCAGAGATGCGATCCTACCGTTGAGCCTCTACATTTCTCTCATAGTTCTGGACGCTGACATATCTATCACCGCTTGAACCTTAGCTTGATTAACTTCCATTTCATTGGGAGTAACCATATACCTCAAGGATTTTCCTAATTTTACACCAAATACGCATTTAGTTGGGTTTAGCTTCAAACCAAATTCTCTCGCCACTGCGAAAACTCTTCACGATCTATAGCATGTGTTTCCTCCTTAATGCTCTTGACTAGCATGTCGTCCACATAAACCTGCATATTTCTTCCAATTTGGTTGCAAAAGATCATGTCCATCTTTTGTTGATATGTGGCACCTGTGTTTTTCAATCCAAAAGGCATGCTGGTATAACCAAAAGTTCCCGCACAGACTCCAAAAGCACACTTTGGAACATCGGACGGGTTCATCTTGATTTTGTAATATCCTTGGTATGCATCCATCATGAATAAAAACTGACAGCCAGAAGTAGAATCTACCAACTGATCGATCCTTGGTAAAGGATAATGATCCTTGGGACATTCCTTGTTTAAGTCCCTAAAATCATTACACATTCGCCATTTCCCATTGCTCTTCTTAACCATTACGGGGTTGGACAACCAAATAGAAAATTGTATCTCTCGAATGTGCCCTGTTTCTAATAATTTTTTCACCTCCTCTCTAATGGCCTCATCTTTTTCCAGACCAAATTGTCTAAGTTTATGCTTGATTGGCTTTATCGAGGGATCCATGTTTAAACAATGCAGTGCAATATCTGTGCTAACCCCTGTAAGATATTACAATTTGAATGCAAATACATCTGCATTTTTCCATAGACACTCTATGACAACCTTTGGTTCTTTCATGTTCGTCCCCACGTGAGTAACAAAACCCTTCAAATGTGGATAAAGTTCTACACTCATAAGCTCTTCTATAGGAGTTACTTGTTGAGAGGAAGCTTTCTCTGCATCATTTTCCTTCTTTTTTCTCTTTTCTTCGCGACCCTGGGTCCTCTGACATCCCTCATAAGGAGGCAGAGCTTTTCTCTTCGTCTCTCCCTCCATTACAGATTGGAGATAACATTTCCTGGACATGTCTTGGCAACCCACCACTTGATCTATCAAATTTCCTACTGGGAATTTCATCTTCATGTAATAAGTGGAAACCACCGCTTGAAAAACATTCAGTGCAGGTCTGCCAATGATAGTATTGTAGGCAGATGGGGTGTTAACTATAATAAAAGTGACAAGCCTCGCCATTGTTATTCCTTCTTCCCCCAAGGCAAACATCAGAGTTACTGCACCTACGGACATGACCATCTCCCCAACAAAACCAAGTAATGTTGTAGACAGAGGTCTAAGGCTTGTCTTTGCATTTAACTGCTTAAAGCACTAAAAAAAAAACTGACATTCACGACACTCCTAGTATCTACAAATACTCTTTTTACATCATAGTTCTCTATTCCAGCAGTGATCACCAACGTGTCACCATTGGGTCTTACTAAAGGTCTTAAGTCCTTTGCGTCAAAGGAAACATTTGGGCAGATCAATCTTTCTTGGATTTTCATTATCTCCCCTTCAAGAAATTTTCCTCCTCTGACATAAGATTTCCATGCTCTGTTTGAGTCGCCAGATGTTGGCCCTCCGTAAATCATGTTTATAGTTCCTCTGCGTTGGGTATTTTGTTCAGGCAAATGGGGTGGTTGCTCGGGAGCTTTGTCATCTCTTCGCCTTTTGTAGCCACGTCAGCTTCCTTTCGTACGTATTCCAAAAGATGACCCTCCTTGATCAATTTTTCAATTGCGGCCTTGAGGTTACGGTAATCATTAGTATTGTGACCATAATCGTTATGAAATTTACAAAAAATGTTAGATTCTTGATGTCTCGGGGGGTCCTTTGACCTAGGAGGGAAAAAGACACTCAACTTTTTAACCACTATTTCTAAGAGATCTGCGGGCTCCCTTGTCAGAGGAGTATAGGTTCTTTCGGCTCTATTTGACCTCTCAAAAGGTCTGCGTGCATCAAAGATGAATTTCCTTTTGTCCTCCACTTTTCTCCTTTCATCTGAAACTCTACCTCTTTCCCCTGGCCTCTTATCCTTCTTAGGATGGATCTGCTCTGACTTCTGAAAAACACGTGCATCCTCCAGATGTATGTATTTCTCAGTCCGAACGAGTAAATCTTCAAAGTCTCGTGGTGGTTTCTGTACCAGTGAATCAAAAAATGTCCCGCTTCTCATCCCTTCCAAGAATGCATGGACCTTAATTGATGCATGAACATCTGGCGTCTCTAATATGCCAAATTGAAACGAGTCAAATATTCCCTTAGAGATTCATATTTTTGTTGCTTGATTGTTGTCAGATGCAACGAGTCTCTAGTGGTTCTCTTAGCACTTGCAAACTGATGCACAAATAATTTCCTCAAATCCTCAAAGTAGAAAATGGGGTTTGCGGGCAACTGTTTGAACCATTGTTGTGCTGGACCGGCCAACGTGGTCAAGAAAACCCTGCACTTCACTCCTTCAGTATACTGGTGTAAGATAGCAATGTTATCGAATCTCATTAAGTGCTCTTCTGGATCGCTATTCCCCTTGCACTCCAAATTAACTAGTCTGAAGTTGCTCGGTAAATGGTCCATTTGGATTTCTTCAGAAAAGGGGCTATCAGGCCTAACCAATTGCCTGAGTTTGTTACTCTTCTTCATTGGAGGGGGTAACCTCTCCGACGCAGAATATGCAAATTGAGAGTTCTGTTCCGAACACTCCGATGCGACGAGTGTTTTGTCTCTTAATTCCTTGATTTCCTTCCTCATTGCATCTATCAATGCGTCCTTCTTTTCTAACCTTTGCTGTTGTTCCAAGACGGTTTATTGTGTCTCTAAACTAACAATAGAATCAGTAAGAGGCTTATAAGTCGGATCATAACTTTCTTCAACCTCTGTAGATCTCTCTTTAGGGATTACTGGCTCCTCTTTTTGCTTTTGCTCCCTATGCTTTTGGAGCTCCAAACGGCTGCTAGGGGTGTCTTGGATTATCCCCGCCTTCACCAAGATTTGATACACCAAAGCTGCTATTTGTAGAGCCCATGCCTCAGATATGTTCTCTTTAGGCATACTCACTTCTGGATGGGGAATCTGCATATCATCTCCCGACGGATTTCCCATTTTTTCAAGTCTGTCGAAAGACATTTTAGATGCATCAGCAATCTTAAAAAGCTTTCTGAAATTAAAACATTTTAACAACACAGAGCCAGTGAAATCAACTACAAGTATCATTTTTCATGAGGTCTGCAAGGTGTGCCTGGGATTGCCAGGACTTCCGCAAAGGGATTGAGACCCTTGCCTATTAGTATTAGGTCTTATCAGGTCTGTCCCATCTAAGTGTCTAGCTTCATCGCCATGATTTTTATGAACCTGTAGAACCTCTAGGCAAAGAAACAGAAACACAACAAACAACAGAAAAATACTTTACAACTTCGACTTCATCGTTAATATTTTACTAAGTGTCTAGCTTCATCGCCATGATTTTTATGACTTCAATGTCTATAAATTCATACTTGGTTTCATCGCCATGATTCTGCTCAGTTCTGTGAGCCATTTTTCTTATGATTTCAGTCAAGGGAACAAGACATCTAGAAGAGGGAATTCGCCTCCTATTCTTGGCCAAGTTTCCCACAGACGGCGCCAGTTGTTGGATTAGGAATTAATCCACAACAAATACATAAAGGAAAAAGTATGATCTCCAAACCTCTTGGAGTCTTCATACTATTTCCTTTATTTATTTGTTGTTGAATAATTTCTACTCCAACAACTTTGATCAAGGCATCTTGGTGCATCTCATGCATTCCATCATGAGTGATTTCGAGCTCTTTTATGACGTCTCTTTGTTTCTGAACACGGGACTCAGATGATCTCAATAGCCCTTTAAGTTTGCTAACATGGCGTTTAAGAGCTGAGATTTCATGTTGTTGCGTTTCTATTTCTTTTTCGCTTTGGGATTTATTAGCTAAGGACTTGTCTAGACGCTTGCGCGTCATTCTTTTTAGAAGCTCAGCGGACGAAGCCATATTCATTTGGATATGGGAAATGGCGAAGTTTAGAAAGTGAAATTGAGAAAGAGAGTAAAAGAACAATGAGTAAGGATGGAGAGGTAAAAACATTTATAGAGGAAAAGAAAATGAGATGATGTCGACATTTATGGCAAGTATTAAAAGATTGAGTTGACATTTGTAGGCAATATGTCAGGCGATAGGCTGAAGCTAGCATAGAGGGCTAGATATAGGTGAATTGAATGACTAGACATTTCTGAAAAAGCTGATTTTTTCTTTCATGTTTCGAGAAAGATAATAATCTATGGGAATGCGCAATAATAAATGAGTATATTTACAAATGGCACAATTACCCAACCGGGAATAAAGAAGCATCAGAAAAGCACATAAAGAGACATACTGAGAGCAACGAAACACGCAAGGAAATAAATCAAGTGAAATGTCAACATATAAACCAAAAGACAGAGTTGGGCTCTGCAGCATCACAGGAATTGATAAAAACAAAAATTTTTCAAAAGGTAGAAAGATAAAATATCATTTGGAATCACCAATAAACATTGTTTGAGAATTAAGATGCTGAGGACTTGGAGGTTTCGTTGACATCGGTCTGGAGCACCAACTCTGCAGGATCACCCTTTGGAGATATGAGGTCTGCAGCCTGGACCTCTCCAGAGTTTTGGTTTTTATCTATCTTTTCTTCCCCAACTCTGGGTGTAACCTTCTGTACTTCTTCTTTCATGATAGTGTTGGTCTCTTCCTCTATTTGGACCACCTTGGTACCATCCTCCTCCAGAACTGCCTTGGTATCTCCTTCTGCTCGGACCTCCTTGACTCCACCTTCCTCCGCTACCTTTTGCAAAATCTCCCCTACTATTCCAGAAGATGGAGGCGCGCAAACGCGGGATCCATAGTTCTCCTGAGAAGGAAGAGGAGGTATCATAGGTTAAATACTTAGGTAATTAAAAAGTTAAAATAGAGCAGAGCTCTTACCTTCCACCTGTGAGTAAAGGAAGATAGTAAGTGTAAAATATAGAAAATGCAATGAAACAAATTAAATTGGAATAATAGTGGTCATTATACCCCAGCCAAGAGTTGGGAAAGCTTATCAGATTTGTTTTTCTCAAAGATTAGCACTGGGAAGGGAATAGAACCCCAAGGGGGGTTGTAATCTGTCAAATCAGGGTTGGCACGAAGAAACTCTTGGGCACCATGCCTTAAAACCTCTAGGTGCCAGGGAAGTTTTCACCATGGCTTGGGTCTTTCTCAAGCGTAGGAGGGTCGGCCAGAAGCTGTTGTAGAACTTGATCTATGTTCACCTCACCCATTCTTTCGGACATTCCTAGTTGATCACATGTCTTTGCGATTGGGAGGAATGCAGATAAGCTTCAGGGAGATCATTGACTATGCGTTGAAAAAGACGATAACCTGGCGGAGATATGAGTATGTGCTTTTTGCAAAGATCTGCACCACTTTTTTCACCATTCAACCGCGCACGACGGTCAGCACTTGCAGAACCTTTTTGGAAGGATTATGAGGACACCTTACTGATTTCAGTTTGAAGAGCAGCACGTTCTTTCTCCATCTGCTGCTGAACTTCTTTTACTTTATCCTCTGCTTTCTTTTTACTTGCCTCCAACTCGGCATTTTTCCTTTCCAGAGCTTTGAAGTTATTCTCCAAACGATTGAAGTTTTTCTTCAGGATATTGAGACTTTTTAATTGATCACGTAAAAGTTCTTTTTCTTTATCGGAGGCAGTAAAAGAGCAACATGAGTTATCATACCGTACAGCTAGCTGCTGAGAGCAGCAAGACAAGCTCTAGCCTAAAGAGAAATGAGAAATGGATTTATAATAGCTGGGGAGTAGTGTTTAACATAGAAAAATAGGGAGAAAGACAAATGTATTGAACATCAAGGGTCACAATAGATATACCTGCAACTCATATTGTGTAGTCCGATGATCTAATGAGGAGCTGGGGAGTGAAAGAAAACTCTCTCAATCCTCTTCTCTAGGAATGGAATTTAAAAGGCGAGCTCCTTCGCTTCCTGAAACCTTGAAGCACGAGCCAGAGTACTCAACCAATGGCCTCTATTCGGTAAAAGTGGTAGAGCTCTGCTTTGGGTAGGAAATGTCTAATGCACAAGCTGCATCAACAATTTGCCATTGTTGATTCCTCGCATAGGCGAAGGAAGAGGGATTATGACCCTCCTTCGGGAAGGACGTAGGAGAGGGAGATGCAGAGGTGATCTTGATAGCATAAGAAAAGTGGGAGGTCTTAGATTTCTTCCCTGGGTGACTGGTAGAGGATGAAGTTATATTTTTCCTTTTGGAAGCAAAAGAAGTAGGACTCTAAGGAATAGAACACACAGGAGTGCGTCTGAATTTCATCGGATTGTCCATAGGATGGAAAGGGGGAGAATTCAGAAGAATTGAAACAGCGGCAAGGTCTGCTGCAAAGGCAGTAGAGAAGGTTTCCAAAGAAACAAAAATAAAAAGAAAAAATAGCTGGTGAAGCGAATGAGAGCATGATAGAAATAAAAATGATGAGTTGGGTTATACCATGACCAGGAAATGCAGGCGTAGTAGACCTCGCTGAGGAGGAGTGAGGATTCTGAAGATCTGTTGGAGTAGAACCCTGAATGACATGCTAAATACGAGGATCAGTAGGAGTAGAGCTATGAGTTGCAGATGTGCGCAGAGTACGCAAGTCTGTAGGAGTAGAGCTCTGCTTAGTGGATGCGTTAGGATCTTTGAAATTTATGGGAGGCACTACATGACGCGAACCGCTTGCCCCTTGAGTACTGGCCTCTGCCTTCATTGCAGAGCATGCAGTCACAAATTGAGCAGCTCAGGCATGCGCTGCCTGGCTTAACTTCTCGAATGCGCTCATATCTGTATCATTAGGAACACAAAATGATATGTATACATTTTTTAGGGTTCTAAAGATCTGGGAAAAGAATAAGGTTTATACCCATGGAAGGATCCCACGGAAGGCTGAGATGTAAATCGAGATAGGAAAGAACGACATAATTTTGGGTGAAGGGGATTACAAGAGAATGAAGTAAGGAGGTATTAGCTATCTCACGAAGATGGGAGGCGGTGGCGTCAAGAACGCCAAACCCCCTTGATTAAAGAGGATAGAGGAAAAATCCTTGATTAAAGGAAAAATTGGAAAACCCCAATTTTCATTCTAGGGAGGAGTGACAATATAATACTCACTACACCAGCCCTTATCAAGATTATGGTATTTACCATAAATTTTACTGTGATCGACGAGTAAAAAGTAAATAAAAGGAGGCTTCTTCTTTAAGCGATGCAAGTTAAAAAATAGTTCTGCGGAATTTTCAAAATCAAAAATCAATAGGAAAATATGGAAGAAGGTTGTTATTCTTATTGACATAGGGTTTGGTTGATTAAAATGAATTTCAAATTTGATAAAAATATCACAGAAAAAGTCAGGAACATGAAGGCGTAAACCACCTTTGAACTATTTCCTCCACAGTACTACAGAGGGTAAAGCCACAATTTTTACCTGTTTATCAGGATTGGGGATACGAATTTCATAATCTCCCATATTCTTTAATAATTTTTTCTGAGAATGAAGAGTGTTGATAGTAGCAGTAGATGGAGGAAAATGCCTCACATCGGGGCCTGATATTGTTAATAAGAGGACATAAATATTAAACGAAATACCTGCTTGAAGATTGAAGAGGCGGATGAATTAGAGTTAAAGATGAAGTTTCGAATCGAGGGATGTTGTGAGAGTTGATAGTTTTGGGATTTTCAAAATAAATTACTGAAAGAAGTAGATGTAGATGAGAATGAGAAGAGGAGGAAAAGTGTTTCCAAGTTGTACTCGTATAACATTTATAGGGAGAAGTGCAAGAAGTTATAATACTTGTAGGGCTTGGATTAATTATCCAGTTTTCATCCGACGATAACATAGAGAGACGTTTGGTCTCCCGAAGGTGGGAAAACGAAAATGTAGTTTCAACAGTGCAGCAATAGTAATATCATTGGACACTGACAGGTGAAGTGACAGCCATTGAATGATTATTCATTTTTTTTCCATATCGAAATAGGCGAAATTACCGATTTACCCCTATTTGAAGCGGGAAAAATGGTAGATCTTATCAAATATTTTCAGTTGTACAACATGAGATATCCTCTGAGACTTTATGGGGGGAGAAGCTGATATGGATGAATATCAGCATGGCTTATATTACAAGTTATACAAAAGCTAGAAATTCTAAAGAGTCGATTTAATAGATTTTTGCCAGTTTAAAGAGAATAAGGTGTTTTCAGATGTCTAAGCTCTGCTTCTCAGAACTCATTTGTGAATACATGTTCTGCTTAGCTAAGTGTTGATAGGCTCTAGGTGGCAGAACTCAGTTAAACCCTTGAGATCTTCAATAAGATGATAAAGTGAGACTCAATGAGCAGATCTACTTGCTCTGTGGGTCTGCGGATCTTTTGAGGTGTTAACTGCGTGGTTAATAAAGACTAACACATGTCAGGTTTTGTTCTGTTTATGCACTGAAAATTGTCACTCAAATGAAAGGGACTATAACCATCAAGTGGTCCCCTGATGACGTGGAAATATGTAATTGGAGAGGAATCTAAACAACTTGTACTATGAAGCAAAGGTTGTTATCATGGTAATGTTACTCTTTTACCCCTTATATCATATACTATATATACCCCATTCATTTTCACTCTTAAGGTCAGCTACATTAATTCCCACTTCATATATTCATACACTTTTATCACGTAAACTAATCTCCCGTTCACAAAACGCTGACTTGAGCGTCGGAGTATCACCCCGGAGAACTCCAACCCTTCTCCAGCCTTGTTTTGTAGGCTCTGCCCGTGGAACAAAGGCCCAGCTGATCACGATTACATTCGAACTTTAAGGAAGATGTATGATCTCCAAATCTCTTGGAGCCTTCATACTCTTTCTTTTATTTATTTGTTGTCGATTAATTCCTAATCCAACAGGTAGGATACAGTAAAATGAAACAGTAGATAACAATTGTTTCATCTATGTTTTACGCGCCAAACTGTAAGCTATAAATTCTTATTTTGGACCAAAGAAGAAAAGAAGACAGGGGGCTGATTTCTTTGGAGATTTTTCGATTGAACAATAAAGGGAAAAAACTACAATCCTTGGGTCAATTAAAATGACATCCACTGAAGAAAGTATGAATTCCATTATTTTTTTGTAATTTCCAGATTTCATACGTTGTTCATAGCATTGTTAGTTGGGTAAATTTTCAATTTTCATACGTTAGTTGGGTAAATTTATGTTAGCATATCATGAAGTTAAATTTACGTTTGTTAGTTGGGTATAGATGTTATCATAGCATTCGGCTATCAATTTATATTTGTTTGTTCTTAGTTGTGTATAATTCTGTATAATTGTTAGCATATAATGAAAAAAATGTTCTTAGTTGTGTATAATTGTTAATTCTTGTACATTAGATTGATTATATGATGTTCTTACTTGAAACACAAATGCATTAGGTAATTGTGATGCAATGAGTAGTAGGGGTACAAGATCGGGTTTGGACCCTAAGGGAAGAGGAGGCATTGCTTCTTGGTATGAAAGAAATCGTCGCTCATGGCTGGAAATTTGACAATGGATTTAGGGCCGGATACCTAAACAAGTTGGACGAGATTTTCAAGAAGAAGATGCCGGGAACAGATTTGAAAGGGAGTCCACATATGAACTCAAAATTTTCAATATGAAAGAAAGACTACAACTCATTGTGCACAGTTTTGAATCAAAGCGGAAGTGGATCAATACAAATGGAACATACACGGTTGAGTGTGTCGACGCTATATTTGATTCCATAATTAAGGTATGTGTTTATAATACATGAACCTTTATAAATAGAAATGGTAGTAAAAATTGATGTATTTTGTAAAAATTTACATATTGATGCGAATGCAAAGAAAATTCAAAAAAAATGATTGACCAATGTACGAGGATTGGAAGGAGATATTTGGGAAGGATAGAGCTAATGGAGAAGGTGTTGAGGAGTATTTTGAAGCAATTAATAATTTGGGGCAAGATTATGCATCAAACCAAGACGAATACATTCCTGGTGACTACCACATTGATTTAGAAGATATTCTATCGGGTGAAGGTCTAGCAAACAGTACGTTCCCTTCCAATCATCTCCAGCTCATTCAAGCTAAATATCTTCCAAAGGAAAAGGACAAAAGTGTAAGCTAATAGATGGAATTAATATGGTTTGTGCGTTGATTGAATGGATACGTTACAATGCGAACTCCAGAATGGAGACAATGACATCTCGTTTTGGTCATCAACAAGTATTAAGGCAAGCAAGAATATACATTTTTTATAAGCAAGGTAATATTTCAAGTTCATTTGGAGTGATAAGTTAAGTGTTTTTGAAATACTAATTGAAAATTCTAAGAAACTCGAACTTTTTATTAGGCTACCCGAAGATTCAAAAGTCGAATATATAATTCATCTACTTGGTTCTAATTAGTTAGTTCTAGTGTTAATTCGTCTAATTGGTTGTAATTCATCTACTAAGATTTTGGACATATTTGAGTGTTGTTGACCGTGATGGACTTACTGTATTTTGATAAACCTTGGTAATGTATGCATATAGTAGTGAACACATTTGTGCATGCAGTAATGTATTTTATTATTTCTAATTAATTTAGTTAGGCTTTTAGATGCACTTAATTATGGTAGGATTCACAAAACAAAGAAACTTGTAATAATGGATAGACAATGAAGTGAGACTAACATAAAAGAAGATGATTTAGCGGCATACAAATGACAATTAAAGCAAGCAAAGTAGACTTAGATGTTGGACTACGAAGTATAACGAAAAGAACGAGCACAAACGAGACTGAAACATTGCAACATCGATATCCATACGAGCCATTCCGATTCTTTGTCTACTTGAATGGGTTGGACGAGGCACAAGAAGAGGAAGTCGAATAATTTTTCCCTTTTGATTTCTTTTTCTTACAACGTGGGTTTGCATTCAAAGAAGGATACTTAATAAATTGTCATTGTGTGGTCGACTTTGTTTCAACTTATTTTATTAAGTTACTCGCAAGAGATTGAGTTCGTTATAGATTAATAAGTTAACCATAAGTCGTATTCTCAAGGAAGGCTAAGCAGAGCTTTATCTACGTTGCAGAACATAGAACAATTAAAAAGAAGGGGTTTTGATTTTTATCTAATATAATTAAGCTATCTAGGGGAATGAGTTTAAGGAATTTAAAATACGAATTACATGGGCAAAAATTAATAAAGCAATTAAATCCTAAATCTAAGAACGAAGAATTAAAGAAACTGAATTGAAACATGCCTTGAATTGATTAATTAACATGATTGAAAGGTTTGGATTAACGAATTGTGAATTAATCAAGAAAAGAACAAGAATAAAAGAGATCATAAAGCAATTAAGAAAGCAGTAAAAGAACTCACGAATTGAAAAGAGAAATAATGCATTAAAGAACACCGGGTTTGAATCACGAACGAATCCACAACGAAATTAGAAAGACAAACAACATAATGAAAAATCTAGACTAGTAGTGTTTTCTCTCGTGGTCTAAACCCTAGAAAAATTAAAAACAAAAGAGAATTAGTCTGAAATCGCGCGTGGAGGTATAAATAGGGGAAGAAAATCCGCCTAGCGAGCGAGCTCTAGGGGGTAGCGGTCGCTACCCCCGTGTTCTGTCTCAAAACGCCCTTGTGGGGGCTAGCGGTCGCTAGCCCCTGGTTCTATCCTTCTCCTCCGTGACACAAGCCAGCGGCTGCTAGGGGCTAGCAGTCGCTAGGCTTGTGTTCTGTCTTCTCCAGCGTTTTCTTCATCTTTTCACCTCTTTTCGCCCTTGTTTCTCTTCTCGAACATTGTCAACTTCGTGTGCCGATCTTTACCTAAAATGTAACATATAGAAAACTAAAGCATCAAATTGAACGAGAACAAGCAAAATTATAAACTAAATTACGAGAGAAACGAGATCGAAAACAGATAAAACAACCTCCCCACACACAATACCTTGCTTGTCCTCAAGAAAGTCTAAGCTTAGCATGATACGGAGATTTCAAAATAAGAAACAAGTTTAATCACGCAACAACAATCATATTCATCACGAGTACTCAAAAAGGGATCATAAGACTATACATCAATCACTACTACGTGTTTCTCTCAAAGGTGCAACTTCTATCCGATCAAACTCAACAACATATGCAAATTTGGCTTTCAATTGCTCATAAGCTAGACTTTGAATTTTTATCTTTTCAAACCATTTTTAAGAATCAAACCGCATAGAATTTTTAGTGATATATAGAACATTGGTTACTAGGTGTGATCTTCGGCATAAACCGAGTATCCTAGTGTGGTTTTCCTTACTCATTCCTCGAATTCAAGATTTCTTTCGATTTCTTAAAGGAAGAGAGGTAGAGTTCTTATCACCTATTCAAATAGTTAAGCAATTAAATATCAAATTTAAAGGCCATTCGAGCCAAATTTTGAAAGAGTGGGTTATATGGCCAAAAGTCACGAGATATAAACATTTAGAGGTCATCTAAAGTGTTCTCGTATGGTTTTCCATGCTCATAGTTTCCAGAGGAGCAGAAGCCTCCCAACTTAATCTCATAAACAACACAATTAACAAACAAGTCTAGCCAAAAAGCAATCTCAACCAAATTCACAAAGTTACGAGCTATCACATCAATTCATCACACAAAGAGTAACCCACGACCATTATGATCAAAATGTAATGCTCATCACCCAATCATTGACTCACAACGGCAATTCATTTCATCAAGCATAATCAACAAGTTATCATCAAAATCAATGACTAATCATATCAAGCTCCAAAGTGCAATTAGACAAGCATGTATACACAAGTACATAAGTCTAAAAATACGCCGCATACTACAAATTCATGCATGCACACCCCCTCCCCCTCAACAAAGAGATAAGCAATGTCCTCATTGCTACAGTAAGAACAAGAGAGAAAGAGGGAAGGAAACTACCTGATACCGGATGATGCGGCGGTGATGAAAGCTCGAGTAGTTGTAAAGGCCCATACCTATAAAAGGAAAAACCAAAAGAAACCAAAGCAGCAATAAAACAAAAGAAATAAACTAAGTGAAAACAACTCGGAGACACACAAAAAGGAAAAGAAAGAAAGAAAGAAAGCATACTAAACAGCAGTGAGAAGTCACTGCTGATCCGGCGGCAGCGGTGGATGATCATATAGAGCCCAGTTCGACCACTGGGCGTTGAGCTCGACCATCTGACGGTTGTTCTCGAGTATCTATTGATACTGGAGAGCCGACTAATCCTAAGACAACCTCCACTGGCGAGCTTGCTCAGTCATGAGATCATGAGTAGCGGTCACCCGCTCCTCGATCCGCTCCTGACTCCGAAGCATGGAGGAGCTAAACTCCCCAAAGTCTCGGTAGAAAGACTGTTACTCGTGAGCGTGTGTCCCAAATTCTTGGGAGAAACTGGTGAAATCATGCCTGAAGGAGGTGAAATCAGTGCAAAGGGCGCCGAGTTCAGTGCTCAGGGACTGAAACTACGAAGTCAGGTGCTCCATGCTACCGGAAGAGGAAGAACCGACGCCGTAGTGATACGAGCCGGAGGATGGGCCGGCAGTGAAAGCATCCGGCATTGGGGCGTCATAGTCATCATCTTCATCCCCCTGTTGGACATGTGGGGCGTCCTCGGGAGGTGGAGGATCCGTAGCTGCGACGGCCAGCTTGTTTGTGTGGTTAACCACACATCTCCGAGAAGTGGATGGCAACCACCTATAGTCGGTGGTGCAAATACGAGTCTGCCGGAGCTCAGAGAGGTCAATCCTCGAGACATAAATGGCGTCCGTAGGATCAATATTTTCTGGATCGAACACCTCAAAATGTCGGGCAATGACACAGATCACAAGAGGCAAGGTGACATGGTACCAGACTGTGACCAGCATATTCTTAAACGTGTTAAGAATATAGTAGCCGGCGCATACCCGGGAGCCCTGAGCAACGCTCTGGAGAAGGAAGACTTCGGCTTGATTCACCTTGTTGGCTTGTTCTTTGCCAGTGATGCCGTATGATAGAAATTTGTGCAGAATCATCAGCACATTATTCTGGAGGAAGCCAGCTAGCATCCCACCGGCTTGCCAATTATGGAAACTCGTAAGGGAGGTCCACAAGGCATTAGGGTTGAAGTGAGATGGCAGGGCTTGATCCCCCACATTCTTTCCGTGGAAGCTTATAATCCTGCACAATAGAGTAATAGACAAACGGCAGGGACAGTCAATATAGATAAAAATTCATGTGTGATAATTCTCGAGCATTTAAAAGAAATGCGAGCATATTTCTTAAGTCCTAACACATCCAAAAATTGCTCAAGCTCCCTAACACATCCTAAGTTAGATAATAGATTCCAATCAAGGGTGTGGGGCGGAGTTACCTCATGACGAGTCCATCGCTCGTAGAATTGCCCCTCCAAGTGGGATTCGAGGGGGAAAGGGCAATCATACTCCCTTTGGGGGTCCTCGGATGTGGGTTGCTCCGATTGGGATGTGCTGTCCAGTTGCTCACCGGCACGATATTTTGAGTGTGCCATAGAGTTGGGAAAGTGGAGAACGGAGGTCGCCGAAAATTGTCGCCAGAAAGTGGCTGTGGTTGGCGGTGCGACAGTGGTGCTGAAGAAACGAGATGGTGTGGGCGAATATCGGAGAAAGAAGGTGGATTTGTGGATTTGGTGGTGGAAATAGGTAAGTGAAATTAGGGTTTGAGAAATTGGGGGTTTATGGATTTAGGAGGGAGGAATTTGGGGATTTTTTTTTTGGGGGGAGGAAGCTGTTTGGGTGATAAATTGGGTGAAAGAGATGGTGGGGCTGGTAAAGATGGTGAGGATGGTAAAGATTTAGAAGGAGATGGAGGGATTTGGTGGATAATTGGAATATGGGGAGAAAAGGGAGTATGGCGTCGGTAGGGAAGAATGGAGGAAGAAGAAGGAGTTGAATGGAGGAAAAATTTTGTGGGAGAGGGAGAGAAGAAGAAGAAGAAATAGGGTAATTCGAAGGGGGTTAGCGGTCACTGGGGGGGTAGCGACCGCTACCTGTGCGCGAGAAAGGTGAGAGGCAGCGAGGAGGGGTAGCGCTCGCTGGGGGGGTAGCGAGCGCTGTATTGGTGCAAAACTCGGGGCTAGTGCTGCTAGGGGGTAGCGGTCGCTAGCCCCTCTCTCGTAAAGCTCTCCTTTTTGCCCGTTTTTTCATCTACTCTTGTGCATTCTTCCTGACTTCTCCTGCAACACAAAATTAACTTAAAATTGAATCTCTCCCCCATAAAGTACAAAAACAAAGAGAAATAGATATGGAATAAAATAGAAGAGAATAAAAAATAACAAAAGGAAATAAAAGAACGCTTGTTTAACGTCATTAGCACGACGGGAATAAGTGCTCAATTGGAGGGTGGATCTTCGAACGGTGTGGACTCCACCGTGAAGTTAGTAGGCCATCCCTCAATATACGGCTTCACGCGATGCCCATTCACAACGAATGAGTCATCGTCTCCTTCCTTTGTAAGTTATATCGCCCCGTATGGCCTCACGTCCTTCACCACGAACGGACCGCTCCATCTAGACTTCAATTTTCCGGGTAACAACTTCATCCGAGAATTAAAGAGTAGCACCTTCATACCGGGCTTCAAATCTTTGTGTAAAATTCTCCGGTCATGAATCGCCTTCACCTTGTCCTTGTAAATGCGGGCATTGTCGTACACCTCGTTCCGCAACTCGTCCAACTCCGACATTTGTAGAGAACGGTGCTCTACCGCCTTGTGCAAATCGAAGTTGGAGGCCTTGATCGCCCAATAGGCTTTGTGCTCCACTTCCACTGGTAGATGGCACGTTTTTCCATACATGAGGCGGTACAGACTCATCCTCAATACACTCTTGTACGTCGTTCGATATGCCCATAGAGCATCATTCAACTTAATAGCCCAATCCTTCCTAGATGGTTGAACCGTATTCTCCAAGATGTTCTTGATTTGCTTATTACTCGTTTCGGCTTGGCCCGACGTCTGTGGATGATAGGGTGTCACGATCTTATGGGTGATCTCATTCTTCTTCATTCTCGAATAGTCTATTGCAAAAGTACTTTCCACCGTCGCTAATGATAACACGTGGAAAGCCAAACCTGCATAGAATATTTTCCTGCACAAACTTGAGCACAACGTGAGAATCACACGTCCTAGTGGAGATAACCTCAACCCACTTGGAAACATAATCAACAGCAAGTAAAATATATTTGTATCCATGAGACATCGAAAAAGGACCCATAAAATCAATACCCACACATCAAAAATCTCAACGACAAGCACATTGTTAAGAGGCATCTCATTCCTATGACCTATAGTACCGACTCGCTGATATCTATCACAAGAAAGATAATAAGCATGTGCATCCTTAAACAAAGTAGGCCAAAATAAACCTGACTGAAGAACCTTGTGTGCCGTTTTTTGGCCTCCAAAGTGACCGCCACAATGAGTTTGGTGGCACATCTCCAACACCTTCGGTTGCTCCTCCTCCGCAACACATCTCCGGATCACCTTGTCTTTTCTGAGCTTGAATAGGAAAGGGTCTTCCCAAAAGTACTGCATGCACGCATGAAGAAAATGCTTCCTTTCTTGGGAAGTGAGGTCAGACCTTAACTCGCCACAAACTAAATAATTAACTATGTCAGCAAACTAGGGCACATGAGAAATACTATAAGCATGCTCATAAGGAAAAGACTCGG
Source organism: Leonotis leonurus (assembly GCA_026898415.1). NCBI lineage: Eukaryota > Viridiplantae > Streptophyta > Magnoliopsida > Lamiales > Lamiaceae > Leonotis > Leonotis leonurus. Next base: position 933,636 of record JAPKLX010000079.1, on the reverse strand, counting down.
TAATAAAATCATGAGATGAAGGAAGGGGAACATGTTCTAAACGAGAGAGATGATTGGCGACGACGTTCTCACTCCCTTTTCTATCACGAATTTCAACATCAAACTTTTGCAACAACAAAACCCAACGAATCAACCTAGGTTTCGCCTGAGGCTTAGTCAACAAATAACGCAATGCAACATGATCACTATAAATAATAACTCTAGATCCTATAATGTCATCACGAAACTTATCAAGAGCAAATACTACAACTAACATCTCCTTTTCAGTAGTAGTGTAGTTAATCTGAGCATGATTCAAAGTAGAGCTAGCATAATAAATAACACGTAACATCTTGTCAACACGTTGACCCAAAACAGCACCCAAGACAGAGTTAGACGCATCACACATGATTTCGAAAGGGATAGACCAATTAGGACCAACAATCACAGGTGCACTACATAATTTTTCCTTCAAAGTGGTAAATGCATAAAGACAATCAAAATCAAAATTAAAGACAACATCCTGAGCAAGTAAACGATAAAGAGGCTGAAAAATCTTGAGAAATCCTTAATAAACCTACAATAGAAACTAGCATGTCCTAAGAAAGTACGAATTCCCTTAACATCAGTCGGTGGAGATAATTTCTCAATCACCTCTACCTTAGCCTTATCAACCTCAATACCCTTACTCGACACAACATGTCCTAGAACAATACCGCTACGCACCATAAAATGACTCTTTTCCCAACTCAAAGTCAAATAGGTCTCAACACAACGATCAAGCACACGATCAATTTTAATAAGATAGTCATCAAAAGAAGAGCCAAAAACAGAAAAATCATCCATAAAGACCTCAAGAAAGTCACTAATCATGTCAGAGAAAATAGACATCATACACCGCTAGAATGTACCTGGTGCATTGCAAAGTCAAAACGACATCCTCCGAAAAGCATAAGTCCCAAAGGGGCTAGTGAATGCAGTCTTTGCCTGATCCTCCGGATCAATCGGGATCTGATAGTAACCTGAAAAACCATCAAGAAAACATAAATAATCATTACCAGCCAATTTATCTAACATCTGATCAATAAATGGTAAAGGAAAGTGATCATTTTTCGTAGCCGCATTGAGCTTCTGATAGTCAATGCACATCCTCCATCCGGTGACAGGTCTGGTAGGGACAAGCTCATCATTCTCGTTCATCATCACCATGATCCCACCTTTCTTAGGAACGACGTGGACTGGACTCACCCATTCGCCATTGGCGATCAGATAGATAATCCTTTCAGCTAGAAGCTTAAGGATTTCTTTCTTCACGACCTCCATTAGGACAGGATTAAGTCGTCGTTGTCCATCCCTCTTCGGGAGTGCATCATCAGTGAGCTGAATCTTGTGCATGCACATAACTGGGCTGATGCCTCGAATGTCCGCTAGACTCCATCCGAAGGCAAACTTGTGCTTTTTCAGCACAACTACAACTGAGTCTGCTGGCTATCAGTAAGATAAGCCGAGATGATCACCGGCTTCTGCACGTTCTCCTCAAGAAATACATATTTCAGGTTCGCTGGGAGTTCCTTCAACTCCAATTTCTCATGTGCGGGTGGATTAGCCAGCTGCAACGGAGGCAGTTTCGTGAACTGGGCCTCCAATCGGAGTCTCTCCTCCATGTCGACCGATTCCTCGAAGACCTCCTCCAAACTGCAATCCTGCACAAAAGATATCTCGGCCAAGGCATCAATCGAATCAATGAAATAACAATCCTCGATAGAACTCACATAAGGCATAGGTTTGTGCTGATGCATGGAAAAAGAAACTTTCTCTCCTAACACTGACATTTGAATAATACCATTCTTAACATCAATCAAAGTATTAGTAGTCGCCATAAATGGTCGACCTAGAAGCAAAGTATGATCACGCTCATTCTCATGCACATCTCCTATCTCTAAAACAACAAAATCCATAGGTACAATCAAACAACCAACACTAACAATAATATTCTCTATTATACCTCTAGGATATCTAACAGAACGATCAGCCAACTATAAACTCATGCGTGTAGGTTTCGATTCTCTTTACTCAAATTCCTTAAAAATTGAGTAAGGCATAAGATTAATACCTGCACCTAGATCAAGCATGCATGTTACAGTCTTACCATTCCCGAGAGCGATGGTTATTACGAAACTACCTGGATCTCGCAGCTTCTGAGGGAGGGGTTGCTGCATGATGGAACTAGCTACCTCGGACACCATGAAAGACTCGTCATCTGCAAATCTCCTCTTCTTCGAGGCTAGATCGTTGAAGAAATTCAGATACGCCGGTACATTGCGGATAATATCTAAAAGCGGCAGATTCACGTGCACTTGAGACAACATTTTATAAAAGTCTGCGAACTGCTTCTCAACCTTCTCGTTCTTTAGCCTGCTTGGAAAGGGAACATGTGGCTTGTACGGGTTTGCCGTTTTGTGCAACTGAATGACAGGCTGCTCTGGCTCCTTTCCTTCCTCGGCATCCTCAGCTCTAATTGGCTTATCCTCCGGCATAGCCACCTTGTTGTCCACTTGCTTGCCACTACGTAAAACAGTAATGGCTGAAGCTACTGCGCCGAGTGGTCCTGGCCTGGTATCTTCCCAGTTTGCTGTTGCTGCTGCATCTAATTGACAGCTAAAGAGATCTGCCCGACTTGACTCTCGAGGCGTTCGATAGTAGCCTCTTGAGCCTCTCGAGCTAGTTTGCTCTCCTGCATGAAAGCTGCAAGACTGTCCTCTAGAGATGATTTAGGCTAGTCAATCGCGGTGCAGATGGGAACTGTGGCTTGAACTGAGGTCCCGGCTGCTGAAACTGAGGCAGCAGCGGCTGGGGTAGCTGTTGATAATGAGGTGGCGGCTGCTGATATGGTGGAGGAGGTGGATAATACCCTGACTGAGGTGGGTAATAAGGCTACTGTTGTGGATAATACCCATGCTGAGGTGGATAATACTGCTGTGGAGGTGCTCGGCAGGCAGGGAAATTTGTCCCTTCCACGTAGAGCTATTCTGAGCTCTCCATCTCGAAGTCTGCTAGACTAGATGTTGCTCGAATGGCGAGCGTGGCAGGAAACCTTGTGCAGCATAGAATTCCGCCTCTCCTTCATAAGTCATCTCCGCCATCCTGGTGCAGTGATCCTCATTATGAGTAAGATCACCGTAAATCGAGCACGGATCGGGTGTGGGCTCGTGCTTGGCCACTGTAGGGCCTTTACTCATCTTCAACTCATGGAGCTCTTGCATCATATCGGCCATCTGCTTCTTGAGGTCTAGGCTCACTCCAATCTCTCGGACTTCCACTCTCTTAGTCCGTGAGGTTTTCTGCTGCGAATTAGTGGCTAGAGTCTCGAAAATCTCGATCGCCTCCTCAGATATCTTCTCATATATATTTCCTCCAGCTACTGTATCCACCATGAACTGATAAGTATGCTGCAACCCATTATAGAAAATCTGCCGAAGGAGTTCTAGCACAATTTGATGGTGGGGGCACTGCTGCTGGAGCTCTCTGAATTTGTCAAGTGCCTCGTGAAAAGGCACTTCAGGATCTTGAGTGAACTGCATAATCTGTAGCCGAATCTGTTGCGTCTTATGGTTTGGATAATACTTGAACAGGAACGTAGTACTCACAGCCTTCTAATTGTGTAACGATCTTACTGGAAGTGAGAGATACCACGACTTCGCCTTATCCTTGAGTGAATAAGGGAAACACTTCTTTAGTAGCTCATCCTCGGTGACAGTCTGCAGTGGAATAGACTGTACAGCTGTGCAGAATTCCCTGATGAATAGGAGCGCGTCTTCATTAGGCAGCCCGTAGAATGATGGAAGCAAGTTGATGTGGTTGTGCTTCAACTCATAGTTCATCCCCGCAGCAGAGAGTACGATAGCATATGCGGTGATGCCATTGGTTGGTTTGGAAAAGTCTCCGAGCTTTCTAGGTGCTTCGTCGTCCTCAGCCATTATTACTAGTTTTTCTTCGAATAATAAGGCTAGGTTGACAACGTCCCTAAACCGCTCCTCAAGCACGACTTCTCTTCTATTGATGTTGTCAACGTAAGTCACCAACTCTTGTCTCAAGCTTCGGTGACCTAGCATACACAAGCCAAAAGAAGATCAAATGCACCTTGCGGGAGTAAAGGAATACGAAAAGAAAAATAAAATGCAACGCAAAGAAATGCCTAAATCCTTCTCCGGAAATGGCGCCAAAATTTGTTTCAACTTATTCAATTAAGTTACTTGCAAGAGAACGAGTTCGTTATAGATTAATAAGTTAACCCTAAGTCGTATTCTCAAGGATGGCTAAGCATGGCTTTATCTACGTTGCAGAACATAAAGAAATTAAAAAGAAGGAGTTTTGATTTTTATCTAATCTAATTAATCTATCTAGGCAAATGAGTTTAAGGAATTTAAAATACGAATTACCTAGGAAAAAATTAATAAAGTAATTAAATCCTAAATCTAAGAACGAAGAATTAAAGAAACTGAATTTAAACATGCCTTGAAATGATTAATTAACATGATTGAAAGGTTTGGATTAACGAATTGTGAATTAATCAAGAAAAGAACAAGAAGAAAAGAGAACATAAAGGAATTAAGAAAGCAGTAAAAGAACTCACGAATTGAAAAGGAAAATAATGCATTAAAGAACATCGGGTTTGAATCACGAACGAATCCACAACAAAATTGGAAAGACGAACAACGGAATGGAAAATCTAGACTAGTAGTGTTTTCTCTCGTGGTCTAAACCCTAGAAAAATTAAAAGCAAAAGAGAAGTAGTCTGAAATCGCATTTGGAGGTTTAAATAGGGGAAGAAAATCCGCCTAGCTAGCGAGCTTTAGGGGGTAGCGACCCTGTCTCAAAATGCCCTTGTGGGGGCTAGCGGCCACTAAGGGCCAGCTGTCGCTAGCCCCATGTTTTGTTCTTTTTCTTGATCTCGGGGGCTAGCGGCCACTAGGGTCTAGCAGTTGCTAGCCCTTGGTTCTGTCCTTCTCCTCCGTGACACAAGCCAGTGGGCGCTAGGGGCTAGCAGTCGCTAGGCTTGTGTTCTGTCTTCTCCAACGTTTTCTTCATCTTTTCACCTCTTTTCGCTCTCGTTTCTCTTCTCGAACATTGTCAACTTCGTGTGCCGATCTTTACCTAAAATGTAACATATAGAAAACCAAAGCATCAAATTGAATGATAACAAGCGAAATTATAGACTAAATTACGAGAGAAACCAGATCGAAAATAGATAAAACAGACTTCTTATCCTCTTCATCACCATCTTCGACCATATCCATATGTGGTTGCTTCATACTTGGTGGAGATATGACCTCATCATCGTTGTTATAAATGTTCTGTGCAAGACATTCTGCTACATCATATGTAGATGAGTTGATAATGATTACATTATTTTTAGCATATTTAAGCTTTATAGCATCATCATCATCGCTAAAAAGGAATGTCAACTTCTTGAATTCGAGTTCATCCTTCCAGTAATAGGCCTTAGCAAACTCATTTCTCTTCGAAATAATGAAATAAGAAAAAGGTTGGTAAGTACATTATTTTTAGTAACAAATATATAGGATTTAGTTTATTATTACTAAAAAATAATATACAAATGACCTCAAATAGGTAACTCCAGACATCATTGTTTGCAATGACTCATTTTTCTATGACATCTCAAATTGCTCTGGTGTACGAGCAATTAGGCTTGTCAATAAGTGGGTAAAACTCGGACCGGAACCGTTAAATTAGTTACGATCCTAGAATCGGACCCGGACCCGGACCTGAACCAGGATCATTAATTAAAATATTAATGGTTCCGGTCCGGGAGAATACTCATGAGTATAATTGGGTATGGGTCACCCATGGGTCTTGCTAAGTTTTATTTATATAATTATTTTAGCCATCAATTCGTTAAAACGAATCCGGATTCTAAATAAATTAATTAAGTATAAAATATTTAATAATGAAGCTCACTACAAGAAAAATGGCATACGACAACATAGGAACGACAAGGGTTTTTAAGAAAATGCGTTGTCGTAGGGATTAAAACCGTTGTCGTAATCAAAACCGTTGTCTATGAGCGAGAAAATGCGCTCATAGACAACGGTTTTTATATACCGTTGTCGTAGGTGTGTTGTCATATATATACGACAACGTATTCTTTAGCCGTTGTTGTTATAGCGTTGTCTTATATTCATGCGACAACACTTTTTCACACCGTTGTGGTATACCTGTTGTTGCTGTACTCAATGACAACACTATTTTGAACTCTTGTCGTTAAACCATTGTCGTAGTCTAGCTTACCACCCTATAATTCATCCATTTGGGCAAAAAATAAAAATTGTAACTAAGGAGAATCGAACCTGCGCCAATAGATGAATAAAATTCGTATTTACCACTAGGCCAGAACAAGCTTTTTGTTAACATTCAAACATTAAATCATTATAATACTATTATTTATTTTATGTTAGATAAAAAATAACTTTCCCCCAATTCTCTCAGCCCTATTCTCATTTTCCTTACGATAAGTGTCGCCGCCCACCTTCCTTCTTCTCGGTTTATCAGCCTTCCTTCGCAGTACCCCCGACGAAGCACCCGCGGCGTTACCTTCCTTCAGAATTGGCGTTCTTCTGTTCTCCCTCACATTTCCTTTTCTGCACAAGACAGAGGACCCTCGCTTTCTCTCGCTCGCTCTCTGCAAAATCTGTATTACTCTGCAAAAAATTCTTCAAAAGGTGATTAAACTTGATTGTTATGGAAGCAATGGATATATCTCACCGCCATGCTTTTAGGTTATTGCTTCACTTTCCTTCTCGTTCCGCGTTTTTTGCTGTTGTTCCTGTTTTTTTTTTAATTTACTCCACCTGCTTCTGGATTTTAGCTTAGGATAAAGATATGTGAGAAGAAATTGTGCAATCATGTATTCGTGGCCATCTTCACTGTTCGCTTGCATTACTAAACTTGCAGGTTTACTATCTCCTTCATTTAATACTTGCAGTTAAATCTGAAAGTGTTTGCTTCACTGTTATACGCAAGTGTGTGCTTCCAACATATATATGTGCTTGTGTGCGTGTGCAATTCCTTTAGCTTCAGTTACGCAGCTTATGTGACCTTGGGTATAATATGGAGGTTTAGCCATTTAGGGAAGTATGATGTTTTTAGACTAGCTTGATTTAAGAAATGGGAATCTTGTTCAGTTTTGCCTCTGAGAAATGCAATTCAATTGCTGTAAACTGGGAAAAGTGGCAATAATTTTCTAAGGATGTTCAATGTGCCTTGAAAGAGGATTTCAAGGATCTATCTTAAAGGATCTTAAGATTGATTTGAAATGAAGCAGGAACGGTTTGCCATTCTTGGCAATACATCAGCGAAATAGGTTAATGTGTGTGGCTATCTTGTGTTTTTACTTTCTAGTGACAAAATATATATTATTTCCCCCCAGGAAAATCTTGAGCATTAAAGATAAATTTTCTCTACACGTACTTATATCATTGATATAAAGTTTTAGTTGATTCATTTTGATTGTTGTAATGGAAGCCATTTAAGATGTGGATTTATAGAGTTTTCACTGTGGCTCTTATACTGTTTCTCAAGAGGTTATTGTCCTATTATTTTCTTTTTTTCATTTTGTGTGATTGAAACTTGAAATCTTGTTCTCGGTTAAATAAGGAAGCATTGTTTTCCAGATCCACGGAACTTTAAGCAAATGCCATTTTGTTGTCATGCATTGTGCTGTCATATGTCTTAAGTAATGAAAAACTGTATAAGTAGTGTGGCTCATGTCACACACATTTTTGATATATAAATGAGCTCATTTGCAGAGGAATACTTTTGAAAATAGGAAATGGTTAAATCTACCAAAGGCAAACTGTTAGCTAACGAGGGAAGTTGATTTTGTACCCCTTGAAGACATGATAATTGCTAGTTTGTTGCTATGTATAGACTAGAGTAATGTGTCCATCTGTGACATTCCTCTTGTCAACCATTAATTTTTCCTTTGGGTGAAAATACGTGTCAGTAAATCTTGGTGATGGTTCGATTGATATACTCAATAATCAGTACTTGATTGTAATTGAAATTTTGATCTACCCCAGATTGGGATATAATACTTTTATTTCAAAGCTTGCCTGATATATTTTTTGTTAATTCCAATTTCTTCTATGAATACTGTTCTCTTAAATACTCTGGCATGTAGCTCTAGTACAGGTGTTTGTTAACATGCATCACATATGTATGCCTTCATTTGACTAGCCATTGTTGATTATGCGAATCTCAAGTGGTTATATGCTTTACAAAGAGGTTTTGTTAAGTATAGTGTTAACAAGGCTAACAATGTGCGTTGGCATCTCTTTATAGTCATTAAAGGCTTTATAAAAGGCTGAAAAGTAGATACATTTATAAACTAACATGCATTCATAAAACCTAGCAGAGGGGGAAAATAGGAATGAGATTCCTCACTAAATTCGTTATAAAAAAGCAGTACTAGTAGTAGAGAGGGAGGAACCAATCAAGATTAAGAACAGAGACTGCATTACTCCAATCCATTTAACTTATTTTGGCATTCTGATTCTACCTACCTTAGCTTGCGACTCAAGTATATATGCTTCACCAACTGCTCCTTTTTCAGCAAATATCTACGATATTTGTTTTAAACAGTATGCAATGTAAGACATTTGGGTCATATGATAGCATCACTCATTCACTCTGCTGTATATATATATCCTACAAGCATTAGTTCATCAAACATAATTCTACTTTAAACCTCCCACTTCATAGTTCATATATACACTCGACTCTAGCCGGATATATAAATTAATAGGTAAAACATTTATCTAGCTATAGTTTTAAACATATAATATATGTAAATGAGTAATCAGCCCTGCAAACTTATAAGACTTTGAGAACCTGCTAAAAAATAACTATTCTACTGCACTGCACAATGTAAAGTACCTAATTGTTAGGCATATATATATATATATACCTCAGTTATCCACACTAGATACCTCAGTTATCCACACTAGATATTCGTTACTGAGTTATTAACTGAGGTAATGCTGCGTTAGTGTGGATATTCGTTAGTGTGGATATTTAATTCGACTAGATATTTCATTTCCAATTATTCAGCTGTAGAATGGTAGTATGTGAAAGATTCCTCATTAAGTTTCTGCTTCAGAAATGAATCTGGATGAAGCCTTGTGTTGGTATAAATTGATTTATTACTTCTTTTTGCAGAATGGTAGGATCAGTTCGATGGATTTCCATAAGACATCAACTTATTTGGTAACTGCTAGTGATGATGAATCCATTCGTCTCTACGATGTGGCAAGTGCAACGTATGCTTCCTCTCCTCATCCGAGTGTTCATATTGAATATAGTTATATATGCTATGCAAGATATTGCCCTTCGGCCTTCATATGAAATTGATGCTTCATGTTTTCAAGGCATACATGGGAGCTCGTCTTCAAATTGCTGTCTACATATGGTAAATAAAAGTTGAGGTTTATTTGCTAATAAATTCTGTATAGTTGAGGAATATGCTTTCTTTTACTATAAACTTGCTAACATATTTATAGGCACCTATACAAGAGGCTGGAGAGTTTAGGAAAGATCGACAAATTTCGATTTGTTGATCCTTTTAATGTAGGGTATATGCCAACCACGAGAAAAGATAAGAATAGTGTCCAAAATGGAATAGAACAAAGAGCACGTGAATTGGCAATAGGGCTTGATGGTACATTGCCCAATCAAATTGTGTTGGTTCCATGTAACGTGGGGTATGAAATTTGCCATCATTGAATACTATTATTGAATTGAACTTGAGAAGTACTTGAATCTAATCGTGTATGTTTATGCAGTGAGCACTGGATTCTTACGGTTATCGATCCTAACAAGGAGGAGATTGGTTTGTTGGATCCCCTTTACTCTCGCATTTCAGATAAAACTTGGCAACAAGTGGTTCAATTGTAAGTTTTCAACCATCATATCTATTGTTGCTTCTGGTTTCTTTGCCTCCTACTTACAGTACCTGGAACATGGCTGGGCTTTCCATAAATAAGTAGAGACTAAACTTACAATCTATAGTTGCCATATATTATTTGTTAATGCATCTCTTTCACTGAACTGTTTCTGTGAATATTTTGTAACTTGGGAAAATATGCTTTCAGATTTCTAAGTAATTAGTAGATGTGATTTTTGGTTATCTTTACTGTGGTCTTTTTTTTTTCCTGAGGTATCATTTTCCCTTCTTTCTTTCCTTGATTTTATTCAGTTTCTGAGCTAACATTATCCCTCAAAAAAACTAACATTAAGCCGATCAATGATCATATCTGAAGGGCCTTCAAGATGTTCAATGCGAAGACGCAAAGGAAAGGGAAAAAGACACTTACCTGGAAAATAATCAAGGTATGTTTGAAATAAGTAACAAGTGGACATAAAGAGTTAAAAATTATTAACTGCCCGTTTTTAATGTAGGCTCCTAAACAACCGGACAGTTTACAGTGTGGTTACTACGTGATGAAATACATGAGAGAAATAGTTCTGTTTGATTCCCCTGTGATGATTAGTTCGCTACAATCATTGGTAAGTAATAGTTTTCTTTAAAATTAATGTCATAATTTAAGCTTATTCAAAGTTTTCTTTAAAATTAATGTCGGAATTGTATCACTGCCAGTATATGTATGTATATATCATATATATCCCTGGCTTAGATATATGAATCTATGTACTTAATATAATTAAAGTATGACCAATAGTGTAGAGAAAAACATGCATAGCTGCATACGCATTGTGGTCCTTATGATTGTATTGTAACTTTGATCAACATCATGTATTAATAAGCTTTGTCTTAGTACGTTCCAAAACATGTAGTAGTATATTTTAAAGATTAGCTAATATATATTTTTAACTTCACAGTTTATTGAAGAAAAGGGGAATTACTCGATTGTGGAAATTGATGAAGTGCGTAAGGAGTGGGCTGAATTGGTTCAGGAGTACATTGGAATGTAGCTTTTGGTAATTTTAGGTTTATTTATGTTTGGGACCATGTAGTGATCAAACTTGAAGTATTATACTGGATTTTAGCTTTTGGTAATTTTGAGTATATTGGATTGAGCTTGCTATGGTATTTTTATGATTAAACTTGAAGTATTATATTTGAGCTTGCTATGGTATTTTTATGATTAAACTTGAATATTGCAATATGCTTTTATGTTAAATTATTTATATTAGTAATTTAATTTTAAATATTTACGTATTTGATGTTTTCATTTCAATTTAATATTTATTTTATTAGGTTTAGCAATAGGTCCTAAGAAGCGTTGGTGAATTTTTTACAAAACCTACGACAACGGTTTTAAGAACTGTTGTCTATGAGCGAATTTTTTTTAATACAACAACGGTTCCAGAAACCCTTGTCTCAGCCGTTGTTGTAAATATCTACGACAACGGTTATATTACCGTTGTCTATGAGCGAGAATATACGACAACACGACTTTCCACAAGTGTCCCGGGCAGGCTACGACAAGGGTTAAAAACCCTTGTCTATTAGCGTTTTTGTAGTAATTCACTCTTATTTTAATTAACCATTATCAAAAAGTTACTTAAATACCATAATTATTTTACGACTTATATGTGTTTATTATTTGGGTACATTTATTATTGAATTAGGACGTATTGAGTGTTCATCTACGATCAAGGATGTAACACGAGATATTATAAAATATCATTTTTTTAAGATAAAAAAAATTGAAAAAAAAAATGGAAAAAAAATGATTGGGCCGGACCGAGCTAGAACCAGAACCGTACGTTACGGGTTGGGTCAGGTCTGGACCGACCATGAGCGGGTTTGTACGGATTTAGAACCGGAACCGAAACCATAACTTTAAAATGAGCGGGTTTTGACCGGTTCCGGATCCGGTCCGGATAAAACCCACCCATTGACAAGCCTACGAGCAATTAGCTTGAATGTTGTGTAGCGGTCGTACAACAAATGTGTTCGTTCAAATACATCTTGTATGTATAGATTCGAGTCACAATATTGCTTTTTTATTACAATCTTTGCATTGTGAAGAATTGTTTGCGAAACATAACTTGATTACCACTCATGCTTCTTGATTAGGTGTATTTTATACACCTATTTTGTGATATTTTTATATGATTTTGGATATTAATTATTCTTTCTTGAAATTGAATTCTTTGCGAAACATAATGTGACTACCACTCATGCTTCTTGAAATTGAATTTTTGTGCATGAACGTGATTTATGCATTCTTTCTTTGGCTATTTGATTGAAAATCACCTACATCTTCTACCTTATTAGCCCACTTGAGCCTTTACCCCATTTTTTTGGATTATGAACCCACAAATTCTTGAACCATAGCCTTTTTAGCCTTCTTTGTCCCACCAACAACTTGCAAGTACTTGAAGGATGAAATGTGATGAACAAGTGAGCATGTGTTTGAATATTAGCACTTTAAAATCGTGATGCTCTTGAAGATGGTGTACTTTTGAATTTTGGAGGATATGAATTGATGAAGTAGAGTTTATGTGGTCCCATCCCGCCCCTTTTCTGCAGCCCTAAGGTCCCGAAAAAAAAATACAAAAGAGAGAAAAAAAAGTAAAATTAACGGTACGGGCAAGCTGAGAACATGAGAGAAGAGGAAAAAGGAAGTGAGAATTTTTTTGATGTTTGGCTTGCAAGTTGTTGGATCATTTAGCCCCTTGTTATCTACTTTCCTTTTTACTATCCTACCTTGTACCCTAGCCCCGTTACAACCCCATGAAGTCCTAATGATTTATGCACGAATTCTTTTCATTTTGTGGATACAATGACATATTGACAAATCTATGATGGATAGAGTCGAGTTACGAATGTGTGAATTAACCATATCTCTTATTATCGAGTGACTTTGAGTTATCCTTGTGAGGGTGGATTGAATGCACTGTTTTCACTTAGATGAAGGGTGTACACACGAAATTATGTGGATTTAAGGAAAGGTTTGTGGTTTGAAAGTGGTTGTATTTTGATCTTGATCATGATTGGTGTCTTTTGATTAGTGGCCAAAGTCTATTTTTTTGTCTCGAATCGAGTCCCGTTCTTATGCTTCTTCGGTTTCCAATTCTATTTGTGCTCGAGGGCGAGCATTGAGCAAATGTTGGGGGATTTGATTAGGTGTATCTTATTCACCTATTTTATGATATTTTTATATGATTTTTGATATTAATTGTTCACTTACTTGTGCTTAATTGTCAAATTGTAGATTTTCTCGACACTTGGAGTGATTGATTGATTTTGAGAATATTTGGAGAAAATTGCAAGGATTAATTAGAAGGATGATCAAGAAGATACCTAATTACTTGGAGAATTTCCTTATTAGTTATGTTTTGAGACTTGGTAATTATTGACATTATTTTGGCAACTAGTCTAGGTTAAATTAAAGACTATATAATTGTGTGCTTAGAGACAATTTGGACGTCACTTTTCCCATAAAGATACAGCCGCCCACATTAGAGGGAGACTTGGGTTTTGTTCTTTTCTCCAACATTGTTTACGTGACGTCAAGCCACACATTGTGGCAAATTCCAATTCTAAAGTTTGTTTATTATAATTATCTCCACTATTGCTTATTTAATATATATTGTTTATTTGATTATGTTATGTAGCTAAACTTTTTATTCCAACGTTAATTAAGGAAGCCCGGACGCGATAATTCCGTGAGATCTAATTTATTCTTTCTCCTTTAATTCGTATGCAATTATTTGTTGTTCTCTATTTTCTCTGTGATTTAATCATTTTATTCATCTAAGTAGTGCGCAATATTTAGTTGAGTAGAATTGATTAATAGCCAATTGAATCGGCCATACGTAATCGTGGTTTAGATTTAATTAGTGGTAAATAGAGCATCTCTTACGGTTGTCAGTCGATTAGGGAAATAGTTAGTGAAGCATCTTCCTAATTATCGAAAAGCTATGGAGAGATGAGATCACGTCAGAAGCGTCTTCGGTGATCATAACTGGTTTATTTGCATGAATTATTGTTATATTTGCATCGAGCATCGGAATATCAAGTCTAGGTAGAATTAATTGATTGTTGGAATACTTCTCATATATTTCTAATATTTGTTAGTTTTTATTTGCAATTTATTTGTTTCAAGAAAAACCCAAAAATATAGTATCTATTTATTGTTTATTTATTATTTTTGTAGTTTTCGATAAACCCAAGATTTTCGTGACTCAGCTTGTCGGTTGAAATTATAGGAAAATTCTCGCCGATCCCTTGGGAGACGATCTTGCTTACAATTGTTTGCGCAGTAAGGGCATACCGGCTGTCTGTCAATCGAATTATTTTCGATGTAAACCAACGCACAAAATTTTGGCGCCGTTGTCGGGATCGGTTTAAGAAGCGTTTTCTGAATAATTTCGTTCTGCAATTTTTTTTACTTATTTTTTATTTTATTTTATTTTTGGTTTATGCCTCGTTCTTCTCTTACAGGCGAATTGATTTTTGATCCAGAGATCGAGAAGACTGCCCGAAAATTAACCAATAAAACCAAGGAGTTGAAGGAAGCTACTCAAGTTTCAACGGCGGAAAATAACCAGAGGAATGAAGAAGAAAGACGTGTGGTGATTCCTAAGCAACAGAGACCTCAACTGATAGAGGTGTTAGGCCGCCACATGAGCAACCGTCCTTTGTGCATTGTGCTGCCAACAATCAATGGAAATTCTGAAATACGGCCTGGATTCATCCAAGTGCTACCTAAGTTTGGAGATTTTCTGGGAGAAAGCGCACACAAGCATCTTGCTGAGTTCGATTTAGTTTGCGCCACGTTGCATCCTAATGGTTTTTCTGAAAATAACTTGAAGTTACTAACTTTTTCTCATACTTTGCAGGGAAAAGCTAGAGATTGGCTTTTTGATCTTCCACCGAGTTCGATTCGAGCTTGGGATGACTTGGAAGAACAATTTTTGAGGAAATTTTTCCCTAAGTCAAGAGCCGCGAATTTGAGGATGACCATCGGTAGCATTAAGCAAAAGAAAACGGAAATTTTATCTGATTATTGGGAGCATTTTCAACAACTTTGTCGTAAATGCCCTGATCATGGATTTTCAGAATATCAATTGCTTACTAATTACTTTTATCGTGGTATGTCTGTTTTTGACAGGAAGATTGTAGATGCTGCTTGTGGTGGAAGTTTGACTAATAAAACCTTGGAGGAAGTCACACAACTCATAATGGATATGGTATCTAATGGCCAGTATGAGGATGAGGATGACGATCGATACATGCCCGTGCACAGGGCGGAAGATTCTGAGTAACTGATAAAATTGATGCCTTGACTTCTTTAGTCAGAGGCCTTGCTGTAGTTCAAACTCAAAAGTTGAAGTGTGAGATTTGTTCTGAAGTTACTCATTACACTTATTCTTGCCCATCTTTGCAGGATAATCACACAGAGCAAGCATGCATGGGATCGGAAGACGAGCAGTATATGAATGCGCAAAGGAATAGGAGGAACGACCCTTTTTCAAATTCTTACAACCCGGGATGGAGAAATCATCCAAATTTTTGGTGGAATCAGCAAGAACCCGAAGTTTATGTCTTAAAACCTCCACAGGCTGGTCAGTATGCCCATACTGCCCGCGCAGAACCTAGTATGAGTGACATCATGAAGAGTCTTGCTCAAAGCAGTGAAATCGTCAAAAATCTAGTGCAAAGTCAGCAAGCATTCCAACAGGAAACGCAGGTCGCTTTGGGTAATATGGGAACACAAATCACGCAATTGGCTACCCAAGTTACTCGGATCCAAAATAGCCAAGGAAAATTGCCCTCCCAGATGGAGTTGAACCCCAAGGAGAATGTGTCTGATATCACTCTAAGGAATGAGAAGACGTTAGTTAAGTCGGAGCCTATACGGAAAGATGATGAAGCAAAACATTATGAAGCGGTTGGGAGAAACACCAATGAGGAGCCAAAATCTCTCACCACCATTGAATCCACAAAGGTAAGTAAGGAACCTAAGATTCCAGTTTCTTAATCACTGATTAAACCTCATTTTCCTTCCAGGTTGACACGTAACAAGAAGGAGGAAGAAGAGAAGGATATTTTGGAAGTTTTCAAGAAGGTCGAGATAAATTTGCCTCTTATTGATGCTATTAAACAAGTTCCCAGGTATGCTAAGTTTTTGAAGGAGTTATGCTCTAAAAAAATGAAGTTTGGGAATGATGCAAAAATAAGGCTGAGTAAAAATGTCTCGGCGGTCATTCAGAGGAAATTGTCACAAAAGTGTAAGGATCATGATATGTTCACTATTCCATGCATTATTGGCAATCAAAGAGTTGAGAAAGTTATGCTAGATTTAGGTGCATTCATAAATGTCATGCCATATTCTGTGTATAAAGATTTGAATTTAGGACCTCTGACGAAAACCGGTGTTGTCATACAGTTAGTTGATAGGTCTCATGCATATCCTAAGGGAGTAGTTGAGAATGTTCTCGTGAAAGTGAATGACATGTACTTCCCCGCGGATTTTTATATTGTTGATATGGATGATTCTTTTTCTCCGAAAAGACCTTTGATTTTATTAGGAAGACCATTCATGAAAACTGCTAGGGCGAAAATTGATATGGATAAAGGTCTTTTAAGTCTTGAATTTGATGGAGACATTGTTACTTTTGATATGTTTAAAGCTATGAAGCATGTTGAGGACTCTGAATCTGTTTCTATGATTGATGTTATTGACCCTTTGGTCGCATTTTGTTGAGAATTTCAGGAAGGATGAACTTGAGCACGTTCTCATTGGCGCGCTGAGTGAAGAAGACGAAAAATCAAAGGAGAGTGACGCCATGAAGGAGATTATTCAGCTGTTGTACGCTGTAGAAGATATTCCAGTCCAGTACCTATCGAGCAGGATGCCCTTACCGACCAGTGCAAAACGCCAGTTTCCATCTGTTGAGAAAGCACCGAAGCTAGAATTGAAGATTCTACCTCAGCACCTTAAATACGTATTTTTGGGAAAGCAAGACACGCTGCGCGTCATCATAAGTAAGGAGCTTGGCGAGGAACAAGAGGTACGATTGATTGAACTTTTGAAGATGCACAAAACTGCCATTGGTTGGACTTTAGCTGATATTAAAGGTATCAGTCCCTCTACTTGCATGCATATAATTTTGTTTGAGCCTAACAGCAAGCCATCTAGAGATCCTCTAAGGAAATTCAACCCTGCTATGAAAGAAGTTGTGCTTAAAGAAATACTTGAATTGCTTTATTTAGGGATTATTTATCCAATTTCTGATAGTGCATGGGTTAGTCCAGTTCATGTGGTACCTAAGAAGTCTGGTTTTCAGTTAGTCAAGAATGAGCATAATAAGTTGATTCCTATGAGACTTCAAGCCGGTTGGCGTATGTGCATAGATTTTAGGAAGTGGAATGTTGCCACTAGGAAAGATCATTCTCCTTTACCATTTATTGATGAGATGCTTGAAAGATTGGTTGGAAAAGAGTTCTTTTCCCTTCTTGAAGATTGCTCAACCGCTCACATGGTTGCTTCATCAAGATTTGTCTTTTGTGTTCGATGAAAAATGCAAGGAAACTTTCGATTTTTTGAAGCAAAAGCTTACCTCGGCACCTATCATTCGACCACCAATTTGGGGAGAACCATTTGAGATCATGTGTGATGCTAGCGATTTCACCGTTGGAACCATTCTTGGGCAAAGAGTTGGAAAACAGAGTCATGTTATCTACTACGCCTCCAAAACTATCAACCCCACTCAATGCAACTACACGGAGAAAGAACTATTGGCTATCGTTTTTGCTTGTGAAAAATTTAGATCATATTTGATTGGTTCTATTGTTGTGTATTCTGATCATGCAGCACTCAAGTACTTATTTTCTAAAAGGAGTCCAAACCTCGTTTAATTCGTTGGATACTTTTATTGTAGGAATTCGATTTGGAAATCAAAGACAAAAAGGGAGCCGAGAATCATTTAAGCAGACTGCAGTCGCAGTCAGATGGTATGCCCATACCGGACAACTTTCTAGATGAACAACTTTTAATGGTTGATGGTAAGGCCCCTTGGTACGCTGATTTGGTTAATTATTAAACGACTGGTGTTTTTCCTAAGGGTATGGAGACGGCACGAAAGAATAAATTGAGGAGTCAAGCCATGTATTTCATATGAGACGAGCCCCATTTGTAGAAAACGTGCTCCGATCAATTGATTCGACGTTGCATCCCCGATGATGAGATTCATTCAATTATGGAGTTTTGTCATACCCATGCATGTGGTGGTCATTTCGGTCCGAAACGGACGGCTCATAAAATTCTTGATTGTGGTTCTTATTGGGAGACCATCTTTAAAGATACCTACAATTTTTGTAAGAGTTGTGATCGTTGCCAACGCACAGGTAATATCTCTTCTCGCAACGAGATGCCCCAAGTTCATATTTTGGCATGTGAAATTTTTGATATTTGGGGTATGGACTTCATGGGTCCATTTCCTAGTTCGTTTGGAAATTCTTACATTTTATTGGCCGTGGACTATGTTTCGAAATTGGGTGGAAGTAAAGGCCACCCGAACTAATGATTCTAAAGTGGTTTCAGGTTTCCTTAAGTCTAAAATCTTTAATAGGTATGGTTTCCTTAAGTGCATCATCGAGTTGCCACCGCCTACCACCCACAGTCGAATGGACAAGATGATGTTTCAAATTGAGAGGTGAAAAGCATTCTTGAGAAGACGGTGAACCCAAGCCGGAAAGATTGGAGTCTGCGTTTAAATGACGCGGTATGGGCATACCGCACAGAGTTTAAGTCACCCATTGGAATGTTCCCATACCGACTGATTTTTGGCGAACAATGTCATCTACCTGTGGAGTTAGCTCATAGAGATTTTTGGGCCATCAAGAACTGTTGCCTCGACGAGGATGTTGTGGGTCGAGAGAGGAAGTATCAATTGCAAGAGTTGGAGGAGCTTAGATTGGAGGCGTATGATAACGCGAGTCGATACAAGGAACGCACAATCTTTCTCCATGACAAGTACATTCGAAGGAAGTTTTTTGAGATTGGGCAGAAAGTTTTGCTTTCAATGCTCGTTTGAGGATTATGCCTGGCAAGTTGAAATCTCGTTGGTTGGGACCATTTGAGATTGTTGATATTAGCTCGCACGGTGCCATTATCATTAAAAGCTTGGAGACTCAGAAAATTCTCAAAGTACATGGTCAGTTGTTGAAGCCATACTACGAAGGAGTGCAGTTAGTTATCTGCGAGGTTTTGAGCCTGGCCCCACCACTAATCACCTGAGATTGAGCATGCAAAACGTCGAGCCTAAGACGTTAAACAAGGCGCTTATTGGGAGGCAACCTAAGACTTGTTTTTAATTATTTTTATTATTCTTCTAGCCTATTATATCTATTATTTATTTTTATTTTTCCTATCTTATCTATTAATATTTATATTTATCTACTTTTTTATTTTTATTTGTAAAAAAAAAAACTTCAATCATTGGGCTGATCTGTTTTTGTTTTGCTTGGCCAGGTTTTAGAGTAAGTCGTGCCATTAGTGAAGCCCAACTTTAACTACCAATTTCCTTCACCCAAGCCCATTTTAGCTATAAACACAGCCCAAACCCAAAGCTCCTATTTCTCCCAAGCCCAACTTCCAACCCATTTTTAATTTTGACTTGGAAGTCAAAAATCTCCAAATTCAAATATTTTCACCTCTACGTCTCTACCCTACACACCTCGTGTTTACACACCGCAGCACCAACAAGCCGCGACAACCTTTCCCTCGCCACGATATCACTTTTGTTTCCCCATTAACACAGTCACGCAGCCCTCTCCTATGCCGAAGACTCGCTGGACGCCCGACACTTCATGCATCCAAAAAAGCAAGTTTAGCACCACCTCCACCACCCGGATGCACCACCATCCACTGAGCACTGACTATCTTCAGGGGAGTCCCTCCACCACCTATAGCTTAACTTTTATTCCAACGTCAATTAAGGAAGTCCGGACGCGATCATTCTGTGAGATCTAATTTATTCTTTCTCCTTTAATTCGTATGCAAGTATTTGTTGTTCTCTATTTTCTCTGTGATTTAATCATTTTATTCATCTAAGTAGTGCGCAATATTTAGTTGAGTAGAATTGATTAATAGCCAATTGAATCGGCCATACATAATCGTGGTTTAGATTTAATTAGTGGTAAACTGACTATCTAGTCAAGGGAATGACAATCTTAATTCGATAATCCGGCGTCAGAGTTTATCGGTTTTGAATCGGGTCTCTCTAGTTCTTAATGTTGTCGGCTCATTAAATCTATATAGCGTCTCTTACGGTTGTCAGTCGATTAGGGAAATAGTTAGTGAAGCATTTTCCTAATTATCGAAAAGCTGTGGAGATATGAGATCGCGTCAGAAGCGTCTTCAGTGATCATAACTGGTTTATTTGCATGAATTATTGTTATATTTGCATCAAGGATCGGAATATCAAGTCTAGGTAGAATTAATTGATTGTTGGAATACTTCTCATATATTTCTAATATTCGTTAGTTTTTATTTGCAATTTATTTGTTTCAAGAAAAACCCAAAAATATATTCTCTATTTATTGTTTATTTATTATTTTCGTAGTTTCCGATAAACCCAAGATTTTTGTGACTCAGTTTGCAGGTTGAAATTATAGGAAAATTCTCGCCGATCCTTTGGGAGACGATCTTGCTTACTACTGTTTGCGCAATAAAGGCATACCGACTGTCTGTTAGCCGAATTATTTTTGGTTTAAAACGACGCACCACTTCTCCTTATAGAATGCTAAAACGGACATAAGAACATC
This sequence comes from Leonotis leonurus, assembly GCA_026898415.1. Lineage (NCBI taxonomy): Eukaryota > Viridiplantae > Streptophyta > Magnoliopsida > Lamiales > Lamiaceae > Leonotis > Leonotis leonurus. The sequence goes on along the minus strand of JAPKLX010000079.1, from coordinate 912,833 downwards.
ATCCATTTTTTTCCCCATAGGTTTCAGTGAAAGTAGTAACTTTGTGGGGAATATCAAATGCACTCCTGTTTTTGGAAAATGGTACTCCCTCCGTCCATGATAAGTGTATCATCATTACCTAAACGGGCCGTCTAGAAAGAGTGTATTGTTTCATATTTAGTACATGGACTCACATACTTTCCAACACAATATATCACATTAAATCTCAATATTTACAAAATGACCATATAACATCATAGTTTTCCTTAAAACTCATGCCCACTCCTCTATGATACACTTATCATGGACAGTGAGAGTATTTTTTAGTGAGTGAAAATAAATAAGTTGGTGTTTGAAGATATAAAAATGACGGTGGAAAGGTCCAATATTAAGAAGTAAGTTGGATTTTGTTCACTGCATTTTATTGTCTCATTTTTGGACATATTACTGGACTCTGAAGGTTTATACATCTCACTTCCTTGATAGACTAATCAATATGTGTATTACAGTTATTGGAAATTGAATGACTAATCAATATATGTGTAAAAATATCACTGCATTCATAGACATTTCACTGCCCAATTTACTGATTTAATATTTGACTACCTATGGTGTAAACCAACATTTATTTATTTCATGAACAAACTAAATCAAAACTTGGTTGTATCAATAATGTCACTGCATGTATTATAAAGTCTGAATAAAGTCATTGCATGTATTAATCAGTCACTGCATGTATGTAAAGTTGATTGGGTATTATTTTACTACTTATTTATGAGATATTTTGATTGAATTTGATATCTTTTTGAATGGAATCACTTATATTTGGATTAATTGTGATCATGATGTGTTTTTGTAGGCAAAAGGTGAATTTTGGTGATTAAGGATGATTTTTGGAAGAGTTTTGCAAGTTGGGATCGAGTTGAAGAATTGACAATCTGCCGAAAATTAGGGCGGTATGCCCATACCGCCTGGAAAGTACTGTAGCTGATGAAGGAAAGAGACAATTTCGAGATTTTTGTTGATTTTGGCGATGATTACTTGATTCATACGGGATTAATTAGTATAATTCGGTTTCTAGTATTTTATTTAGTTATTAGACTTGGAAATATTATATTAGATGAGAAGTATTTAATATTTTCCTAGTAAATTAGGGTTTTTGATTTATTTCCTAGTTAAGAGAATATCTCTAGTACTATAAATAGGGTGTCTTATTATTTTTGAAACCGAAGAAGTTTTGGAGAGGGGGCAGCCGCCCACCTTGGAAGTTTTCAATCGAAGTTCTTTTAATTCTCTCTACATGGTTGCTTCTTTAATTTATTTTATTTATTTAATTATGTTTTGTAGCTAATCTCTTTATTCCAACATCGATTAAGGAAGTTCAGACGCGATTATTCCGTGAGATCTAATTTGTTCTTCATCCTTTAATTCGTATGCAAGTATTTGTTGTTCTCTATTTTCTCTGTGATTTAATCGTTTTATTCATCTAGGAAGTACGCAATATTTAGTTGAGTAGAATTGATTAATAGCCAATTGAATTGGCCATACGTAATCGTGGTTTAGATTTAATTAGTGGTAAATTGACTTTCTAGTCAAGGGAATAACAATCTTAATTCGATAATCCTGCGTCAGAGTTTCTTGATTTTGAATCGGGTCTCTCTAGTTCTTAATGTTGTCGGCTCATTAAATCTATAGAGCGTCTCTTACGGTTGTCAGTCGATTAGGGAAATAGTTAGTGAAGCGTCTTCCTAACTATCGAGAAGCTATGGAGAGATGAGATCGCGTCAGAAGCGTCTTCGGTGATCATAACCGGTTTATTTGCATGAATTATTGTTATTTTTGCATCGAGGATCGAAATATCAAGTTTAGGTGGAATTAATTGATTGTTGGGATACTTCTAATTTATTTGTCATCTTTGTTAGTTTTATTAATTTATTGAAAAACCCAAAAATATCTTTTCTATTTATTGTTTATTATTTTCGTAGTTCTAGTTAAATCCAATTTTTCGTGAGTAACCTTGCAGGTCGAAGTTATAGAAAAATTCTCGCCGATCCCTTGGGAGACGATCTTGCTTACTACTGTCTGCGCAGTAAGGACATACCGGCTCTCTGTCAACCGAATTATTTTTGGTGAATAACGACGCATCAAAAGTCACTGCATGTATTGTAAACTTGACTGCAAAAATGTATTATAAAGTCACTGCATATATAAAATCACTGAAACTACTAAAGTCAATACAGAAAAGGACTTAATACACGATTGATACTGCATATATGAAATTTTGACTGCAATCAATTATAAATAAGACACTGCATTGCAAACATAACTGCATATATGCATAGTTAAGTTGACTAACAAAAATATAATCCAAAAAAATTAATATATGTAATGTAGCCATACCATACCATACATTTGTCACGCCCGCACTTCACTAAGGATAGTAAAGTCGGGGAAACCGTGACTTGGGAAGGGATTAAATGAGTTGGGATAGAAATGGGGTAATGGAACGAGTACGAAACTGAACAACAATCTCATAACTGGGCGAATAATTCATTGTACATGATTTTCAATAAAAGGACTTGAGTCTTATGCTCAATACATGCAACATCTCATGAAAGAAACTCGAGTCTTAGGTTTATTACATAATGATCTCAAACTAGTAGCGGAAAGTTACTTGGATCGCTAAAAGCTCTACATGTGTGAAGACACGTAGAACCCCCAAGAGTCAACTAATAAGAGATCGACAAAAAGCCCGAACGTAGCACTCCTCCTTCATCGTCACTCAACCTGCACATTTATAAATACATGCAGGGCTGAGTACAAATTGTACTCAGTAGACACATGCAAAAATCGCACTCATACATTTATAATTGTCATGCCATTGCAAGTGAAACATAGGGATTTTTGTATCTAAAGAGCCTATGTTCACTAAAATCCTTTTGTGAAATCTTAAAGTTCGATCGATCTAAGTTCTTTAGTAATCTACCATATCTGTAACTTCTTCTTCTTCTTTGTGTCGGGAAGGTGGCCACCTTCCACGAACACCTTGACCGGCCAACCCGCTCGATGACTCACGGTCACTTTAACCGGCCAACCCGCTCGATGACAAACGGTTACTTTGTGTACACTAGTTCTAGTAGGATAGTTATCCCACTGAGACCCGAATTCGATTCTTTTAACTTCATTGGCCGATAGGTATCATACAAAAATCATAAACATTTATGGCAGACAATCCTTGAAAGACATTTTCAATTCATAAGCTTTTTGAAAAGAAAAATACATAAACTAATATCACACACATATTTTATAGTGTAAGAAAGCCTACACTTGATGTATAGGATAGAAAGCCTACTTGAATAGTCTCGACTGGTGGTGACTTCGTTCTCGGAACTCAAATCCGACCTTTCGTCGAAACCTTTAAATAAATCTCGAGTGAGAAATGGTTTTGAAAATATCTAATATTCTCTAGGTGAATGAAATGTCATCCTTTACTATTTCGAGAATTATTCTCGAGTCTTAACTCGACTAATATTCGAGTATTTTAGTCTAAAGGTGTCGCTAAGTTCTTAAATCAAACTATGATTTATTACTTAATTTTATTTACTTACCCAAGTACATAATTGTTGGGTATGATCCATAGAGAAAATTCTACTATCTTGAATCAAAATTTTTAATTTAATCTTATCGGTTATCAATAATCATACTACTACACTCTAAGTAGGATTTATAATTTAATCAAATATCATGATTAAATTCTAGCTTAATGAATTAGTTCTCTAAGTTCAATAATAATATTCTACACTTGAACATAGTCCAAATTAATTAGATCTTGATCCAATTAAATTAATAGCTATCAGCCCAACTAGGTAAAATTCAACCCATTAATATTGATTAAGAGTTTGGCCCATAAGATTACTAGATTTTCGGCCCATGAGATTAGTAGACTCAGTCCATACGTTTTATTTATCCTTAGTCCATTCAGATTTATTAGTTAGCCCATTTCCATTAGATCTAGGCCCAAACTTAGTAAATTAATTTAGCTCAGTCCTTTGTCAAGACTTAGCTTATTAGTTTTATAGATTATTGGCCCACTCACTTATCTGACCCGGCCCAGGAACTTGGCCCGCAACCCGGCCCAATTCTAGATTATTCTAATCTAGACTTAGGGTTGTAGAACCCTATCTCCTTCATTCTCTCCCATCTTCCTCCTTCTTCTCTTCCTTCTTCCCTTTCTCTCTTCTATTTCTGCCTCTCTCGGCGCTCTCAACCTCTCCACCTCTCCGCTGTGTCACCTCCACCGCCTTACCCATTCGCCGTCTCTCTACTCTTTCTCCCTCGGCCTCTTGTGACCGCTCACGGTGGAGGCGACAACGTCAGGCTCTTCATGATGCTGTCGTCGACTATTCTCCCTCCCTCTCTGTTCTGGACGACGGCGGAACTCATCGGGGCTCAATCGCCGAAAACTCGATGTAAACTCTCTTCTCCCTATTTAATCATTTTCTGAAATTTTTTACCTAATATCCTAAGGTAATCTTAGTCTTTAAACTCTCTCATTTTTTTTTGTTGGACGGAGAGGCGTTCGCCGGCCGTCGACTATCTAAGGTGAAAACTAATCCTTTCATTCTCTAAATTTCAATTTCTGCATATATCATTCTGTGTGTGCTTATTTCTATTGGATCTTTGTGATATCACTAGTTCTTGAACAAAATCCTTAAACTTTAAATCTAATTTTATCTTCAGCCTTATGTTTTTGTGTGTTCCAGGCGAGGGCATGACTCAAGGTTAGACTAGGGATTTGCCTGATTCGGCTATGGGTGGGCAGCTAAGTCTCCCTCTCTCTTTTGTTTCTGTGTTTTTATGATTCAAGTTGCTTTCTCCTTTTACATTTTTCATAGTTTGGGTGAGCTTTATGTTTTTCTGTTTGATTAAACCTTAGATTCAAATTTCTGATTTTCTTATGCTTGAGTTTCTTTATAAATTTCAGTCCCTTATTAGTGTAACATATTGGAGTCTAGTGTGGTTCTAAATAGATGTACGATGTCGTTCTCCTAACACAAGGAAACAGTGTGATTAATATCTTAGATATGTTCTGAACTACACGAAGTATGTTATATGTGTTCTAATATGAAAATCGGTAAGCAAACCTTGAAGCATGCTTTTATAAACTATGAATTTATAGCTAGTGATGGAATGATGTTGGTTGTGGGGTCTCTGAAATTATATCTTAACTTAACTCCTAATTTCCCAAATCTTGTCATTATTTCATAGAGTGAACGAAAACTTATTTAAGATCTTACTTTCTAATGCTTCTATGTTCATGCTCTAGGTAAATTCTTATGTTTAAGGATAATAGAGTTTTAGTCCTTGATTTGTTCTTTAATGAGTGTGAAGGTTGTGAACTTATACTAGAAGAAGTATATATATATAAAAGTTGGAGGGTAGAGATGTTTATACCTCAAGATTTCTGATTCGAGCTTGTTTTACACTTCTTAGTGGATTAATCTAGCACAGTTGCTTTCTCTCTCTCCTTCTCAGTTATTTTATCTATTTTTCTCTAAGTGTTTGCTTATTTTCTAAACTGTTTTCTATGGTGTGATAAGCCTATATATACTGTTAAGGGTGAGTTTAGGGTGAGATGTTCCACTGTAGTTGGGGAGAGGGTTTAAAGTTTTGTTTTCTTCTAAAGCTGTGAGATTTTCCTTCAGATTCACTATCTCATCAATCTACCTCTTCTCGTTTTCTTTTAATTTCTTTGCAGGAAAAGATATTTGTTTTATGTTGCAGTTGTGTGTGTGCAGCACGGGCAACTGTCCTAAAGCTCCCCTCTCTCTATTTCTTTCACTAAAATGTATCTCTCCTTTTGGGTTCTATTTTGGTCTATTACTCTAACTGGAATATCTGTTGCTGCAGCTTGAATACATCATATTTTATTTTATATTGCAGGTTAGCAAGGTGACAGTGTAATGCTTAGGTCAACTTTGGAGCTTTCCCTCCCCCTGCCTTCCTCTCTGCCGAGAGTTGCTGAGGCAACAGTCTCTATTTCTTCCTTATTATTTTGTTTTAGATGATGTTATCCTGAAATGGTGCAGGGAGCACTACAAGAAATTCGCTCATAGATAACGGTGAAATGCCGTTATCTATACGTGCAAAAATGTGTTATATATACTGCTGTAATCTATGTGCACACGCTCATAGATAACGCTTGGCACCGTTATCTATTCTTTAAATAGATAACGGTTTAGAATGTAAACATAACGAATATAACCGTTATCTATATGTACTTTACATAACAGTACAAAACATTATCCATTCATACTTTTATGTAATCTATTGTACACTTAGATTACATTTTTGTTCCACGTACATAACGATTTGTTAGCGTAATCTATTTAAAGGTATATATATCGGTTGTAGGCGTTATGTAATGTATTTTGTACGCTTTGTATTGTTAGTTTAGAAAGTGCTTCTTAATCATATAGATAACAGTTGTTTGCCGTTATAAAATGCTTGTAAAATATATTATGTATTGTTTCTTTAGATTACACTTTTGGTCACTTAGATAACGATTTTGTATCGTTATCTTAAATATTCAAATTTCTTTTGTCATCCAATTTATATTTAAAAAATATCAATTAATAATATAACGAAAGACACCAAATAATATCATATTAAACCTGCTTAAAATATTTACTACCATGCAAATATTCAACAAAAGTATGTACAAGCCAAATATATCAATTGTGCTTGAAACAAAAGAATACTCGTTTTATAAGTCATAGTTTGTCTTCACATTGCACCTAAATATATGCCAAAATATCTTCCAACACTAATATCATCCATGAAACTCATAAAAAAAGTTCTTCATCACATTGTACCTGAAAAGTAATATGAATGCAATTAAATAATAATCAATAAACACAAAGATTAAAATTTTAGAAACAACTACTCCACACACAAATAGACAAAATATGAGAGCATCAAAGTGAAAACACGTCAACATTAAATGATAAATCATATTGCAACAGCTTCATCTAACTTGAAAATACATCACATACAACTATTATATGAGTCTACAATCATCTTATCACCAACACCAACTTGTCCAAACTTTACAGATACAAAGTCATTTAAATCAGTTCTACTGAGCATGCAAGGCATAAAACATAACATAAAATTGTACTTCTAGTTAAATGATAAATGCATACCAGTCAGTAACTCATAAAAAGTTAAGTCTTGACTTACCCTTTGTTGGATCAACGTGCACAAAAAAACTATCAGCGATGATGAGATAGCACAAAATAAGCATCAACCCATTAAAATAGTTCGATTGACCTTCCTGCACTGATAAAAGTAGCATTAGTAAGTAAACTCACAGTGAAATTGAGATCTCCAATAGTAAGTCTAGTATGATTATTAAAACGAATATTTTTTCCTTTCTAAAAAGAAGCGACAAATAATCATTTCTAGCAATAGATAGAATTGAAAAAAACAATAGCATTTAACTAGGATTATATGTATGATCAGATGTATAGAAAACTTATCACTAATGTGCAAATTACCTTTTTCATTCTATGATTGCTCCATTATACTAGAAATAAAAATAAAAATCTGGTGTTATACATTTTTTTTCATCTTAATTTTTGAATTAATTGCTACAAAGTTTCTACCATTTCAAAACTAAGGGTCTGCAAGGCAATGTGGAGACCAAATTTGAAGCATATTCTACATTAGTTTCAATAATCATTTTTAATTTCTAAGTGCAAGATATTCAAAATTGTATAAAGCATAAAGGAATACATAATAGTTAGCAAGATCAGAACAGCAAGAGAGAAGATACCTGAGGGCAAACACAGAACTCTTTATCCCTCTCACCTTTATTTCTTCTAAAAGATATTCAAAAATGGAAAGAGAAAAGGCATAAAGGAATACATAATAGTTACAACAAGAAAAAGAAAAGATTAAACCACAAAATTTAGCGATGTATAAAGCATTTGACATGCAGTATCAAAAGGAAAGAACTCAAAAATTTTAGAATGAATTTTCAAAAACAAGAGACAACATCTAAAACAATGCAAGAATCGTACCTAAGGCTTCGTAAACTTGATGTTGGGACTCAAATCATTAATCAACTGCACCTCTACTTATTGTGAAGAATCAAAGTAGCAAATCATTGTATTTTGCTCGATCATAACTACCTATATAAAGGGTTTTAAGAAAAACCGAAATATGTTATAAACTAATGTACGTCCCTACTATGTACATATAGAAAATCAGAATCATTAGATAAAAGAATTGGGAGATATGACATTTCAAAGTTGGCTACTCAAAGTTAGATATTTTCTGGAAATTTGACAGATTTTGTGTGGTTTTTCATGATCTTTGAAGGCTCCTAAATTTCAATTCATAGATCACATAGATATGATTTATATCATTCTAGAAACCTTGTAATTTTGGCTATCTAAGTAAAAAGAAAACACTCAAAAATACTGCTTTATCAGAGAGATATGAATCGTCAAACTTGGGTTGCTGAAACAGTCACAGAGCTATCTCTGCGCAGCAAACTTTGAAAATTCATCATAAATCATATAAAACTCCGATTCAATCGATTCAAGTTGGAGAATCACCCTAACTCCTTCTATTTTTAGTTTCAAGAATTAAAACACAGAAGCATGCCACTTAAATTACTGAACGAACAGAGTTTCAGCTGCAGATTTATGTTCCAGAATTTAACTTTGTGAGAGGATATCTAACACTTCTAATTACCCTACTACTAAATCATCTAAATTCAATACACAAGTTCATAATTACTGGCAATAACAATTTAAAATTCATTCCTAATCATTCAATATCACTTCACCATCACATAGATAAAACCCAATGAAAATATAGCAAAATTCTCATAATCACATATTCACATCTACACCTTTTCAAATGCACCTAATTAAAACATGAATCAAACATCTATACAATTCTATACAATTTTCACAAACGCACAAAACTCACAACATTTCTTAAGGAAATAATGAAAGACAACGCCTTATTTCCCACCTTTGCAATGCAGCTTCAAGATCTCTACGAAAGTTCGTTTCGACCGCAAAACCATAGCATATGTTCGATAAGAGAGCACCATACCTCAAACAATGGATGCCTAGCAGAATGAGGTCCATCCTCACTTCGTCAGTGTTTATCTCCAAATTTTCCAAGACTATTTACCTGCTTTCTGGCAAAAAATAATGAGAATATTGGTCAGCCTGAAGACTTATGTGAATAGTTATCAAGGTCCAAAGAGGCAGACGTAAATTTTACCTATGGACAAATATAACTTAATAAAATAGCCTAGGACAAAATAGAGTACTTACTTGGCAAGTTCAGCTCCAATATGTGTATGGAAGCTATTAATTAACATAGCCGTGGCAGTTCCGCTCGGATAGGTGAGCTTATAATCCAAGACCATAACCTGCATTTATGCAAATAGAAAAGTTTTGAGCAAAGTTAGCATGCAATATAATCCATCACAACAAGTGGAACCATCAAGATATTAAGCTACTTTGCTACACAGCTTCATGGATACTCTAGACATGTAAATATCTCATAAGCAGATATCAGCAATAACCTGCATGAGTAAACTATTACTATCTCCCTCATCAAACTCACTACTACGTTAGTCAGATTGTGTAAAATGTTTACCTTTCTAAGAGGAACGAGACTAAACAGCCCCAGAAAACTAACAACAAATATGAACCCCATCATCCACAGTAATCCAGGGTCCTTCACATCCTCCGCACGATTATGCAGAAAAGAGCGCTCAAGAAGGCGCTGACCACCAGTCCTCTGATCGTAAGTTGCTCCTTCCAGTCGGGAATTGGCTCGTCCAAGTCGACCGCCGCGGGGTCATCCAGCTGTAGCAGAGGCTCCGATATCTCGACCGCCACCCCCGCCGTTCCCATTGGAGAATAAATTTGAGAATTGAGATGCTCCGATAGGGTTTAGCAACAATCACAATGTATTAGGGTTTTAATTTGGCATGGAGAAAGAAGGGAGAGAATAACATAAATTACACTAATATAGATTACGATTTATTAAAATCTGTTATCATTAATGTTTTTGACACTAGACCAAGTTATTCACTACTATGTAGATGAAGAGGCATTTATGCCACGGAAATCCCCAATTGCTGGGTAGATTTTGTAAAACGGACTTCAAAACTATAACCGTGCACAAAGAGTTCTTGGTGATAGGACAACCATCCCAGATATGAGATATGACTTAAGCACATGATAATAACAAAACCAGAAACCAATTTCAAACTTATGTATAGGTACAGCCAAGCACATTCAAAGATGCAAACTCTGAATCTCATATACTACCACAAGAATAGAACTTAAACAGACAAGAATCTTAAGTATTATATAAATCCCTCTTTTTCGTGAAGCACCTAGTAAAAATATTTTTTCCATTATTCTTCTATGTCCTAGACATGGAATGATTGTCTTCCCCATTCATTGCAAACAATCCAAATTCCTTGTACAATTAGCGGTGAACTTTCTTCTTATGATGTCATTTTTCAAATCGAGCTCTCGATTATTGTTCACTGTGTGTTGTTTGCGTGTATGTATTACTTTACTGGTTCAAGGAAATATCTTTTGATAGAAATGTTCACGGCTCTCTGTTTTTTTTTTTTTTATTGTCGAGTTACTATGAAGAACACATACATTAAGTTCTGTAACCAGTAATTTATGGTGATAGTACTGCATAATATAAGTAATTCAAGGTTAATTACACTGAAAATCATCTCAGCTTTTAAGAAGGTATCGAGAAGCTCTATCTTAATAAGTTGTTCAAGGAAACAAAACACAGGAGGAACTGTTAACAAGCAGTGCTAAGTGGACGATCGGGCGGCACAAACATATATTGGACGGTAGAAAATAGAGAGAGGAATGGTAGCTAATCTACCTGGACGGCAAGGCAACAGCGGCGGAAGGTCGACGGGGTCAGAAGGGGGTCGGCGGCGAAATGAGCTACCTCTGCTCGAATAAAATCAAGGAATCTTAGTAAGAGAGATAGGATGAGATAGAGAGAGGGGAGGGAGGGAACATACCTGGCCGGAGAGAAGACGACGGCGACGGGCAGAGCGGAGTGGCAGAGGTTTGAAGGGGTGGCGTTGAACTCCAATGCAGTGGCGCAATTGTTGGCGGGTTTGTATTCTAATTGTGATGGGGGAGTTGATGAATAGGGTTTGGGGAGGGAAAAAACTATAGAGAAAATTTCGAAATGTAGAAGTTAATATAAAAAATGTTACATTTTTTTCAAGTTTTAATAGTAGCTCAGATGGTTTTGGAGTATTTATATTCTTGATAGACCAGGGTTCGATCCCTCATAAGAACATTTTTATTTACATAATGTATTTTGTCCAAAAAAGAAAATTTTTTAGATGACTTTTTTTAATTTACACTTTTAATAGACCAAGGTTCCATCCCTCATAAGAAATTTTTTATTTATATAATGTATTTTGTCTAAAAAAGAAAAATGCATATAGATAACGATTATTTGTTAACAGTAATTATTAACCGTTATAAAATGTTTATCTAACACTTACTAAAGATAACAGTTGTTGCAAAATTGTTAACTATAACTATATATATAGATTACGATTTATTAAAATCCGTTATCATCATTAACATAAGTTACACTTATATAGATAACACTAACTGTTATCTATTTGAAAAACACGCTCATAGATAACGGTATATTAAAAAAATCGTTATCTATGTGGTGTTATCTATTACTAAATTTCTTGTAGTGGAGTAGGATGGAAAGGACAACTGAGTACTGCACATTTTCTTTGTTCGAGCAACAACCCCTTTCTCCCATTCTTTACTCTTCTTCTTATCAGTCTATTCTCCTTTTAGATATTATAGTTTGTTTCCATTTTATAAATAGAAGATACCCTGCAGATTTCCTATGTAAAGATATGCACTCTGTCTCGTATCATGCTAGCTAAATCAACTTTTAACATGTTTTGGTATCTTAGAAATTCAGATTTCCATTGTACAGTTGGCATTTGTATTTTCCTTCCTACACCTCAAATATTGGGCTTCGTATGTCTATGTCCATGTATGTATATATGTGTTTTCTTTTTCTAACTTAACTGGGATTATCTAATGGGTACACTACTTATTATGTGGATGCATTCTAAGTTTCCACAGTTACTTATGCAGATTTAATTTATCATAATATAAATATTGCTTTAAATTTTATTATTATTAATATTTATTTATTTTTTTAACATCACTACTAACTTATGTTAGTACATCTAAATCTATAGAGCAACTAATCAATGAGACGATATTAGTTATCTACTAATTCAAAACCATTGATATTAAATCGAGTCCCACATATCCAAGAAGAATTTATTCATGCAGGTTCTAACAAATGTTATGTTACTACAAAATAACATTACTAGTTTCGACAATATATAAAATTACGATAACATCTAATCTAAGAATTTGAACTAGATCGAGATTAAAAGAGCAGGGCATTACAACATTATAGGATAATTTATCAATTATCACCTCAAATAGAAAAATTACAATTGTTATGAAAATTACTAAATTACAATTGGTGCATACCATCATCATCTTCGTCCTCCTCAACATGATCATCATATTCTTTATTAATTGGATCAAAAATATTTGAGAACGTATAAAATTATGTTGAAGGAAACAAGCCAAAATGTGACGATTATTAATCTTAACAGGGTAAAATGACGGACTTCTTAATACACTCCAACGTTGTTTTAGTATGCCAAAACACCTTTCTATGACATTTGTCGCTTTGACATGCCTCATGTTGAAAAGCTCATGCGAATTTTAAGGTCTGTCACGTTCTGGTCACAAAACAAAGAAACTTTTAATAATTGAAAGATGATGAAGTGGGACTAACATAAAAGAAGACGACTTAGCAACATACAAATGACAATTAAAGCAAACAAATACCATAATTAAAATTGCATCTAAAAGTCTAACTAAATTAATTAATAATATTATCAAGGTTTAACAAAATACAATAAGTCCATCACAGTCATCAACACCAAAATATGTCGAAAATCTTAATAGACGAATTACAACCAAGTAGATGAATTAACACTAGAACTAACTAATTACAACCAAGTGGACGAATTACATATTCGACTTTTGAAGATATTTGACTTGAATGAGCTAGGGATGATTGGAAGGAAACGTACTGTTTGCTGCACCTTTACCTGTTATAATATCTTCTAAATCAATGTGATAGTCACCATGAAATGTATTGTCATGGTTTGATGCATAATCTTGCTCCAAATTATTAATTACTTCAAAATACTCATCATCATCTTCTTCATTAGCTCTATCCTTCCCAAATATCTCCTTTCAATCCTCATACATTGGCCAACTTTTATTTATGAATTTTATTTGCATTCGCATCAATATGTAAATTTGTTACAAAATTCATTAATTTTTACTACCATTTCTATTTATAAATGTTCACATATTATAAACACATACCTTAATTATGGAATCCCAAAGAGCGTCGACACACAACCATATATGTTCCATTTGTATTAAATCCAACTACGCGTTGATTCAAAACCGTGCCCAATGAGTTGTAATCTTTTTTCCATATTGACAGTTTTGAGTTCATATGTGGACTCCCACTCAAATATGTTCCCGACATCTTCTTGAAAATCTCTTCCAACTTGTTTAGATATCCGGCCCTGAATTCATTGACTGATTTCCAGCCTTGAGCGACGATTTATTTCATACCAAGAAGCAATGTCTCATCTTCCCTTAGGGTCCAAACTCGTCGCCCATTTTCCAATCTTGTACCCCTACTACTCGTATCAAGTAAAGAACATCGTATAATCAATCTAATGTACAAGAATTAACAATTATACACAACTAAGAAAATCCTCTTCATGATATGCTAACAACTATACACAATTATACACAGCTAAGAATAAACAAATGTAAATTGATAGTCAAAGGCTATGCTAACAACAATACCCAACTAACAAACGTAAATTTAACTTCATGATATGCTACCATAAATGTACCCAACTAACGTATGAAAATTAAAAATTTACCCAACTAACAACGCTATGAACAACGTATGAAAATTGAAAATTTCAAACAAATAATGGAATTCATACATTTTTCAGTGGAAACCATTTTAATTGAACCAAGAATTACAACTTTTTTCCTTTAATCTTCAATCGAAAAATTTCCAAAGAATTACAACTTTCTTCTTCGGTCCAAAATAAGAATTTACAGCTTCCAATTTGGCGCGTAAAACATAGACGAAACAATAGTTATCTACTGTTTCATTTTAATTTGTCCTACCAAAAAAGATACCACTCTGTCCTCTCCATAAAGAGACATATCTTTTCGGCACGCAAATTAAGGAGTATTTACTTAAGTTTAAAGTGTTGTAGTAATAAATTAAAAAAATAAGGATGTAATTAGTGTTTACTAATTGCACCCTTATTACAATTAAACACCCCTTATTATTTTCATTTTGGGAAATGCCTCTGTTTGGAGAGGACATCCCAAAATGGAATACGCCTCTCTTTGAAGAGGATGAAGTGGTATTAAGTATCTTGTAGTGATATTTTAGCTAACAAACATGATATTAGAGTTATCCAATCTTTTTATTTTGTCTATCAAACACAATCTTAATTTATCCTACTTTTTAATTTTATCTATCAAACACATTACTAAATACTATTTATATTAATTATCTTACACTATTCATACTAATAATCCTACTTTTTCTTTTATCCTTTTTCATCTCATCTCGTAAACCAAACGCACCCTACTAATAATTAAGTATTACAATCAAAGTCCAAGTTTATTCCTAATCCCAACGTCACTATAAAACCAATATTTTTTTATTATTTTTCTTTTTACAAATTTCATTAAGTATTACAATCAAAGTCCAAGTTTATTCCTAATCCCAACGTCACTATAAAACCAATATTTTTTTTATTATTTTTGTTTTTACAAATTTCATTAAAACCATGTGATTTGTCATTTAGCGTAGTCGTTGATATCCCACAACCACACTCAACAACTACCAATAAATGCGCAATGTTTTATATGTTTTTGGTCTCATTTCTCTCGTAATTTGGATTAGTATTGGTTGATATTGTCGATCAAGTTGATGCTTGAGTCTGTTATTTGCTACTTTGTAGGTGAAAGATTAACACATGAAGTGAAACAACATTCGAAAAGAGAAACGAGGCGAAAAAGTTGTAAAAGGGTGAAGAAAAGAAGTAGAAAAGACAGAACGTGGAGCTAGCGGTCGCTAGCCCCATAGCGACCGCTGGCTTCATGACTTTGAACGGGCAGAACAGGAGCCCAGCGATCGCTGGCCCATAGCGGTCGCTGGCCCTGCGCAATTCTCCAAGACAGAACCTTGGGGTAGCGCTCGCTACCCCCTAGCGAGCGCTACCCCTTGACGCTGGTTGACTTATCAGAGAGTCAAGCTAGCGAGCGCTACCCCCTAGCGCTCGCTAACCCAACTGAATTTCTTCTCCTATTTAATCTCCACGCGTGATTTTCAGACGGGAGACGACTTCCTTCACATATTTTTTTAGTTCTATTTTAGGGTTTAGACCACGGGAGAAAACACTTCTAGTTAGCTTTCCATTCAATTCTAGTTCTTTACTTTGCACTTTGTGGATTCGTTCGTGATTCAACCCGGAGAATTATTTCAATTCAGTATTTCCTTTTCATTCCCGTGAGTTCTTTACTGCTTTCTTTTACTGTTTTATGCATCCTTGTTCTTTGTGCTTTATTTTGATTAATTATCAAACCATTAATACAAACCTTTCAATCATGTTGATTAATCAGTTCAAGACATGTTTAGATTTCGTTTCTTTATCGGACAGTGGGTCTGGTCTAAACAACACCACGTACTTAAGGTTATATTTGAGTGAAACAAATTTTGGCGCCGTTGTCGGGGAAGGCTTTAGGCATTTATTTGTGTTGCATTTTATTTTATTTTGTTTTGTTTATTTTGTTTTATTCCTTTGCTCCCGCAAGGTGCGTTTGATCTTCTTTTGGTTTGTGTATGCTAGGTCGCCGAAGCTTGAGACAAGAGTTGGTACCCTACGTCGACAATATCAATAGAAGAGAAGCCGTACGTGAGGAGCGGTTTAGGGACGTTGTCAACCTCGCCACATTATTCGAAGAGCAACTAGTAATAATGGCCGAGGAAAATGGAGCCCCAAAGAAGCTCGGAGACTTTGCCAGGCCATCTTATGGCATCACGGCATCTGCTATTGTACTCTCCTCCGAGGGGAGGAATTATGAGCTGAAGCACAACCACATCAATCTGCTTCCTTCATTCTACGGGCTAGCTAATGAGGATGCATTCCTTTTCATTAGGGAATTCTGCACAGCCGTCCACTCTATCCCACTTCAGGGACTGAGCGAAGAGGAACTCCTGAAGAAATGCTTTCCTTACTCACTAAAGGACAGAGCAAAGGTATGGTACCTCTCCCTCCCAGCACGATCTCTACCTACATGGAAGGCGGTAAGTACCACCTTCCTGCTCAAGTACTATCCAAATCATAAGACGCAGCAAATCCGACTCCAGATTATGCAGTTTGCTCAGGAGCCTGACGAGCCTTTTCACGAGGCCCTAGACAGATTCAGAGAGCTCCAGCAGCAGTGCCCGCACCATCAGATTGTGCCAGAACTTCTGTGGCAAATCTTCTACAACGGGTTGCAGCACACTTATCAGTTCATGGTGGATATAGTGGCTGGAGGTAACATATCTGAGAAGACAGCCGATGAAGCAGTAGAGATTTTCGAGACGTTAGCCACTAATTCGCAGCAAAAAATCTCCCGATCCAAGAGAGAGGAAGTAAAAGAGATTGGAGTGAGTCTAGATTTGAAGAAGCAAATGACTGATATGATGCGAGAGCTTCAAGAGTTGAAGATGGGCAAGGCCTCCGCAGTGGCCAAGCACGAGCCGGTATCTGAGCCGTGCCCGATTTGTGGTGATCTCACTCATGATGAGGATCACTGCACCCGTATGGCGGAGATGACTTATGAAGGAGAAGCAGAAGTTTATGCTGCACAAGGCTTCCCGCCACGCCCGCCATTCGAGCAGCATCCAGCTCAGTAGACTTCGGGATGGAAAACCCAGAACAACTCTCCGTGGAAGGGGCCGAATCAGGGCCAAGGCTCAAACTTTCCTACCCAACGAGCACCTCCACAGCAGTATTACCCACCGCAGCAAGGGTATTATCCGCAGCAGCCCTACTACACACCTCAGCATAGGTATTATCCACCTCCACCGCACTATCAACAGCCACTTCCGCAGTTCCAGCAGTTGCCACAGCCGCCGCCGTCTCAATTTCAGCAGCCGGCACCGCAGTTCCAGCCACAGTTTCTACCTGCACCGCGAGCAGCACAGCCTAAATCATCTTTAGAGGACAGTCTTGCAGCTTTCATGCAAGAGAGCAAACTGGCTTGGGAGGCGCAAGAGGCTACTATCAAACGCCTCGAGAGTCAAGTGGGGCAAATTTCGGGAGCTATGAATCAGGTGCAGCAGCAGCTACAACCAGGAAGGATACCGGGACAAGAACATACACCACACCAGGTGCAAGCTATTACTGTTCTACGTAGTGGCAAGCACGTGGATAACAAAGTGGAGCTCCCGGAAGCTGAGAAAGACAAAGTGGCGGAGAAGAAAGAGAAAGAAAAAGAGAAGGAGCCGGAGCAGCCAGCTATTCAGTTGCACAAGGCGGCTAACCCGTACAAGACACCAATTCCCTTCCCGAACAGACTGAGGAATGAGAAGCTGGAACAACAATTCAAAGACTTCTACGAAATGCTTTCTCAAGTGCGTGTGAATCTGCCCCTATTGAAGGTTATTCGAAATGTTTCGTCCTACCTCAAGTTCTTCAAGGAGCTTGCCTCCAAGAAGAGAAGATATGCTGATGACGAGTCCGTGATGGTGTCCGAGGTAGCCAGCTCTATTATGCAGCAGCCTCTTCCACAAAAGCTGCGAGATCCAGGTAGTTTTGTCATCCCCCTCGCTCTAGGGAATGGTAAGACCGTGACAAATATGCTTGATTTAGGTGCAGGTATTAATCTTATGCCTTACTCGATTTTTAAGGAATTAGAGTTAGGTGAATTGAAACCTACACGCATGAGTTTACAGTTAGCTGATCGATCTGTTAGATATCCTAGAGGTATTATTGAGAACATTCTTGTTAGCGTAGGTGGTTTGATTGTGCCTATGGATTTTGTTGTCCTTGAGATAGGTGATGTGCATGAAAATGGGCGTGATCACACGTTATTGCTAGGTAGACCTTTTATGGCAACTACTAACACTTTGATTGATGTTAAGAATGGTAATATTAAGATGTCAGTGTTAGGAGAGTCAGTTTCATTTTCTGTGCATAAGCAAAAGGCTATGACCTCTGTTAGTTCCATTGAGGATTGTTCGTTCATTGATTCTATTGATACTTTTTCCGAGGTCTCTGTTGTGCAGGATTCCACTTTGGAAGAGAGCTTCAGATCAGAAGCCGAGATCGGAGCAACCACTAGCCCTCGGCTGATCCTTAGCAGTCGCTACCCGCTGCGAAACCATAATTCTTCTTCTTTTATCCCACGCCAGTCTTCCTTCCTTCCTCCACACAGATCTTATCCTAAAAATCGTCTTTCCCTTTTCTTACCTCTCCCACAACGCACACCCCTTCCAAAACCTACATCAAAATTCCTCATCTCCACTTTTCCTCCCTTAAATTTTTCATCCACCATCTCTCTCACCCCATTCCACAATCACTCATCTCCACCTATTGGAGACTCTTTCCACCACCGTCGGACGCCACCTGCTCGCTGCCGCCACCGCTACTTTCCGGTGAAATTTCCAGCGCACTCCATTCAGTGTTATTCACACTCCACGGCTCGTACTTCCTACCGTGATTTGGGAGGGTACAACACCTCGATGACAACAAGTCAGCGGAGGATAGAGCAACAGGTTGTTGAGAACAACCGACAGATGGCAGAGCTTAACGCTCAATGATCGAACTGGGCTTTATACGATCACCCACCTCCGCCGCCGGATCAGCAATGACTTCTTACTGCTGCTTAGTACATTTTTCTTTTCATTTTCCATTTGCGTGTGTCCGGGATGTTTTGCATTTAGTTTATTTCTTTTCTTGTTTTGTTGCTTCCTTTCTTTGTTTTGGTGTTTCTCTTGCAGGTCTTAATTTTTAGGATTAATTGGTATGCTACATCTCTTTGTAGAACAAGCATCACATCACCGCATTCCCCCGAATCGGGTAGTTTCCTTCCTTCTCTTGTTCTTATTTTAGCAATGGGGACATTGCTAGTTTCTTTGTGAGGGGGAGGGGTGTGCTTTATTTTTATTGTTTGCGGTATTTTGTTGATCATCATGTATATCTTTGAGTGTCCGAAAGCATTGTTAGAAGTTTGGCATGATTAGGATTGATTTTGATGAGAAATGTGTTTTGATATGCTTGATGACATGAATGAACATTGTGAGTCGATGATAGGGTGATGAGCTTTGCATTTTGATCATATTTTCCGTGGGGTAATCGTTTTTGTGATAAATTGATGTGAAAGCTTGCATATGTGTGAATTTGGCATAAGATTGCTTGTTGGCTAGACTTTTGTTAAAAATTGTGTTGATTGTGAGATTGAGTTGGGAGGCTTCTGCTCCTCTGGAAACCATGAGCATGGGAAACCACACGAGAACACTTTAGATAACCTCTAAATGTTCATATCTCGTGACTTTTTGCCATATAACCCACTCTTTCCAAAAGTTGTCTCGAATGGCCTTTAAAAGTGTTTTTAAATCGCTTGCATTGCTTGAATAGGTGATAAAGAACTCTACCCCTCTTCCTTTGAGAAATCAATTGAAATCTTAAGGTTTAGGAATGGGTATGGGAAACCACACTAGGATACTCGGTTTTACCGAATTTCACACCTAGTGACCAATGTTCTTAACATCACTAAAAATTCTTGCGATTTGATAATGGTTTGTGTTGATAATATCTTAATATTGATCTATAGTCTAGTCTATAAGTGATTAAAAGCCGAATTTGCATGTGTGTTGAGTTGGATCGGATTGAAATTGCATATTCGAGAGCAACACGTAATGGTGATTGCTGTATTGTCTTATGTCCCCTATCGAGTGCTTGTGATGATTGTGATTGTTATTGCGTGATTGAAATTGTTTCTTGTTTTGAAATCTCCGCATTGTGTTGAACTTAGACTTGCTTGAGGACAAGCAAGGTATTGTGTGTGGGGAGGTTGTTTTATACGTTTTTGGTCTCGTTTCTCTCGTAATTTGGATTAGTATTGGTTGATATTGTCGATCAAGTTGATGCTTGGGTCTGTTATTTGCTACTTTGTAGGTGAAAGATCGACACATGAAGTGAAACAACATTCGAAAAGAGAAACGAGGCGAAAAAGTGGTAAAAAGGTGAAGAAAAGAAGTAGAAAAGGCAGAACGTGGAGCTAGCGGTCGCTAGCCCCATAGCGACCGCTGGCTTCATGACTTTGAACGGGCAGAACAGGAGCCCAGCGATCGCTGGCCCATAGCGGTCGCTGGCCCTGCGCAATTCTCCAAGACAGAACCTTGGGGTAGCGCTCGCTACCCCCTAGCGAGCGCTACCCCTTGACGCTGGATGACTTATCAGAGAGTCAAGCTAGCGAGCGCTACCCCCTAGCGCTCGCTAACCCAACTGAATTTCTTCTCCTATTTAATCTCCACGCGTGATTTTCAGACGGGAGACGACTTCCTTCACATATTTTTTTAGTTCTAGTTTAGGGTTTAGACCACGGGAGAAAACACTTCTAGTTAGCTTTCCATTCAATTCTAGTTCTTTACTTTGCACTTTGTGGATTCGTTCGTGATTCAACCCGGAGACTTATTTCAATTCAGTATTTCCTTTTCATTCCCGTGAGTTCTTTACTACTTTCTTTATTGCTTTCTTTTACTGTTTTATGCATACTTGTTCTTTGTGCTTTATTTTGATTAATTATCAAACCATTAATACAAACCTTTCAATCATGTTGATTAATCAGTTCAAGACATGTTTAGATTTCGTTTCTTTAATTTTTCGTTCTTAGACTTAGGGTTTAATCGTTTATTTAATTATTCGTTCTTACAAATAGGATTTAATTGTTTCCTTAAGTCTAAGAACGAATAATTAAAGAAATCAAAACCCCAATTCTTTTACTGCTTTCCTGTTCTTCAACGTGAATGAAGCCCTGTTTAGCCTTCCTTGAGAATACGACTTGGGTTATGCTTAATCACACTAATAACAATGATCTCGTCCAAATTGCGAGCAGTATAGTTCATTAAGCACGACACATTCCTTAAAGTATATCGGCTGGAAATATTCCTCGTGCCCGTTACTGAATCCCTTTATCGGACAGTGGGTCTGGTCTAAACAACGCCACGTACTTAAGGTTATATTTGAGTGAAATACGCAATCCGGATCTTCTATTGCCTATCCGTGTTACATTTCTTATTACATTAATAAGATGGTGACACGTGACATAATTAATGGTGTAAGATATAAAATATATTTTTTCGTTATATATACCCTAAATCTTGAACTCTAGTAATGTCACATATTAATGCAATAGAAAATGTAACATTGTTAAGCAACAAATGATCTTATTTGTTTATGCAATAGAAAAGGGAACACTGTTAAGCAATAGATGATTTGATTCGCAAATGCGAATTCGAAATCAATGCAAATATGGATTTCGAAAAACAGAGTATACAATCAGAAATAGAAGGAGTATATTGTTTAAGAAGAAGATGCTTTGATTTCCACATAAACATAAACTACAAAGCAAATCAAAGATAAATTACGCATACACAAGCTTGATGATTAATTCCTAATATCAGCTTTTGATTAATTAATTAATAGATTAATCGTTCGTCATCTCCTAGAACCTCCATGCAGACGTGGCAACAAGTGGCCTATCGTGCCAGCAAAGCATCATCTCCGCCTGCCTCTTGACCACGTGGAACCCTCTCACCTGCACTCTCCTCAGCAAACACTCTGCCTGAAACTCCGCGAATTGACTCAGCCCCACCTTCCGCAGCCCTGCTGCCACCAGCGCCTCCGTCCACGCCGTCCCCCGCCTCCCCGCCGCCTCCACTCCCTCCACTATCTTCGGGTACACCACGAACGTCTCTATCTTCCTTATCAAATCCACCCCGCCGCCGTTGAAGTTCGCCGCCTCCAACGACTCCAGCACCGTTGAGTAGAACTCCAGCCCGTCTATCACCGCTTGCCTGTACGACGTCGTCCCCAATCCCAACTGCCCCTCCAAGTCCACGTGCACCACCACATGCGGCGACACCCGCCGCAGATCGTTCAGGAACCCCGTGCCCACGTGCTTGAATATCGCCGTCGAGAGCACCACCGCCACCTTCTCCCCCTCCACGAACTTGATCGATTTAAGGGAAAGATACTCGAAGTTGCGGATCGAGATAAAATCGATCTCGAACCGGATATTGAGTTCCCGTGCGAACTGAGAGAGGTTCTCCCTCACCAGCCTCGACTCGGAAGCGTACTCCTCCGGAACAATCGCCGATATCCTGAACGCCACCTTGCGCGAGTCGGACTTGTCGGAGAGCTCCCTAATGAAGGAAGCCCACTGGCCGCCGAGGCCGATGTCAAAGTCGATGACGTGGACGTGCATGGAGCCCTCCATGGCCTCCAACACGGCTTGGTTGGCCGTGAAGCTCGAGAACATCGGGATCGGAGATATGCTCGCGAAGGATTTCTGGGCCTTGATGGCCTGAACGATATCGCCGGAACTCGCAGGGTGATGAACCGGCCGAGTCGACCCGGTGAGGAGTGACTGGAGCGCTTCCTTGAAGTAGAAGGCGGCTCGCTGTAGGGGTTTCCCCACGGGTGACGTCAGCCGTTGATTGAGCCGTGCCAGTATGACGTGCCCGAGTTGGAGCGAGTTGGTCTCGAAGCACTCCGCAAGCCGGATCAACTCGTCCACGTAGTCGAACCCTACGCTCCAGTGATCAGCGGAGAGGCCCTCGAAGGAGGCGATGGTGTTACTATTTGGGTTATGATTGAGAGAGCCAGTAGTAGAATAGGGCGGAATATCAGAGAGTAGTCCGAAATCAGCGGAGACGAAAGAATTGACGGGAGGGAAGTCGGGGAGATTGGAAGTGAGTTGAGGGAAGGGTTTAGAAAGGGGGTTAGGATCGTCGTCGTCGTCATGCAAACCCAAGTCTCTCATCAAAGAATCCCACTCCTCCAATTGAGGGTTGATCAGTACATGATCCTCCTCCTCCTCCTCCTCCAGTTGAAGAGGGTGGTCGTGGTTTAAGATCTGATGAGCTGTAGTAGTAAGAAGGGAAGAGGAGTTTTGATCAGGGCTGGGGCTCCCGCGGAGCTCGAGAACGGATTTGGGCTCGTAAGGAGAGCGAGTGGCGGAGGTGGCTGGTGCAGCTGCAGGTTTAAGGCTTTGATTGTTTGCAGGAAAGGGTAGTTTCATTTCTTGATCAAACAAATTAAATTAAAAGGGATGGGAGAATTGAAGGAGAAGAGGTAAAACCTTTTATTTGTAGTAGTATTCTTCTACTTTCCCAATTATAATCTTGAATATAAGGGTACTGAGATATAAGATAGTAGCTAGTTAGTTGGGATCAAATTGGAGTTGAGAAATGGAAGAGGGCCTTTTTGAAAGTGATCGATCGGGTGGAAAACACAATCAATATCACAGAATTCAAGAAAAGTCATCAAGGCAAGGGTGATTGTAATTCAGACAGTAGATGCATGAGAGTGGGCCAGGTAAGGTAGGTGGTACTGAACAATAAAGATTATTAGAGGATTAATTGATTTGATGTATCTAATTAATTGTTGGAAAATAATGAAGCTTGTTGATCAAGACTAGCTTTTATGGTGCTGTCCTCACTTTCTTAGATTCTCATCTTTTCATCCTTTGCCTGCCTGCCTGCATGCACTCATTATTTCAATTATAAATAGCTTTTCATCTTCTTCTTTTTTCTTAATCTTTTTTATGTTCCAACGGCTTTTTGAATAGTTATAAGTTTTTTAACTTGTAGTTCAAATGGTGTCTAAATGAATTATGGAGTAGCATTACAGATTCTCGCGCGTAAATATCCTTAATTCTTCAACGTCGGAGAAGAGAAGATATATTGTGGGACGGCCTGCAAGAGAATCTTTCACAGTTGCTTATATGATAATATATATATATATATATACTCCCTCCGTCCCCCGATAAGTGTCTCCAAACATAAAAATCCACGTACCAATACAATTAATAATTTTCACTATTTACCCATAATAATTGTATAGAAAACATAAAAAGTAAAAGTAATTCAATGATGAAAGGGGTAAAATTGGAAATTTAATACTATTTTTGTCTTGATTTTTGTAATAGGACATTTATTGGGGGACACAAAAATTTTCCTTAGGGGACACCTATTGGGGGACGGAGGAAGTATATAATAAAGATGTTCAATTTTTTTTTTTGACAATGTATACATTCATTCTTTTTCTTACACTATAATTCTCCTTTTCCGCTATAACATACTCCTTCCGTCCTAGTAAAGTAGGACATATTTTCCAACTGCGATGTCCCAATAAAATAGGTCACTTTCTATTTTAGATAAAGAAGTTTGCCTACTTTACACTAAAATAGACCACTAATATACTAACAAACAAAGAATATTGGTATGTGTGTCGAAAAGAAGTTACATAGGGAGGGAGTAAATATTTTGGTGCTTTGCAATGAATTCTTTCATCTGCATGCAGGCTACATGATACTAATTAATTACTTGTTTATGTTTATGATTGTGTGTCAGAATATAATTTCGAATAGTTTAAAAATTAATTAAAAAAAATCTAGTAGTATGTAATAGAATTGCTAATGTTGCATATTTATAATGTTATGATCAGTAAGTTAAAAGTTAATTTGGGGAAGATGTCTTCAAGTTCCCCAAGCTTGAATGCTTAAATTTGAAGTTTTATTTTTCTTCATAAAATTATATCTTGAAGATCCAACTTGAAAGTTAATATGAAGATTTATTTTGAAGGTCAAACTTGAAAAGATATGTTGAAGTTAAAGAGATGTCTTGAAGGTCTGGTCTGAATATGTGTTCTAAAGGTTTAGCTTCTCAAGGTCTAAATTGAAGGTTCAATTTAAATATTCAAGTCTGAAGGGCAATAACCATTTTAAGAAATTAAATCTGTAGAGCTTCATGCAGAACTTGTCCAGAAGCATAATTAAGCACCAAAAAATAGTGAACATAGAAGTTTTAAGCTCCGATTCACTTCTTTTCTAGTATTGTCCTTACTTTTGCACATTATATTGTTTTTTTTTTTCTTTCATATTTACTCTTTAGTTCAGGTGCATTATTATCAACTACGTCCTTCTCCCTAAAAACGGCCACAAGAGAATTAACACGGAGATTAAAAAATAGTGTAGTGTTTGAAAAAAGTAGAAAGGATATATTTTAAAGGTAATTTTTTTTTTTTGGGAAAGTAACCAATTTTAGTGAGACGGCTTAAAAAAACGTGACCACTTTTAACGGGAATGAGGTATTACAAGATAATGAAGTTTTAAAAAAAAAAAGAATTTTGTAAACACCAACTTGCTGCACCTTTTGATTAAATTTTTCTTAAAAAAATTGTAATCACAAAGTCCTGCACCTCTCAGTTTTGGTTTACTCATTTTGGTAACCAACGTATCATATTATATCGGGAGTAAGTACTAATTTATATACTATTAGCCATTATATATGCCTCGCCAAGTTACAATTATGTACGTTCATGTATTGGTTTAGTTGTAAATATACACCACTACTAGAAAGATCTTCAGAGTAAATAAGAAAAACATCAAAATCCCATAATGTTGAAAATCATATATAATTGAATATAACTTTATAGCTTTTACTTGTATTTGTGCAAAGCAAGATAAAAGGGGGGAGAAAGACATTCACTTTAAAAGTCCAAAAATGATAAATTACGCGAATAATATTGTTGTAATTTATCACTTTTCTCCTAATGAAATTAAACTACCATAATTTGTGTTCATAACAATTAACAAAAGTGTAAGTTTTCATAAAAGCATATGAAAAAGCTACTTTTAATTTAATTTTCATACATTTAATTTTTGGCATATAAATACATAAATTAATTTCCACAATAACCTTTTTCTGTTCATATAGAAACTGATTTTTTTTTATTTCAATATATATATATATATATATATATAATAAACGACACTATTTTTTGAAAAGAAAATGACATCAGGCAGTTCATTGGACGATATATGACAATGCGCTAACTTTACTTTAATTTAGGGATTATTTAAATCCATGAGAAAAAATCAAAACAAATTGTAAATTAATGTGTTTTTATGCCAATTCAAAAGTTATGAGAAAAAAAAAAAAAAAAAAAAAAAAACTTTGTCCATTTAACCATTAACTAAATATTCAGGTAGTAGCTTCATTTGACTTGGTAGTTAATTAGTTTAAACTTTAAACACGTTATATAGTTATTCGTAAACCATTAATCGTCAATTATATGTAACTAAACTAATTAGGTATAGTAGGGAATTTAATTGTATGTTTAGCTTGTTTAATTTTTCTAGCATATCTATTAATACATAACAACAAGGTTTTAGTAACCACTTTTTAGCGCTAAATCTTATACATATAACAATTATTTTTAAAAAAAAAATGCAATCTCATGTGGTAATTATAATGTCTTACTACACATAAATTTATTAATAGTATATTTTATTATTTGAAATTATTATAATATTAAGTATATTTAAATATAATTACTTTTATTCTATTAATACATAAAAACAAGGTTTTAGTAACCACTTTTTAGGGCCAAATCTTATACATATAACAATTATTTAAAAAAAAAAATGAAATCTCATGTGGTAATTATAATGTCTTACTACACATAAATTTATTAATAATATAGTTTATTATTTGAAATTATTATAATATTAAGTATATTTAAATATAATTACTTTTGTCTTTCCTCTATCCTTTTGTTTTAATAAAATATTTCTATTTCGTTCGTGTAACCATATGCAATATGCATCTTAAATTAAAGATCTTGACAGGAGCTTTAATTTGATATATGATATGAAATAAACAAATTTAATATGAAAAAACTACGATCATTTAAAGAACTTTACTATATAAATTTATTATACATATATTAAAATTTACATGTGATATTTTTATTTACACACTACAAACAACTTAATTATCATCAATAAATCAAGATGTATTCGAAATTCGCAAATATATAATAATACACTTTAGCCAAATTATTTTTAATGCACTTTATTCATCATAATTATTGCATGAAAAATATACATGATTTTATTTTGGTAAATACTTAAATATATGATTTTAAATATATCGTCGATATATATTATTTTTATTTCTTTAAATTGTCATTATTTTACCTACCACAAATTATTCCATTATTAACAACGTATCTATTAATTCTCACCATATTTCAAATTATTAATTTTTAGTTTACTTACGATATGCATATTTAATTTAATAAATAGTATATGACTTTTATTCCACTAACAATATACTCAACACATCAATTAAAATACATGTCTAGAGCCGTAAAAAAAGACTGGCATGATTTGGAAATTGATATTTATAGATTGTGAAGATAAAATACAATTGATTTTGAGATTGATCCGATCTAATCCAAAATGACCTCAAGCGTAATGAGATATCTCAGTACAATCTGATTATTTTATCCTAAAAATTATATTTTAAACATATATGATTTGTGCATCACAATACAAATTTTATAATTGAAAATGTATTGATTATGTATTAATTCTCCATGCATCGCACGTGGACCACATACTAGTTTTGATAAAAATGTAGTAGAGAGGAATAATCCAATGAGATCATTTCTTGTTATATTAATAGCATTGCAACTCATAACATATAGTTCAATATTTATGTGCCGTATATTTTGAATGATTAATTGGATTGATAAAACATGTGATTGATTATTTGAAGGATAATATTATAAAATTAGTTCAAAATCAAGTAATCAATTATTTATCCATCAAAGTAAACATTAGATTAGTTTGAACTAATTTTATAAATCATTCTTATCATGTAAAGTAAACACCAGTTTAAGGTATATATATATATATTATTATTAGTTATACCACGTGTCATGATTTTATTAATTCAAATGAATATGTCGTGCCATTAGACAATACAAGATGTGGATTGAGCAATAATACCATAACTTATTTGGGAAAAATAAAGTATAAGCAAGAAATAATTGTAACTTTCTTTAGCTCTCTTTCTTACAAAACAAGAGAATAGAATAAAGAATTAATCTTTTTTGTGGTTACAATACTACAATAAAACTCTCAAATAGTGACACCTAACTATTATGGGTGTCACAAAATATTAATGCATGTCATTAAAATTTTTAATGACATTTAAAAGTATAATTAATTATTATATAATAATTTGTGACATATATTTGAGAGTGTCATAATGCAAAATTAGCTACACTACTAAATGTCACTAATAATTTTAGTGATATGCATTTAAAAATTTTTGACATGCATAATAGTTACACAAGTGTAACTATTTGAAAATTTTGTTATAGTGGAATTTTGATCGTGCATACCATGTGTACGTCTCCTTTTTTTACATAAAGAGTATTAAATTTAGTTTGGTTTCTTTAAAGAAATTAAAGCTATTCATCAAGTTTGTATTAGTATTGGTAAGATATTCTTCTATTTACTTTCAAGCTTTCCAATTAAAAGAAAAAATAGACATAAATATAATACTCCATCTGTCTCCCTATTTGTGGTTTGAGTGGATCAAAACTGTAAGTGTTTTTTTATCAAATAAATTCAGAAATAGTGAAATAGGAGGACTATATTATTTCATTAATCATCTCTAATTCTAACTCTGCATTCTTGAGTTCTCTTCACCAACACAACTCCACCACGCACCGTGACAGTCAGACGTTGTACGTCGCCGAGGCCTCGTCGGAAGAGAGTATCGGCCACCATCAAGGAAGCAATATACTTTTATGCAAACTAGAAGAATATAGAATACTAAGAATATGGTTTGGTTAGGAAATATACACTTTTTTTTGCCTACTTCAACTCCTGCACTGCACATAAGTATATACCACCATATCCAATTGTTACTGAAATAAATTTAAAAAGTAGTTTACTTTAGTACCTCGTACAAGTATAAAGTGGCGTCAAAATCTGCAATACTTCCTTCTTATTTATCAATTTATGATGCTGTGATAAATATTACTTATAATGATCAAGGATTTCAATACGATAACATCTTGTAAATGCTTATTAATTTATCAAAAAAGAAGATGAAAAACTTCATTGTTTCATATATGGTCAGTAGGTAATGCAGATTAATAATGACAATTAATGGCATAAGATATTCACTTAGTTTAACGATATCTATATAATATGCGAACAAATAGGAATAAGTACTCCTTAATTTTGCATGTTATATATATCTGTAACCATTCTCTAAACTTAGTACTATAGAAAAGGTAGAATTAATGCTTCCGAATCAAAGTATATATTTAGGATAAAGGGTTGAAGGTGAAGTCTCCATCCATCATACACCGCAACAAATTACACTAATATTCTCGTACAAATACAATATATCCTTACACTTTGATTAATTTATTACAAAATAATAAGGTCGATGGTAGGGACAAATGATGATCTCTCTTCTAATATTTAGGGGATGACTACTATGTAGCAATGATATTTTGTGGAATGGAATGAATTTTGTAATGGAAAATGGAATGAAGATGCATGGAAATGAATGAATTAATTCATTTTATTCTCATGGATGGTATTATCAAGTAAATGAATGAAAAAAATATTTTTTTAATTAAATTGCATTATTATAATAAAAATATCAAATTTGTCTAAATTCTAAAAATTATGTTCGAATTCGGTTAAATAAATAAAAATCGAGTTCAAGTTAGTCTCGTTTATTATTCGATTTAATAAAGAATTAGAATTCGAACTCGAACTCAGCTCGAATTTGTTGAATATTAGAGTTTGTTCTTGTTAAAGAGCTCGTTTATTAAAATTATTTGTTATGATGTATAGTTTATACTCCCCCGTCCCACCAATGTAGTCCCTCTTTCTCGATTGGGACGTCCCATGAAAGTAATCTCATTTCCCTTTTTGACAAATTTTATAACTTAAAAACAAAGGATATTAAGGTAAATCTAATAAAGTAAAGGGAAATAAAGTAAAATATTGGTTTGCGTGTAAAAAAGAAGGGGGACTACTTTCGTGGGATGAAGGGAGTATTAATTTGACAAGTTCGTAAACTAGTTCGTATATAAGTTTGCGAATTATTCGAAGCTCGGAAGGTTAAAATTATATTCTAACATATTTGTGAAGCTTTTTAACTGAATATCATTAGTCATGAGAAATAAATTTTGATATTACCATTATTCGCTGGTTGTGTAAAAAACTACTTCAAAATTATATTGATCGATTTTCTTCATTTGACCCAATACACCAAGATCGGCCCGGTCAGCCCGACTCCACCTAGCCCCATGAAATTTCCGAAAAAAAAAAGTTTAATAAGTCATTTCTAGAAAATAAATAACAATTATTTTTTCAAAAATCAAAATAAATTTTGTTCCTGATAATTGAGAATAACTAATACCAAGGGTAGTGGAATGAATGATTAATATCATGTTCATGAGTTTACTAATTCCTGCAGGAATAATGATTTCTGATTATTATTGTTAGTAGTCATGGTATAAGAAATTGAAGTAGGAATGGTCATTCCTTTCCTGGATCATTCCCACATATCAATCATCTCTTTTAACCAAATCATTAACTTGATCTATCATTACATTGTAGATGATCTACTACTAAAACGAAGATGGTCTCTATGGACCAGATCGATACTTATTCATATGTCCTTACACATTAGATCAATCTATAAACCAGACTTTGAAGTTGGGTGCCGAGGAATTCCTTCTCTTTTTCGGAGGCGGCGAGTGCACGGTGGGATTGGTCGTATTGCACGACTCTGCTGCTGAGTGCAGCGCGATAAGCCAGTGCCTAATGAAGAGTGATAACAATTATTAGGAGAGGCAAGAAATAAATTGAGATATACACATAAAGGTTTTAGAAGGGTATGTTAAATACCTGCAGCTCGTGCTAAGCAGCTCTGTGATCCAGAGTAGATCTGGAAAGGGAAAGAATACTTAACCAATCTTTCTCTCTTGGAATGTTATTCAAGAGGCAGGCCCCCTCGTCGCCTGAAATGTTGAAACAGGAGCTAGATTACTCGACCAGGAGACGTTGGTCGGCAGAGGTGGACGCGCAGACCTTGGGATAAGAGACATCCAAGGCCCTCGCAACTTCGACGATGCGTGGTCAAGTGCACCCTCCAGAGGAGGGGGGAAGAAGGTTTGGGTCCCCTTTGGTGTTGGGAAGAAGGTGAGGGGGAAGCAGAGGTGATTTCTATGGCCTCGGGTCCCTTCGTGGCATGAGAGGTTTTCGGCCTCTTGTCAGGGCGCCCGACAGGCGTAGCAGAAGTGTTTTTTCTTTTGGTAGCAGAGGCGGTTGGACTGTGAGGAGCAGGATGACTGGGAGTACGTAAGCGAATGACCATGGGATTCTCCCCAAATTGCACAGGTGGAGAACTCGGTAGAGTCGATACAGCAGCAAAGATAATTTCTAAAAGATAAATAAAGAGAATGACTAAGATGGTAAATAAAGGAGGAAGAAAATGGAACTGGAATAAGAAAAAACGAACTATGCCCAGGAAAAACTGGTGTTGCAGACCCTATGGCAAAGGAGTAACGCAGGGTGCGGAGCTCTATTGGGGTTGGACTCTGGCCTGTAGAGGTGTTCTGGCCTTTGGGGGTATCATAGGGAGGAAGGGGACAAGGAGCAGTGCGTGAGCCACTAGCTCCTTGGAGTAAATCCTCAGCTTTCATGGCAGAGCGTGAGGTTAGCACTTGAGCAGCCTTAACACGCACTGCTCTGCTCAATTTGTCAACAAAACACATATCTGCAATATGAAATATAAAAAACATTGAATGCATATGAATTAAATTATTAATTGCAAAGGCAAAAAATAGGCTCTTTGCACATAGATGGATCTCGCAGATGACTGGGATGGAGATCGAAGTAGGAAGGGACACTTGGATCCTCTGTGAAATGGGTCACAAAGGAGTGGCGAAGAGAGGTGTTGGTTATTGCATTGATTTGGGATGCAACGGCAGCAGGTATGTCAAACCCGCCTAGAGCGAAGCTCTTAGATTTCAGGTCTGTGATGAGAGGAAAGATAGGAAAGCCACAACTTTCATTGATTGGAGGGGTTATGATATAGTATTCATTATACCAACCCTTATTAAGGCTTTGTTATTTGTCATAGAGGTCAGTATGGTCAACGGGAGAGAAATAATTGAAAGGTGGTAATTTCTTTACACGGCGAAGGAGGAAAAAGAGCTCTGCAGAGTTCTCAAATCCAAATATAGACATAAAATATGAAAAAAAATATTGTTTTTCGTATTGACATGGGATTTAATTGGTTAAAAGGAATTGCAAAGCGAGTAAATATATCACAGAAGTAATCTGGTACAGGGAGATGCAGACCTCCCTCAAATTGTTTTCTCCATAGAACTATGGAGGGAAAAACTACATCCTTAATGCATTCCTCGGGTTCAAGAAGGTGGATTTTATACCCACCAGTATTAATCAATAACTTTTTCAAAAAGCGAAGAGTGTTATTGGTGGCGGTAGATCGAGGAAAATGTCTCAGATCTGCCGCAGGCATGTTTAAGAAGAACAAGAAAGGATAAAGCGGGATACCTGCGTGAAGATTATGAGAACGGCATGGAGTATAACAACGAAAAAAACTTAGATTGGATGAAGGTTTCCTAGAAATCATGAGAAGTGCTCGAGAGTTTTATGAGAGAAGGATAGTAGTGATCGCAGAGAGAGCGTAAAGCTTCTCATACACCACACTACAAATTTTGAGCGCGTTCTACTTAAGGAAGCTGGTCAAGACAACTTCTGTACAAGGACAGAGAGTTGTGATGGATGACAGATTCTCTCCACTAAGATAGAGAAAGAGAATCTTTCCAAGTATGATTCTCAACACAGATCGTGAGCAGTTTGACTAAGAGAGAGAAGGACTGGTGAATTTTTCAAGCTTACCAGAATGTGTGTTCTCACACAGATTGTGTGTGCAGAAGCTGTGATTACATATTTCTACTCTACACTTAAAAAACTTTTGTTATTTAAGTCAAGTGTTCTTTAAGCAGTTGATTCAAGTGCACAACTCACATATGGTGATCTGCTCGCTGGTGAATTGTGAATACAGAATCAATAAATGCAATGCAATAAGTAAAGAACACGCATTGTTTAACGTAGTTCAGGTAACACCCCTACGTCCACGGGCGATCAACCTTGATCGCTAAATCCCTTAACCTTGAATTCCTCAATTCTTTAATCTCATTGAGTACGAGTACACTCTTCTTGTTTACATCTCGCTTATTTAAACTCGTTGAGAATGAGATTTGGGTAGGGGTATGTGTTTAGACCTCATTCACAGTTTTGGACTGTGAATGCTACTAGAACTATGGATGTTGAAGTGCTAAGCTATAGTTAGTTCTAGGATATGAGATTCTCGTAAATGTGTTTGTGATTCTCTACAAAGTTATAACAATTTGAAGGCTATTTATAGGCGAACGAGTGTTGAATTAACTCTTGAATACTGGAGAGAATCTTGTATCTTTGATGGCTAATTTTCTGGGAATCTCTACAGCGCCTGCCTTACTCACTCACCTTCCTCTCTTATTAAATCACTATCGGGATTCTACTATTAAGCGCAGTGAGATTTCATGTCAATCTTTTTCTCTCTCCTTTTCTTTCGTATCTCACTCTCTAATCTTTGGGAAGACATAGTGTATTTATAAGGCTGTAATAAATTATAATTGTTGATGTGGTGCAGCTTTTACAACTAGCTTTAATAGTCATGTTGACAATTAGTTTGCTGACTGTAAATCTATCTGTTGGAGTGTGTTCTATGTGTCATCCGACGTGTCATCTATCGTGACATGGACATGTCAACTTTGATCCATTTACATAGATCTGAAGCTTTCTTCAATCTGTGTTGAGCAGCTCGTGATAGGTTCTGTCTAAAGACTGAACTTCCATGACAATCCTCGAGCTGTCTCTTCAAACTTTGTTTGATCAATCTGTTAAGTACATATTGATACACTCATTTAGCTTCTTGCTAGATACACAGAACGTTTCATACGTTATGTGTGGTGAAAACTTTTCTCAAGAATGATGCTCTATAGATATAGAACATGACTTATGTTCTGCTTCTTTACAATTCAACATCTAAATTATTCTAAGTCTAGTATATATTCTGGTAAGACCAGAACATGACTCACATTCAGTTCATTTACATTGTGATCGGTACATAGACTAAGACTTAAAGCGTAGGTTGATCTTTTATCGACAGATCTTATTGTAGATCTTGATCTCTTTTAGTATAGATCAACTTCGCATGTTCTGTCCTCTAGTCTTCTGTGTAGTGGCATTGTCTTTTGGGCAGTGAGCTATATTGCATCACCACGTTGTGTGTTGATCATATATTTTCTTCATTCATGTTTCTGTTCCGTAATGCTCCTAAGTCTATTCTAAGACATCATAGATTAAGTCTTAGGTAGATTTTTACTTACATTCTGTCTTTACATTTTGACTTAGCCTATAGCATGATCTTATGATATAGACCGTGATTCACGATCTGTTCTTACAGATTGATCGTGTGCTCTAGTACATAAATTTAAATAAGATTAAGTTTTATAGACTATGTTATTATTTTATTAATCTTATCTTTACATGTTAGTTGATCTGCTATGAGTAACACAGAAGATTACCTATGGACATGATCTGTCTTTTATTGATCCGATCCTTTTACATTTAATCTTCTATAAAGTCTAACTATACTAGACAAACTTAAATCCTAAGCATCACATAGTACAAAATATTGATACAGAATGAATCATATATCTTAACACAATAATGGCTTCGCAAGCTGCATTAAAACCAAGCTAACGGTATTGGCAACATCAAAAGGTTCCTTAAAGTATTTATAGTGAGCAAAGTGTAAAAGGTGGGACACACGTAAGGTCCAGATCAATGTTCCTTGGTTCATCCAACAATGGAGGTAGAAGACATTTTCCCTCCTCGAGGCAGGAAAACAAAGAGTGAAAGTCAACAGTGCAGTAACAGTAAAAGTTATTGTGCACTAACGGTTGAAGTGACAAGAATTTAATGCCGAAATATTTTTCGGCAATGGCGGGCACGTGAAATTACTAGTATACCCCCGTGCATTTTGAGTTTGTGGCGGGAAATTTGCAAACCTCAAGAAGAAGTCTAAATAATAAAAAATAATACTCCCTTCGTCCCACTATTCTTGGCTCCTTTGACCAAAACTGTGAGTGCTTTTTGGTCAAAGGGGCCAAGAATAGTGGGATAGAGGGAGTAATAATAAGCATTGAGAGTGCCGACCTCAGAGGAATAATAGATTTCCTCGGAGACTTTTTGGGGGGAGAAATGATATGGACAAATATCAACATTGCTTAAATTATAAGCTATTCCACAATCAAATCATCAAAAGAATAGTGTCTAAAGGCTCTGCGGACCATATGAGATATATTCTTGGGTCTTAGGAAGGTGTGTCGTGACAAAGCTCTTATATGAATATGGGATTTTGCTTAACATAGTTGATAGGCTCTGCACAACAGAGCTTAATTAGCTAGTTACTGGGTTGTTTGGCATGATGGACTTAGACCCGGTGAACTAGTTTTTATTTTGTCCGGGTCGCGGATCTACAAAAGCATGTATTACATGAATAACAAATCTGACACATGTGAGAGATTGTCTAACATATGACCTGTGCACCTGACATCCACGTAGGAGAGATGCTATCACTGAAACGGGACCATTGCTAATGTGGCTCGGCCCTATTGGAGAGGATTTAACAACTTTTACTATGGTGTCAAAGGTTGTTATCTTGGTAATATTATTATTTTACCCTCTATATCTTATACTATATATACCCCATCCATTTTCATTGCTAAGGTTAGCTACTTTAACTTGCACTCATATATTTTACACGCATCCATTGCATAAAACTCTCTCAAATCTACTACGAGCTGACTTGAGCGTCAGAGAGTCTTCCCAGAGAACTTCAATCATTCTCCAGTCTTGTTTTGCGGGCTCAGCCAGCGAGACTAAGACCAAGCTATTCGCGACAACACCAAACTGTTACATTTAAGGTATGAACTCCAAATTTCTTGGAGTCTTCATACTCTTTTTTTTATTATTTGTTGTGAATTAATTCATAATCCAACAGATATCAAAATACAAACCTTTTCTTTTAATTTCTGCTGTTTTTTCCACAAATTCTTGATTTCACTAATATATTACAATGTCCATTACACTATCCAATTGGTGACTCTCTCTTAACTCAATTTTTAATAAAATTATTCATGTTTGCACACCTCTATTGACCCATAGAAAAAAAAAAGTCACGACTTAAGTTGGCTGGCCGATCTTGGTCGTGAATTTCCATGAATTTATTATTTATTTTATTTATTCCACTAATTTGTCATGTGTGCATGACCCTTAGCCAGAGTCATCGATGAGAATAGTCTTAAATATAAAATTATGTGCTTTAAAAAATCGAAAAATATAATTATGCCGACAATTTCGGTAGCCAACTCGTACGCTATTTGGCGAAGGACATTATTTATTAGCTAATATAATATAATATTTTTTATTAAATTAATAAAATCATGACAAATGATATAATTAGTGTTCAAATTTTAGAATATATATATAATATTTTATGGTGTCATTATCAATAACATTAACTTTTTATAATATTTAGGAATTTTCCTTTCTTGAGAAACGTTTGAAAGTTTAAAAGAAGCAACTTTAAAGTCAAATAGTGAAAACAAAGTGATGTTTGAGTGGAGGTGGTTTTATCACTTTCACTAGGACCATCTTAAGAATTACTCTCCATTGTCCCAATTAAATTGAAACGTTTCTTTTTTAGAACATCTTTATTACACACAACTTTAAATATTATATACTTTTATCATTATTTTATTAACTTTTCAAAATTAAACATATACTTCTTAATTATTGTGCTCAAATACAACGCCTCATCTTAGCTGGGATGAAAAAAGTATAATATATATATTAGAAAGAAAAAGATGTATCTGTCACGTTCGGTTAGTATATACACAAAAAATAACATGGCTTTTAAAAAAATTCATGTAAAGATTTGCAATATACTTGATTGGGAAAAATTTTCTGCCATTCATTTATACACCGTCCATAATGGTCCAACTCCAACATTTTCCCCAAAGACCTTCCAAAGTTACTTTTATTGGTATCTCTTAGCATGTTGAGGCTTTCTCAATCACGTTAAATATATTTTGTTCTTTTTTACGCTTAATATAAAAATTAGTATAAAAAATTGATAAGATGTACTCTGTCCCACTAATTTTGACCCCTTTCATTAAAATAATACACCCATTTGAATAAAGAAGGGGCCAAGCCTGGTGGGACGGAGGGAGTATAAATTTTAAAGGTTTAATTCTACTATTTTTTGAAAGCAAATTAATATTAATAACAAATGTTAAAAAAACAAATAAATTAATAATAATAGGAAAATAAAGAGTATAATAGACTTCATAGTCTCTTTTTTAGTGTGTCTGTATACATAAGTTCTTCAGTGTATTTTGACAACTCGGTCTTCACGTCTTTCAATCTTGATTATCTTTAAAACCGAACTCACTGGCATATGTGTTCGTATAAGATAAAACAAAAATTAAAGAAAAAATTCTAAATTTAAACCATCTTTAAGTGAAAATTTTGAAATATAAATCAGAACCCTTATAAATATTTCCGACATTAATTACAACAAAATCCTCTTTTATACAAATTAATGATGTTGGATTGTTCTTTATATGATTGAGAATCAAATATTTCATGATAGATCCTAGGATAAACATTAACGAGGTTCTAAATTCGAATCACACAATTTGCTTTTAAAAAAATATATATTTGTTGATATTTTGATGATTGTTTTTTTATATAATTTTCACTGGTTTAGTAAACTCTTAAAATTATGTTGACACACCATTTATATTGCAAGAACGCAGAGAAATTGTGAGAAACATACAAACATATAATATAATACTAGCAATTGTGTAATTGGGTAAGGTGTAAATTGATTAATGTAGGAGAGGAGGGATGATGAAAGCAACATAAGTTGAAGAATATATTCTGTGCAATTATAAAACCAAAAGGAAACACACTCAATATTAATGGGTCTTCTTCCTCTTTCCCACTCCTACCTTTAATTTCTTTTCCACCTCCAACTTTTGTTCAAAAAGCATTCTCCTTTAAAAGGCGTTTTTAGCCACTTTTTTCTTTTCTTCAATAATATTTACGCTAACTAATTATGTATTTCATTATGTGTTAATACCCAATTATTAGTAAGCACTCATATCTTAAGCATATATAAATACACTAATGCATGTCTTAATCAAGATTATCAAACGTGAACGTTTTTCTTTTTTGTATGTAGCATTTTGTTGTGTACGAATTCAAAAGATAAATCTAGCCTTTTATTTTAATTCGCAATTTACAAATTTAACAAATCTAGATATATTATTTTTTTTACTATTAGAATCCAATATCCTTCTCTACCTCTAAGAGGAGATTTTTGAAGTGCTTCAACAATGTCACTTATCGGCCATACTAGTAATCAACCCCATCTCACACCTATCATGAGTACTAGACAAAAACAAAATAAAAAATAGACTTCTTATATATTATTAAAAAAAAATTGTTTTAATTTTCTTTTATGTAATAATAAAAATTTAGAAATTTTGAACCTCGATTTGCTTGAGCACTAGATAGGGGTGAACAAAATCAAACTAACCAATTCAATTTGGTTTGAAAACCATAATAATTTTAATTTAT
This sequence comes from Leonotis leonurus, assembly GCA_026898415.1. NCBI lineage: Eukaryota > Viridiplantae > Streptophyta > Magnoliopsida > Lamiales > Lamiaceae > Leonotis > Leonotis leonurus. The sequence continues at coordinate 873,693 of JAPKLX010000079.1, read as the reverse complement.
TTTATTTGAATATTAAAATAGTTTTATTTGAAACTAAATAAGCCTAATTACTTTTAAATATAATTTATTTTAAATTATTTTTTTTTCTCTATTGTAGATTAATGGACAGTGTTAAGCCTAAATTGTGTACGATTTAGGTTCTCGTAAATTATTACGAGATCGATTGCATGCAACAAGCTAACCCCGAATCTCGCTCAAAAGCTTAACAGAACGGCTCTAATTCTAAGTGTTATTAAGACAAGAAAATGGAAATTCTAAACACTCTAACAAAGATAAAGGAGATGAACAACAAATAAAACGAAAACGATAAACAAAATAAAAAGGTGGATTCGGGACTGAAGGGCCTAGAATTCAGAAAACCTACAATTAATTAAATCATGCTCCTCTACTCATGCTATTGTTCGTTCATCAAGGACTTCCTAAAAGTTAGTCTAACTAATCACTTACATGTTCTGAATTAGACAGCAATCAAAATTCTCGCATTAGATTACCCTATTAGGAGTTCCTCAACTACAAACAATGATCCGAAGCTAATTAATGATTTCCTAAAGTTGCTTAATCACTAACTTTCGTATTTCAATTAAACTGTAATTCTAACTTACGTATTCGAATTACACAATAGAAAAATCAATAACAACCACGAATATGATTCCTACGTTCCCGATTTGGAATCATTGTTTGATTTAACCCTAAGTATATATTGGAATCATCTCTCGATATAAACCAATAACGATAAATCAAAACGGTGATCGGGCGTTTTAATTAAACAAGCACAAGTTAAATCAAAAAGCACGAATCGAAGAGCAAAAAAGGATTAAAAGAGATTCTAAACCTAGGGAGAGAAAGACAATCAACCCATAGAACAATCAAAATAAGAATTAAACATGCTTACTAAGATTGAGTCTCAGATTGAGAGTCGAACTCACCCTCAATCCTTCATCCTAAGCAATCTACTAATCTACCATAGGAAAGCAAATAAAACTAGTGTTTGAGAGCAATATTTTGAAGTACAAGAGTTGGCAACCGAACAAATGACACCCAAAAGATGATATAACCATGCCTGCAACTGCCAGCCAGCGGCCGTGGGTCTCTGGCGCTCGAAATTTGCAGGGCCAGAGGCCGCTGGGAAGCCAGCGGTCGCTAGCCTCTGCCTTCTGTCCTTTTCTGTAGCTGCTGGGTATTCCTCTTGTTTCTTCGATTTGGTTTTCCTCTTCGTGTACTCTTTCATTCTTCCCGCTCCACTTGGTTTGCATTAGTGACGCATGAGTCACGGTTTCAAGCTCCATATTCTCCTCGTTTCCTTGTCCTACATCGAAAATATGAAAACACACGACCGGCGTAAAAACGAACAATAAAAGGCACGAAAACAAAACAAACTAAACCTAGACACGACACAACGACAACTAAAAACACAACAAAAACATATTAAATAACTCCCCCACACTTAATCATTTGCTTGTCCTCAAGCAAAATCCAATAGCCAAGCATCTATACATACCAATAATCAACATGCTAGCCCAACCACCATTCATACCTTCATAACAAGACTTAGGCTAGATTCAATCCTTAACTGTATTTGGTCACTCAATCAAGATGCAATGTTGCCCGTTACTAAGTTCATCAGTATATACATGATCACGATATACACACAATCTCACATCTTCCCATTATCCACACGTTCGGTTCCCCAAAAGTTTAAAGTAAAACAAGGAAGTCCGCATAAGGGTGTGATCATCGGGTCTAAACATCAATGGATTACATTGGTTTCCCATACCCATTATCGAAGATAAGCGGAGTAGAACCCACAGACTCGACTTGTCTCACTCACTTACGCCCTTCTAGCGTTTATTATTCATTTTTTTAAGAGTTAAAACTCTTGTTTATTTTTTATTATTTTTTATAGACTTAGGGAGCAATCACTCATAATCCGAATCATGATCACTATACATACCGACTAGCAAAGCAACATGCCCCACATATCATCTCAATCACATATCCTAGCCCAATCAAGAACCGAACCTAGCTAAGTCTACCACCAATCATAACACATACGGGGCTCACATGTCAACACAAAAATATCGAATAAGCAAGCCCAAAAAATCATCTTAAATCTTACTATGCCCTCGTAGTAAGGAGTGAAAGAGAAAGGATAAGAGAACTTCCCTGACAACATAACAAGCCGACAACAAGCCCAAAAATCAATAACAAACGGACAAGAAAATACGAAACAACACAGGATAAGAAAAAAAATAGAAATAACGAACAACACAAATAACACCAAAATCAAAAACGCCTAAAGCTTTCCCCAGCAACGGCGCCAAATTTGTTAAGCCTAAATTGTGTACAATTTAGGTTCTCAAAAATTATTACAAGGTCGATTGAATGCAGCAAGCTAACCCCGGATCTCACTGGAAAGCTTAACAGGGCGGCTCTAATCCTAAGTGTTATTAAGACAAGAAAATGGAAATCCTAAACACTCTAACAAAGATAAAGGAGATGAACAACAAATAAAACGAAAACGATAAACAAAATAAAAAGGTGGATTCGGGACTGAAGGGCCTAGAATTCAGAAAACCTACAATTAATTAAATCATGCTCCTCTACTCATGCTATTGTTCGTTCATCAAGGACTTCCTAAAAGTTAGTCTAACTAATCACTTACATGTTCTGAATTAGACAGCAATCAAAATTCTCGCATTAGATTACCCTATTAGGAGTTCCTCAACTACAAACAATGATCCGAAGCTAATTAATGATTTCCTAAAGTTGCTTAATCACTAACTTTCCTATTTCAATTAAGCTGTAATTCTAACTTACGTATTCGAATTACACAATAGGAAAATCAATAACAACCACGAATATGATTCCTACGTTCCCGATTTGGAATCATTGTTTGATTTAACCCTAAGTCTATATTGGAATCATCTCTCGATATAAACCAACAACGATAAATCAAAACGGTGATCAGGCGTTTTAATTAAACAAGCACAAGTTAAATCAAAAAGCACGAATCGAAGAGCAAAAAAGGATTAAAAGAGATTCTAAACCTAGGTAGAGAAAGACAATCAACCCATAGAACAATTAAAATAAGAATTCAACATGCTTACTAAGATTGAGTCTCGGATTGAGAGCCGAACTCGCCCTCAATCCTTCATCCTAAGCAATCTACTAATCTACCTTAGGAAAGCAAGTAAAACTAGTGTTTGAGAGCAATATTTTGAAGTACAAGAGTTGGGAACCGAACAAATGACGCCTAAAAAGATGATATAACCACGCCTGCAACTGCCAGCCAGCGGCCGCTAGGAATCCAGCGGTCACTAGCCTCTGTCTTCTGTCCTTTTCTGTAACTGCACCCCAGCGGGCGCTGGGTATTCCTCTTGCTTCTTCGGCTTGGTTTTCCTCTTCGTGTACTCTTTCATTCTTCCCGCTCCACTTGGTTTGCATTGGTGACGCATGAGTCACGGCTTCAAGCTCCATATTCTCCTCATTTCCTCGTCCTACATCCAGAATATGAAAACACACAACCGGCGTGAAAACGAACAATAAAAGGCACGAAAACAAAACAAACTAAACCTAAACACGACACTAACGACAACTAAAGACAAAACAAAAACATATTAAACAGACATATGAAATTGCATTATTTGTTTGATTTATTGATCAATTTAGCACATATTAAATTATGTGAAATCATTATAATATTGGAGTAAAAATTTTAAATTTTATTTTCTTATTTAATAGTCAATAATCTAATTAACAAATTTGATATAAACAAAAATATATGGACTCTCTCTCCCTCAAAATGATACATATACAGACAAAATTATACTATTAAATAAATAATTATTTAATAAGTAATATTAAATAAAATTGCTCACATATTAACCATTTTCGATTTTTTACCGAAACCGAACAAGAATTTTGATTCGATTTTTTTCGATTCAAGATCATTTTGATTTATATTATTTTTTCAATTTAGTTACCAAAACGGCCATACTCACCACTAGTGTCTAGTCTCAAAACCGACCATGCTGCACGAAATGACTTAGAAATACAATTAAATTAATATCGTGGAACAACTTAGAGTGATAATTGATTTCATATAATTATTGATTGGATCACAAAACCATACATATATATGTATCATCAACCGTACATAGGTGCTGAATATAATAATATATGGGTGATAATACAGATGATAACACAATTACACAATAATTGTTTTAGATTAATTTATTACTCTAATTAACATATATATTTCCTTTTGAAACTATTTTTGAGCTTGATATTGAAAAAGGTGGTGAGATTTTATACTATATATAATGGGTAAAGATGAGGCCCTTTGGAATGGATGAGGATTACATTTCAAGAGTTGTATATATATTTGAATGTGATATTTAATCAATTGTTGTTATCAATAATTGACTTGTCTTTTGCCCCCATTTATTTGGTGCCACATCAATTTTTCCTAAAAAGAGGAGATAATCATTTCAAATACTAAAATATTATGGCAAGGAAAAAGTTAGGGATATGTTTTGAAAAATGAGTTGTTTTTTATAATTTTATAATCATTCTAATATTTATTAATTTATTTGTTTAGTACGTGCGTAATTTTATGTAGTAATATGTACGTCCAATTGATCTCAGGCATATTTTTAAGCTAATAATATATTTTTTTCCAATTTCCACTCACCTTCAAATCAACTAATATATTTTAATATTGAATAACACTTTTGCCATTCAAATCAACTAAATTTTATAAATGATATATATTTTTATGAAATGAAAACATTTTACTGGGTTCTTTACTTGATTTCGCCCGGTTTTCCCCCTACTTCTAAACCCTTTTTAGCTTATGCTTATTTTTTTTCAGGCTAAGCTTCGGAGTTATTACTCTTTCTCTTACACATATGTTATTATTTGTAATATATGAAAATAAGAGCGTTCCAATAATTAAAAAAAAAACATTAAAACTCCCCACGAAATGGCCGAAAAAATTAATAGAAATTAATGTATTTTTTTTTTTCATTATAACAAGTTTACTAAAATTACAAATACTTTTTTGTGATGAATTATAATAGGACTAGGTGAGTTTAGTAAGACAATAAAGGCAAATAGAGATCCGATTAATAATATATAGAATTTTCAGTACGTAGTAAATTAAAGTCACGAGACACGTTTCGAAGATTTCTGTATATTAGTCCACCCATCATTATCTGTCCAATAATTAATTGGTAAACAAATAAATTAAAACTACTTTATTTGGAAAGGTTGGAGGCGGTCAGGAAAAGTTTAAGAAGTTCAAAAAAAATAAAATACTTTCGTCTACTAAAATTATTTATATTAGTGTGTTCATAAAATATCTTTATATTTTAAATTTTAAATTTATATATAGTAAATATACTCACTCAACTCTTATACGTAATTTAAATATAAATAATAAATGACGTGTGATTTAAATTTTATTCAATATACAATCATTTAAAAATAATAAATATAGTAAGTTATAAATTCCAATCACTATATATTTTTACACCAAATTAATACACATTATTAAACACATTATTAAAATTTGTGTCAGATCAAAGTGACAAAATCTTTCACGTAGGAAGGTGGGAGTATATTTAGAAAAAGTGGGAGTTAAAAATTGTGAAGACGGCGATCGATGATTGTGACAGTACTCGCAGCCCAAGTTGTAAGAGAGAAATGAATTAGAGAGAGAGAACGACATTTCATTCAGACAGCCTTATTAGTTATTAGGTGAGTGAGTGCCTCTTCTTCTTCGCATCTTTCTTTTCGAATATTTCGCAAAAATCAACTCCCTTTTTCATCATCTCATCTCACGTACGTAATGCAAATATGCAATTCAATTCCCACCTCCTAAATTATATACATTCCTATTAATTGGAGTATTTTTTTATTACTTTAATTAATTTTCGGTGATCGATCAGTATCGAAATTCTTGGAGTTTTACACCCCTAAATTACTGGTTTGTATGTGTAATAATCTCGTAGATTATAAATTAAAGTGTCCGAATCAATTTGATTTGCCGGTGATATATCACGTCATAAGAACTTTCTGTTTAAGAAATGAGATTTAATTTGGAGCCCTCATTATTGTAATCTACAATTCAGATTCAAAATGCATCATACACTACTAGAAAAATGAGTATAGATGACACATCATAGATGACATTTTTTTCAAAAAATGTCATCTATGAGCGCTTTTTTTTGCATAGATGACATTTTGAAAAAAAAATGTGATGTATGAAGTGTCAGGAAAAATATAGATGACATTTTGTTAAATAATGTCATGGTATAGTGTCATCTATCCATTGCTTAGATGACAATATCATTGAAATGTCATCTATGTGTGTGTTTTAAATTAATATACATGACACTTTATTAAAAAATGTCATGTATATTAGTGTTTTTTGTAAAATAGAATAATTTTGGCCCAATATAATTTATTTATCCCAACCCATTCCTACTCATTTGGCCATTAGCATTTATTTTAACTTATCCCAACCCTTCTCTTCCATTCCATCAGCCGCTTCCCAAACCCTCCCCCGCTCCACCTCCTTCATCCACCCCCACCACCGCTCATCAGGCGCCCTCCACTCCTCGCCACAACGAACCTGACGCCCACGTCATTCACATTCCCAGCTATTCTCGTATGCCCATCTCTCATCTAATTTCTATAATTCCTTCGTCATACGTCTATTAACTCATCATTTGTGGCATTTAATTTGTCAGGGTGGTTTTCGTGGAACGCCGTTCATGAATGCGAGGCTCGATTCCTACCGGAGTTCTTCGACGGCAGATCGTTGTCCAAGAACCCTAAGGTTTACAAATATTACAGGAATGCCATCATACGGCGCTTTCATTGCTCAGCTATCTCCTCAATAAGTTATCCGCATGAGTTCTTTTGACATGTTTTTTGAAGTCGTGTATGTAGCAGTTAAGTTAAGGAGATTAGTAGTTTCCTAAATATGTGGTTGCTTCAGTTTATTGATATGACACCATTGATAGGGTAGTTAGAAAAGGAGTAAATATATACGAATTGAATGGAAGGGGACGAATTCCCCAAAGTGGGGTCAGAGAGGAATGCGAACTTAATAGGAAATTATAAGGCATAGCTTAGGGCTAGATCACTCAAAAGGCCTCGATAGGTAGGCGAAGTAGCGGAGAGCTGGCCAAATAGTTCCAAGAAGAAAGCTAATTAGGGCTGCACTTTATAGTCACATATTTTCTTGCCTTTTTTTTTCAGGGTGAAGCTTAGTAGGTCTGATATTGTGGACCCCTGATTGAAGTGGTGCAATCCTTTAATTGCAGAAGAGATAGATGAATAACTTATTTACTTCTAATTATTGCATATTATTTTAATGTAGAGATCAGATATTTTTGCTCTCGATTGCAAGCTTGAACTTAAATTTTTAGTGCGACTGTATTGACTTGAGCATATATCCAACCACTAACGATTAATATATATATCTTTGACTAGTTGAAAAGTGAAAACTTTAAATTCCTTTTTGTGTTTTGATTGTTTAATTTGAAGAAGACAGATTGTTAGAGATTATGTTAATATCTATGATCTCATGAGGCAGGGCAGCAGCCTCCATGCATTTGAAGTGCAGGCTGGAATAATAATGTATTATAGAATGTTGCTAGTGTTATTAATTAATATGAAACTCTTTCTTTGACTAAATGTATAGATGGTGAGTGAGTGCATTGGCTTTGGCCTTTGGGTTGTTGAAGATCATCATTGAATTGCCACCATGGTTGATTAATATATACACTAATATATATCATGATCATGTCTTTTTGTCATAATTAGTGGAAACGAAATATGAGTAAATATCTAACACACACACAAAAGTTAGCATTTATTTCACCACAATAGCTAAAGTTTGATGCAATGATCATAATAGTCACAAACTATAGTCATGATCATCGATGTGATCATTTATAGATTCACATGTGCCTAACATGGATGAACTAAGTTTCACTGATTCCGAGCTAGATTATCATGTTAGAAATGCACTCAGATCTGTTATTCAGGTAGTACAATTGCCTGGTCACTTAATCTATCACCAAGTTATATGGATGAAATGCTGTAGTAGCTTTAAACTTTCTGTTTCTTTTGATTTTAAGGGTGACTGCGACTTTTATAACCAACTTGTGGCAGTAATACACCATAAGGAGCGTCTTGCTAATGAAGAGGTGGCACTTCTTGTGGTATGTTGTGGTTTCTTGCAAGCAGAGTGTTGGTTCTCACTTTCTAGTTGGAATAGTAATATGCTTTATCATGATCTTTTTAATTTTATTTTTTGTAATGAATTGGCAGACATGTTTGAAAGCGGTGGCTGGAGCAGTCTCTTGTGTAAACATAGTTCATCATTGGTCTCTACTTGCTGCTGTTAGTTACTAAACTTATCACTCAGATGTTGAATTGGTGAGATGGTCACAACTGTGTATGTCTTTTTTGAAATTATTTATGTGTTTCTATTTGCGCAGATATTAGGGATGAGTCTCTGGGAGTATGGAGCTGATGTGATGGATGCATTGGTCGAATTGCTTGTTTCCTTGGTATGATGGTGATTTGTTGTGATGCTCATTGTCATTGATTTGTATTGTTATTTTCTATTTTTAACTTTGGTTACACTAATGCAGGCTGCATCAAGTGGAGATTATGTTGACTTGTGCTTGGAGATGCTTGTTATTAATTTCATGCCTCATTTGATAGTTAATTTCAGTTTCAGCTGTCCTCTTATTTACTCCTTCTTGTTAGGGATCAAAAACTCATATGGGAAGTACAATGAGAATTGGTAGTCGAAGAACGATATTTCAGACTGCAGACTGCTTGACTGCAAAGCTGTAACTTCTGAAATATTTCCTCTATAATTGTTATGAATGTTCATTAACCGTATATTGTGACACCAAGATAGTTATTTTTTGTCTTATTTCAGTATGCACTAACTACTTATTGAACAGGTACCATAACTCGGAGCACATTGATGAAAGGCATAGGCATGTGAAGTGACAATATTGCTTTGATCGATGAAGAAGTTTGGTGATTTTGGGCATGGTGATTCAAACTTCTACTGCTTTGGGTCCGTGTACTAGTTTAAGTTATATTAGTTAAGGTGGATTGAAATATTAACCCAAACTTTTTCGTATTTTGTCATTTTTATTTTCATTTCCGTGTACGAAATTGAATATTAGACAATTAATGCATATAAATATTTTTAGTGCGTGTATGAATTCTCTATTTGGCATTGTTTTATTTTGTAAAATATATTGATGAAACCAAAATTATTAAATACAGGTTAATTAATGAAAAAATACGAAAATGGTTAAATTTATCAGATTATAAATGACATTTTTTTTAATATAGATGACATTAATTACTGTCATCTTATGAATTATAGATGACATTCTAAAAAAGTCATGTATTGCACCTAAATGTGTCAACTTCTCGCTTATAAATGACATTTTTTTTAATATAGATGACATTATATTGTGTCATGTATTATAAAATAGATGACATTATTTTGTCGTGTCATCGTTTAATAAAATAATGTCATCTATGAGCGAATACATCACACTTTTTCAGTGTCATCTATGAGCGACGAATAGATGAGACAGGCATATTTGACAGTTTTTTACCCTCATAGATGACGCTAATTTAATGTCATCTATGAGCGTTTTTCTAGTAGTGATATTATGCATAAAAATCATCACAATTACTATATCATATAATGAATATAAATGCATTATCACAATCAATTGCATTATATTAGTATGCATGATTCCTTATGATAATACATAGAATGTAAGAAAATTTCTTTTCAGGAACAACCATTATATATATATATATATGACAATTATAGCTATGCAAGTTTAAATATATGATCTAAAAACATAAGGAGACAAAAAGTGATAGTAAAGTAAAGAGCTTAGGAGCTAAGTATCGGAACACACCCGAGAAATGAAGAGAAACTAAAAAGAAAAGAAAAGAGAGAGGCTTGAAGCACACAAAAGTAAAGGGCTGTTGGGTTGAGATATATTCTGATTAATACAATTCGGAAAAAAAGAATTGTAAGCCAACTCTCTCGAAAAAGCAAAGGCAAAGTGTATTGTTTAGAATGCATGCAATGAGCTGCTAGGTTTGGAAATTAAACCAGTGGAGGTGGATCGGCCAGGCAATATGCCACTATATTTAAAGACTATATATTTAAATCTTTAATATTATAATATCTATGTCTTGGACATATTATTGACTTACTTTGACTAAAACTGCGAGAACTTTTAGTCAAAATAGAACAATAATAGTGGGATAGAGAGAGAAATACATGTCCATGGATATATGTACGTGGGAAATTACTTGTACACGTAGATAAAATATTAAGTTTATTGTTGAGTCATCCATCTATATCATCAGGATCTTAATACAAGGGACAATATATATGATCTTATTCTATTGAAATATCTCCATGCATGCATGCATGCACTTCCTATTCGTGTTATTAATCGATATACTCCCTCCATCTACGAAAAAATTGTACATTTGTCCATTTTATTGCGTTCCGAAAAATTTGCATACTTCTATTTTTAATAATTATACCCATATTGTTGGACCCACTATTACCTTTTTAATCACCCACATTACATATTTAACTATAAATAATGTGGGATCCTCATTCCGCTCATAATATATTTAATTTATGTATCAATCAACCATTAACTTTTCTTTCACTCACATATACATATAATTAATAAATATTATGGGACCCTTACTCCACTTACAACACATTCATAGTATTCGTTAAAATTCATGTCGAACCCAAATATACAAATAGTTAGTGAATGATGTCCTACTATATATGCATGCATGGTGCATGAAGACTATCCTTAATTAATTAAATTTAATTTGAGGTATATTTAATTCGCTCCAAAAAGAATACCCTTTGATTCATTATCGACTTTTCCATGGTGACCACTAAGATGATATGATGGTTGATTCCTTCATTGTGGACCCATTTCCACCTATTAAGATAATATTTAAATTTAATTTTAAATTTAAATTAAATCCCATGATGATGAGAGTCTCGTAATATGTTGTCGCTTAAGGATCATATATTGATCGAGCTATAGCTCTCACTTAACAACTGAGTATGAATAATCATGCATGCTAGGGTTACTTAATTTTGTAATTTAACAACTCTAATTAATTTATTTGGTGTGTTCAATTTTTATACACATTACATATATAGGTTGGGTTGATCATCATCATTGATCCTCTCGTTAAATGCTAAAATAAATACTGCTATATATATCTTCGATTTTAGTGTGATATATGCTTGTATTGGACCGCTAGTTTTAAAAATTACAACTAAATGGATGGACCGAATTTTAATATACAACTAAAATGTGCTATCGGCCCAAATATTATTCAAAAACTACTAGTAACAAATCTATATACCAGTAAATGAGTAAAGATTTGAGTGAATATACAAAATATCAAATAAGTTTAAAAATGATAAATACTATCAACATGATATTTAAATTATAGTAAATTACAGTTTTATATTTAACTTATTTCTATTTTTTTTATTATGCGTATAAATAGTATAAATTATATTGAATCATATCATTTGTACGCATTATTCAATTTTATTAAATCGTACGTACGTATGAATAAATAATTTTCATACATTTCATATCATTTGTAATGTTTGTACAATTAAATTTAAGTCAAAGTCGGGTATTTGTGATATTTCACCGTCACAATAATTAGAATTTAAATATTACTGTTTCAACTTATTTTCAACTTTCAGTACGTGGCGTTGTTTAGACCAGACCCACTGTCCGATAAAGGGACTCAGTAACGGGTACGAGGAATATTTCCAGCCGATATACTTCCAAGTTATTTTATTAAATTGCTCGCAAGAGAACGAGTTCGTTATAGATTAATAAGTTGACCCTAGTCGTATTCTCAAGGAAGGCTTAGCAGGGTAATTATATTATTTGTTCGTAAAAACGGAAAACAATTAAAGAATTTGACTTGGATTTCTATAACTAGGCGAAGAAAGCAATTAAAATCTAAACTAAGAACGAAATTAAATCTAATCTAGGAAAGTAAAGAACTTGAAGTTTGAAGACGAAAGGAAAACGGAAAGAAATATGGAAATTGAAAGCGATGAAAGGAGTTGAAATCATAAAACGAAACAAACGATAAAAGTAAATAAACAAAGCAATGATTAAAAGGGAAAGAAACGAACTTGAATTAATACTTGAAGTACGTCTGGAAACAACAATGAAAATTTGGAACTAACGGTGTTCGAATGTTGTAAACGGCTAACTCTAAAACGAAGAACAGAACGAAAAATCCTATCTAGAATGCTAAGTCTCGACCCTTGATTGCGGGATCGAGACGAACTAAAAATAATAGAAATATGCTAGAAAACTAGTATAGGAATTCGTGCCAAAAGGAGTCGGGACGAAGTGTGGAGGATTACGATGTGTCGAATGAATGGCACGACGTGTCTTTTTATAGCGAGAGGAAACTCAGCAGTCTCTGGAAGTCACCGGTCGCTGACTGGGTTTGTTCCGAGTGGCGCTAGGGTTCGTTGCAACGGCTCACGCGAAAAACGGGGGTCAGCGACCGCTTAGGCAGGTCAGTGGCCGCTGACCTATGTGCTGTGGCCTGGCACGGCCGCTGGCTCGCGGGTGGCTTGGCACTGGCTCAGTCTGGCTAGTCAGCGACCACTGACACGGTCTGTCGAGTGTCCTTCGGCACACTTCTTCATTTTCTCGTCTTTTCTCATTTCTTTTCCACTTTCGATACTCGTTTAGGCCAATGATCCTGAAACATAAAATAAAACATAAATCGGGCCAAAACATCACGGAACGAGGGAAAATAATATGAATAAAGCTACGAAAAACCTAAGTTTAGACGAACAAAATGAGACTAAACAACCCCTCCACACACAAAACTTTGCTTGTCCTCAAGCATAACTTAGTCTAAACTATCGCTAGGAAAAATCTAATCACGGCATGTGTTCTTGATAAGATTTCAAATCATTCCAAAATTGATCATCATATCATCACAATCATGCCACATAGAGATCATAGGAGTAAATAGACCATCTAGACCAGATTATAATCAATTCGAAGAATGCAAAATGATGATGCATAAGATGTTATTGAGATCACATAATCGGCTAGAGTTTTTATCCATCTTAAATAGCGTATCTTTATCTTTACTTACTTTTTTCAACATGAGGAATATTTATATATGACAATATTCACTGGGTGAGCACTCCGAATGATCGGATTTTCTCGATGTGGTTTCCCATCTCTTATATACATTTGTATTTTTGATTTAAGAGAGCGGGGTAGAATTCTTTTTGTATTCCTATATTTTAAGAACTTTTAAGAAAATCACTTAGAACGATGTCAAGTTATATGGTCATTGTCGCGAGGTATGAACAATTAGAGGTTTCCTAATGTATCCTCACGCGGTTTCCCATGCTCATGGTTCCCATAGGAGCAGAGACCTCTTGACAAAGTTCATTTAATAAAACACGGATACGCAACAAGTGGTCATAAACAACTAGCAAATTGAATCAATCAATTTATATCATCATGCATCACTATTTTAATTATTCTACTAAGATCTATAATCCGGTCATAATGTTCTACACTTTCTTAGTTCATCTACGTTTCACAACATAAATCAACTCCAATCAATCAAGGAATTCAAATCATGTCTCATCTCGAACATAAATCATGCTTCGATTTACCACGATATATAAAGACCAAATAGCTAAAAAATAATCAAAATTTTCCATGCTCACAAGACACGAAAATAAAACAACGAATGCACGCATAAAAAGACACCCCTCCCCCTCCTATAAAAATAGAGCAATGCCCTCATTGCGGAAAGTAAAGATCTAAAAAGTATGGATAGAGAAACGTCCCTGAAATGCTACATTCGGGACAACAAACGGAAAGAAAACCTGCAAACATAAACTAAGAGACAAAGGGGAAAAAAAAAGTTAGCCGAAAACACACTCACACGAAAAGGAAAGGAAAACAATAAAGGTACCTCAACAGTGAGACAAAGGCTCACTGTTGGTCGGGAGGAGGATAAGTGGGTGCACGCCAAGGGTCCAAGAGGACCACTGTTGTTGCATCTCTCGGAGTAGTCGGGTTTGCTCCTCCATCGCCTGATTCTGGGCCTCCCATTGTTGTTGATGTGTGTCGAGGCGAGTATGGAGGCCGCGGATGTCAGATCGCATCTCGCGTATCTCCGTGGTGATCTCGGAAGTGAACAGCTCCCATTGAGCGTTCCATTGAGGTTGAGTGCCCCATTGAGATTGGGCACCCCACTGAGATTGTCCGCCCCATTGTGACTGGTACCCCATTCGGATCTTCCGACGGTGTCCACGTGGTCATAGCCAAGCCAAGCGGCGTCGGCCTCGTCCTCGGCTTGCTCGTCCTCCTCATGCTCGGATTTAGCTTCCTCATTATCCTCCATATGTGCATCTCCCGCTTCTTCGGATGCATTAGATGCTCGGGATGCGACTTGAGCGTTTAGATAGCGTCGCACGCAATTCCTCCGCTCTTGTGGCACTAACTCAGTGCAAGAAAGGGCGAATGGTGCACCCCGCAATTCATTGATGTCGATGTACTTTGTGAGGAGTGGCTCATGGTTGGGAGGGCCATTTGTACTTATGAGTTGGAGGTGCAAAGCTAGTGGGGTAGCAAGATGTAGAAGGGAGGCATGAGCCCGCTTCCGCCGTTGAATTGACTGGATGACTTCGAATATGAAGGAAGACGGACAAATCTTCGTCTTCTTGATAGCACAATGGAGTAGGAAGCACTCCACTGTATTCACTTTGTTGGCTTGTTCATTGCCCGAGATGGAATAGGCAATGAACTTATGGAGCACGCCGATCTCAGGGTCCCAAAGAAAGCCACTGGACATCCCTCCCGATGCCTAATTATGAAAACCTGTAAGCTGAAACCAAGCTAGATTCGGATTAAATTCTGAGGGCACCCGATGGAGCCCCGAGGTAGGAAATCCAAAGATGGATTTCATCATGGTAGTGGTAATAGTATGAGAAATACCTCGATAATGAAATTTAAATGATTTAAAATCAGTAGCAACATCAAAAGTAGTGAGAAATTCAAGTCCTAGCTCCCTATAGCCAACAATTTCTAATCTAGCATATTTATCCAACCCAATATTTTTCAAATAGCGAGTTAATTTAGAGGCAATGCCTAAGCTAGACATAAGATCCCAATCTAAGGTACGCGGAAGTGTGAGATCAAGAGAAATAAAACGAGTATAAAGTGTACCCTCTTGGTTGGTATAAATTGGAAACGGGGCACCGGAAGTTGGAATGTGGTCACGAACGGGATGAAATTCTTCGTCGCCATCACCTTGGTGGCTAGATTGCCCCACTTCAATAGTCTTAGACCTTTTTCTCCCCATTGGACTTTTAACAAACACTTGGTGTGCAAAAGTAGAGATGGAATGAGGGTTTGGGGTTTGGGTTGAATTTGTGGATGAATAGAAAATTTGATCGGATAGAGTGATAGAGGATGGAAAAGTGATGGTGAATTCAAATAATTGGATGAAATTATGAAGTATGGAAGGAGTAATTGGAGAATTAAGATAGAGAAGGGTTAGGGTTTGGGGAAATTGGGGATGAAGAATGGGGGAAAAGTGGAAGAAATAAGGTGAGATGGGTAAAAGTAGGGGAAATTCGGCCACCTCAGCGGTCGCTGAGTGAAGTTACGTGAATTGGTGGAGATACGTTGGGGGAATTTACGAGACATAGGTCAGCGGCCGCTGAGTAGTCAGCGACCACTGACTCGGTGTGGCGCGCGGCCGCTGTGCTGGCGCGTAGGGGGTGCGCGAGGTCAGCGGCCGCTGAATGTGCCGCGGTCGCTGACTTTGCCCTCGTCAAATCCGTCCTATTTTCTTTCGTGAATTGCGTTCGACTCGATGTTCTCCCAACTCGATGATACCTACGAGCATAGAAAAATACCAAAAATAAATAAAGGACTCAAAATCAAATAAAATAAAATTAAAAATAAAAATGAAAAACGGGAAAAACGAGCGTGGGTTGCCTCCCACGAAGCGCTTTATTTTACGTCGTTAGCTCGACGAATTGGAATTAATGTAACGAGGGATCAGATATGGGCGTTGACTCCACAACTTCGAGCATAGAGTCGCCTTCCATGTACGGTTTTACCCGATATCCATTTACTCGAAAAGAGTCCTCCCCGTTGTTACTATATAGTTCGACGGCCCTGGATGGTAGTACATCCTTGATCACGAAAGGGCCGCTCCACCTAGATTTGAGTTTGCCTGGGAATAATCAAAGTCTGGAGTTGAAAAGTAGAATTTTCATTCCCGGCTTTAGCTCCTTGTGAACAATACGGCGATCATGAATTCGCTTAACTTTGTCTTTGTAGATACGTGCACTCTCGTATGCCTCGTTCCTAAGTTCATCAAGCTCAGAAATTTGTAGTGCTCGCCTCTCGGCTGCGTTGTCGAGATCGTATGTTGCTGACTTAATAGCCCAATAAGCTTTGTATTCTACTTCGACCAGCAAGTGGCATGCCTTCCCATACACAAGACGGTACGGGCTCATCCCAAGAATGCTCTTGAAAGCTGTCCTGTATGCCCATAGGGCATCATTTAGCTTGATTTCCCAATCTTTCCGGGATGATTTCACGGTTTCCTCCAAAATGGCTTTTACTTGCCTATTGCTTGTTTCGGCTTGCCCCGAGGTCTGTGGATGATATGGGGTAGAAAGTTTGTGGGTGATCCCATTCTTCTTCATCAATTTGTCAAACAACTTATTGCAGAAGTGTTTTCCTCCATCGCTAATGATAGCTCGAGGGAAACCAAATCGGCATAAGATATTTTCCTGTACGAACTTGAGAACAACATTAGCATCACAAGTCCTAGTGGGGATAGCTTCAACCCACTTGGAGACATAATCGACTGCTAAAAGGATATACTCAAAACCAAAAGATTTAGGGAAAGGGCCCATGAAATCAATACCCCATACATCGAAAATTTCGACTATCAATATGTTTTGAAGAGGCATCTCGTTGCGGCGGCTTATGGCACCAACTCGTTGACATCTATCACATGCTAAATAGAAAGCTTGAGCGTCCTTGAAGAGAGCCGGCCAAAAGAATCCGTTTTGCAAAACTTTATGAGCCATCTTTTATCCTCCAAAATGTCCTCCACATGGGGATTCGTGACAGAAACGTAGCACTTGCTCTTGCTCGGAATCCGGAATGCAACGTCGGATTATACTGTCCTTGCCTAACTTGAAAAGGTAAGGTTCCTCCAAAAAATATTGCCTGCAAACATAACGAAATCTTTTCTCCTCTTGGAAAGTTAGGCCGGGTCTAAGTAGATTACATGCTAGATAATTCACAATATCGGCATACCAAGGAGTAATCAAAATTTCAGAGACATTCTCATAAGGAAAACTGTCGGAAACACAAGATGTATCAACATGTGAATGCTCAAGTCTAGAAAGATGATCGGCCACAGAATTTTCACTTCCTTTCCTATCTTTTATTTCTACATCGAATTCTTGTAAAAGTAAAACCCACCTAATTAATCGCGGTTTTGCTTGTGATTTGGTCAATAAGAATCTCAAGGCCGCATGGTCGCTATGAACAATTACCTTAGATCCTAAGATATAAGATCGAAATTTGTCTAAGGCAAAAATGACGGCGAACATCTCCTTCTTCGTGGTAGTGTAATTCACTTGGGCCGAGTTTAGTGTCAAACTGGCGTAGTAAATCACGCGAAGCATATTGTCCACTTGTTGACCTAAAACAGCTCCTACTGCAAAATTAGATGCGTCACACATAATCTCAAAAGGAATAGAATAATTAGGACCAATAATGACAGGGGCAGAAACCAATTTTTCTTTCAATATGGTGAAAGCATGCAAACAAGAATCGTCAAAATTAAAAGGAACATCTTGAGCTAGTAAATGACAAAGTGGTTGGCAAATTTTTGAAAAGTCTTTAATGAAACGTCGGTAAAAAGCTGCGTGACCTAAGAAACTTCTAACACCCTTGACCTAGAACAATGCCACTTTTAACCATGAAGTGACTCTTTTCCCAACTCAATGTTAGGCCGCTTTCAACACATCGTTCAAGTACTTTCTCAATTTTATTTAAACAATCATTAAAAGATGAGTCGAATACCAAAAAATCGTCCATGAAAATTTCAACGAAATCCCCTATCATCTCTGAAAATATAGACATCATGCACCTTTGAAAAGTAGCGGGTGCATTGCACAATCCAAATGGCATCCTCCTATAGGCATATGTGCCGAACGGGCTTGTAAACGCCGTCTTCGCTTGATCTTCCGGTGCGATAGTAATTTGATAATATCCTGAAAGACCATCAAGAAAACAATAAAATTCATGTCCGGATAATTTATCTGACATTTGATCAATAAAAGGAAGAGGAAAGTGATCCTTTTTAGTGGCGGAATTTAATTTGCGGTAGTCAATGCACATCCGCCACCCTGTGACAGGTCGAGAAGGAACAAGCTCTTGCTTATCATTTAGGATCACCGTGATTCCTCCTTTCTTGGGTACCACATGTACCGGGCTCACCCACTCGCTATCCGCAATGGGGTAGATGATACCTTCCGCCAATAGTTTGAAAATTTCGTTTTGCATGACTTCTATGAGAATTGGATTAAGTCGTCGTTGGCTATCTCGTTTTGGAATGGTTCCCTCCTCAAGATTGATGCGATGCATGCATGTAGTGGGACTAATGCCACGAATGTCCGCTAGGCCCCATCCGAAAGCGAGTTTGTGCTTTTTGAGAATTAGGAGTAGCAAGCCTTCTTGGTCCTTTGTTAACTCGGATGAGATGATGACCGGTTTGTTTTCTCCGTTCTCCAAGAACACGTATTTAAGATGTGTGGGTAGCTTCTTGAGTTCCAATTTGCTAGGCGTCGGTATCTCCTAGAATGTTTCCTGAGTGATGGATTTCTCATCAATTTCCTGCACTAAAATTTCTTTACTTGAAAAATCCTGCAAAAAAGAATTCTCGGCCAAGGTATCAATAGTGTCAATGAAACAACAATCATCAATAAAATCTGCGGATGGTATGGTGCGGTTCCTATGAGCAGAAAAAGAAACTTTCTCTCCTAGAACAGACATTTTAATCGTGCCATTTTTAACATCAATTAAGGTATTAGTCGTGGCCATGAATGGTCTTCCTAGAAGGAGTGTATGC
Organism: Leonotis leonurus; assembly: GCA_026898415.1. Classification (NCBI taxonomy): domain Eukaryota; kingdom Viridiplantae; phylum Streptophyta; class Magnoliopsida; order Lamiales; family Lamiaceae; genus Leonotis; species Leonotis leonurus. The sequence continues at coordinate 854,385 of JAPKLX010000079.1, read as the reverse complement.
TCTACACCGTTTTCATGCACGTCTCCTATCTCCAAAACAACAAAATCAACGAGAATAATTAATCCACCTACTTGTACCAAAACATCCTCAATGACACCTCTAGGATATCTAACGGATCTATCGGCTAGCTGTAAACACATGCGAGTGGATCTAAGTTCACCTAATTCTAATTGTTTAAAAATAGAGTATGACATCAAATTAATTCCGGCTCCCAAATCTAACATGCCTGACGCTTTCTTACCATTTTCTAAAGTAATATTAATAACAAAGCTACCTGGATCGTATTGCTTAGGAGGTAAGGGTTGCTGCTTGATGGAGCTCGCCACTTCGGAGACTGTTACCACTTCTTGGTCTCCAAACTTCCTTTTCTTTGCCGCCAATTCTTTGAAAAATTTAACATAGGCAGGAACATTTTGAATGACTTCCAAAAGAGGCAGATTCACATTTACCTTGGATAGCATTTTGTAGAAATCCTCGAATTGCTGACCGTGCTTCGCGTTCTTTAGTCTGCTGGGATAGGGAATAGGCGGAACATAAGGATTCACTGCCTTGTGTAATTTTTCTCTAGGCTCAACTTCGGGTGACATCTCCACCTTGTTATCTACCGTCTTTCCACTCCTTAATACCGTCACGGCTTGGGCCTGATATGGTTGATGACCTTGCCCCGGAATCTTCCCCGTTTGTTGGCCTTGTTGAAGTTGATTCACTGCGCCAGAAATCTGCCCCATAGCTGTCTCGAGATGTTTAATTGTGGCGTCTTGGGCCTCTCGCGCTTTCTTGCTCTCTTGCATAAAAGCAGCCAAACTCTCTTCAATCGATGATCGTTGGGACGGAATAGGTAGATGTGGTTGTTGTGGTGCCGGTGGTGGATAGAATTGTTGCAGCTGTGATGGAAAGAATTGTTGTTGTGGAGGTTGTGATGGATAATATGACTGCGGTTGACGCTGGTATTGAGGCTGGAAATTCGAATCTTGAGGGCGTCGATTTTGAAAGTTTTTTGCTCCTTGAAATTGAGGCCTCCACCCCGTGTTTTGTTGATTTCTCCATGAGTTTTGTTGAGGAGGTGGTTGAGGAATAAATCCTTGCGCGGCATAAATTTCTGCTTCGCCTTCAGCAGTCATCTCCGCCATTCGTGGGCACTCATCCGCTATGTGGCCGTAGTCACCACAAATACCGCATGGCTCAGGTGTACTTTGCGGAATGGATGGTGATGGGGGTCGGTTCATCTTTAATTCTTGTAGCTCCCTCATCATATCCGCCATTTGTTTCTTGAGGTCGGGGCTCGTAGTCACTGCGCTGGCTTCCATTCGTCTCGGGCGTGTGGATTTCTGATGCAAACTCGCAGCTAGGGTCTCGAAGAACTCGTTCATCTCTTCCGCCGTCTTGACTGCAATATTTCCTCCCGCCGAACTGTCCACCATGAATTGAGTAGTTTGGAGCAAACCATCATAGAAAAATTGACAGAGCATCTCTGGTGCCATTTGATGGTGAGGACACTGTTGAAGTAGCTCTTGAAATCTCTACCACGCCTCATGGAATGGTTCATAGTGTGCTTGTGCGAAATTCATTATTTTAGTACGTACCGCTTGAGTTTTGTGATGCGGATAGTACTTCAACATGAATTTCTCACAAGCAGATCCCCAAGTAGTGAGTGTTCCGGATGGAAGAGATAAGAACCAAGATTTGGCCCTATCCTTCAATGTGTAAGGGAAACACTTCAACTTGAGTTGATCCTCCGTCAAAGAGTGAAGTGGGAAAGTCTGCACCACCGTGCAATATTCTTGGATGAACGTCAAAGCGTCTTCACTCGGGAGTCCATGGTACGTTGGAAGTAATGATTGATGGTGTGGCTTCAACTCATAGTTTTGGACTGCGGTGTCGAGAACGATGGCTGAAGTAGAAGTTGTCCCGAACTTGGGCCTAGTGAAATCGCCCATATAACACGGCCTCTCGTCCGCTCTCTCATTGGCCATCTCTTCAAATAAACGCAGAAGCGAAAATTCATCAATGTGCTCAATGTCTTCTTCTACGGATGCTAAAATAACACGTTTTCGGTTTATGTTATCAATGAAGGGCGTCAATGGCTTTCTAGCACTGCGGCGACCTTGCATAAACAATACTCGACAAAAACGTTACGCGTACCACAATATAGAAATAAAAAGAAAAAGAACAATGAATTAAATCGCCTAAAGTCTTCCCCGGCAATGGCGCCAAAATTTATTTCAACTTATTTTCAACTTTCAGTAACGGGTACGAGAAATATTTCCAGCCGATATATGTTGGTCCCGAAAGAGCAAGGTTTGGTGTATGGGGGGGGGGAATACACCAAATAAAAACTTTTCAGTTTACTTGGTTATTTATTAGAGAGTTCGAGCTATTCTTAAACAAGAAATTGCTCTGCAGGTGACTGACCAGATTGATCAGCAGATCGTGTCAGATCAGTCCAAACAGATTGCTCTCTAGTGTTAATGCTTAGACAATAATAAGAGTGATCTTATTACTTTCTAACTATTGTGTGTGTGCGGAAAAATGGTGGATTTAGTGAGTGCTCTTTTATTGAAAACCTTAAGGATTAAACAGATCGTTAAAGCAGATTAATTAAGATGCAGTCTATATGAAAGTGCAGGGAGTTAGAGATAATAAACAACTGAAAGTAAATATGCAGAAAGGTAAATGACACAGTTGTTTAATGTGGTTCGGGAAATCCCTACGTCCACGATCTGATCAAAACTAGACCAGATTATCCACTACTAGGATACTCTTCGTCTTTATACTCGTGGAGAGCGAGTCACAAGTATCAATCAAAGCTAGAAGGATACTTATGCACGAAATAAGGGTCGTGATCTCATTTCTCTCGATAAGACAGACTTAAATCGAGGTTGGGTTGGTGTGATGTAGAATCACTAGTTGTTTGAAGCTCTTAGTCTGGTTCAGAGATTGATTCTTGAGAGTATATTATTGATGTAGCATATATCTTCTCCAGACTCGCTAACGGTTACTTTCCTTCCTTGTGTTAATCGTAGATTCTCTTTCCAAACCCTATTGGATGGACTTTAATCTTGATGTGGCAAGAGGATATGATGTGTAGGATGATGTCATCTTGTGGTTTGA